>VXAX01005555.1:85136-241317 GCA_013399835.1 Leptocoma aspasia
TCTTCTCTTCTCTTCTCTTCTCTTCTCTTCTCTTCTCTTCTCTTCTCTTCTCTTCTCTTCTCTTCTCTTCTCTTCTTCTTCCCCACTGGGTTTATTATGTATTTAACCCTCTGCAGCATTTACTGAGGGAGGAGGCTGTGTCAGCTAGAAGACCTCTCTCCAGATAACCCTTTGCACACCACATGGATCTCCACCATAAACAAAAAAAAAAAAAAAACCACAACAACAAAACAATGGACCTAGTCTAGGTCAAGGCTCTTTGGCTTTCAGCTGTTTACTGATGCAACAACCTCTCAAGCAGGATCACATCAAGTGTAAAATTAAGTAGAGGTTGAAAAGTGTGTTTCAGTCTCTCGATTATAATAAACCCATTGAGATAAATGAGTGGAGGGGATAAAAAACGATCTGTTTTTTACCAAGGGGAATGTGTATTTACCGAGATGATGGGCAGACGTTATTGTAAAGCACATGAAGATATTTCTTCAGCTTAGTTTCTGCAGGAATTGTGCAAAAACCCCAAGAGTCTTTCTCTAGAAATGTGGACATTAGGAAGGGGCAGTAGCTCAGGGATATCCAAGTAGGGGAATGGAATTAACAACTAGAAGAATGCTGGGAAAGGGCCCAGGAAAACTTTTCAAGCTCTCTGGAGGTTTTGGATGTTTTGCCTGTTTTAAGATGCTGTAGTGTTTTCTTCAGTCTGTGGAGTGTTTCTTAGTTTTGAAAAAATGCACTCACCTCCTCCACAGTGTAAAGAACTTTAAATCAAAAGAGATTAGTGTCATATCCAACAGCCCCTATGAGCACAGATAAATGTGTTGTGTTTATCTGCCATCGGCACCAAGCTGGCCCAGGCAGAGTGATTAATACCCACCTGAGGCTGAGGGATGAGCCCTGTCCTCCAGTCTGCCTCAGCTGTGTGTTGGGGAACAGAACCACAGAATGTGTGAAAGTAGAGACACAGCTGGTTTGCAGAGAGCTTCCTAGGCAGAATGCACTTTGTAGCAGTCCAGGAGAGAGAAACATTTCATAGCAGATACTCCTAAAAGGCAAGATTTTCAAGGAGCTCTTCTGGCAAAACCAGTTGTTTCCTTTGCTTTTTCAAGAAACCTCTTTCACAGTTTCCCCTCAGAACAGTTTTCTTCCATCTCTTCAAATAACCTAGACATCATCTGGATCATTACTTCAGGGTCCAAAGCAAGGCTCCCAGCAGTGTTTCCATTTACTCACCTCTCTCCCTTCTTGTCAGCACTTTGGAAGGGTCTTCCCTATGTCCCTTTGTTCCAGGTCTCCCTGACCTTGGCTGCCTCTTAACAAAGTCCTTGGACCATCAGTCGCACACTCTCGTTCTTACTTGATTTGGCCAGCTCTCATGTTTTCCATTCCCCTCTGGTATCCTTGTCAGTCTCCCAGATAGCACTCTGCCCCACTCCATTTGTCTACCTTCAAAGCCTCTTGCCATACCTCTTTTCTAATCTCTTCAAAATCCCTATCCCTGTGTTACTCTGTTTTGCACAAAATCTAAGCAACCACTGGAAATAATCATCTGCTCAGTTTACACTTGCCTTGTTCCTAGAACAGGCTCTGTGCAAGTGACTGTATTTATTACCAGCAGAAAAAAAAAGGTCCAAAATTTTAGGCATTTCCCTGGGTTCAAGGTGGAAGATATATGTTTCAGGGAACACCTATGTAAAAACATGTCAACTTGAAATACTCTTTGAATGTAGCCCCAGATCACTTTCCTTCTCTGCTGTATTCAACAAGAACTTATTATTCATAAAAAACACAAGAATGGCCAAGCTAAAGATACCAGAACACTAAATCCCTTTGAAGTTGATCATAATCTGAGGTTTACCAAAGGAGTAAGACAAAGAGAGGCCACACAGAGTGTTTGTATCTTCAGATGTGCCTTTCAGCTGCTGGTAGCATAGGCACTGATGAAATAGCAATAAGCCCCTTCAGTGGAATAAGTGGTGGAAAGCAACCAACCACTAAAAGTGCTCTCAGAATAGTGCTCTCCTAAATTAACAACTTACAGAGGACTTTTTCTCTTTTTGCATTTTTTGGTGGTAGTTCGTAAAGATAAATTTATCTCAAGAAGTGCTTGATTGAAAAGAGGTTGTGTATCTCTACCTGGGAGACTTGGAGTTGGCATATGCACCTGCTACAGAAATTAGATATTCATGCCAGCTCAGGTGCCTGAGAGCAGGAGTGAAGGTTATTCTACAAAGTTTCTTAGAGCCCCTCCAATAATTCTGCCAGGACCTGGTCAGGTTTTCTCCAAAATATCTTGTTTGACTCAGAGGTAGACATGATGAGAGTTGATCATTTGGGGACATAAACTTACCATTCTAGAATAATGTCTAAAGGACCCTCTTTCTTAACTAAGTAATTTTATCTTATAAAGCTTTTCATATCCCTAGTTTGGCCTAGCTGCCGTGAAGACAACTGCTAAATTCAGTAATTTGACATTGACATTTTCTCCTGAGCAGAAAATCAAAAGGTGCCCATACAAGGGGAAATCTTTTGTGCAGTGCCTTGCCTGAACATCTACTATTTTCTTTTGGGGATACTCCCTCATTTTCTGGTTTCATCGGGAGTTTTCAGTAGCAAGCAGATTGCCTTAATTCAGATGTTTGTGGAATTGAACAGCAGAGAGAAAAATTCCAGGGCTCAGGCCTTTTGCTTGAAAAAAAGCGAAACTTCCTTTTGATATATTTCCCCTCAAAACGTGGTATTTATTTAACAGGCTCCCTGACTGACTCTGGAAACCTGCTATTTTGATTCAAGAATTTTTCTCAGTGAATTATATTAGATAAATATAACCAAAGTGTGTGATTATTCTGGGTCGATTAACTCCTGATGTCAAAACGAAACCATTTCTTTGGCTCTGTTTTCTCCAGCAATTTGTCACTGGTTTATGTTAAAAAAGCCCCTCCCTATGCCTGAGTGATGGAAACTTTGAAAATCCATTAAATCTTTCATCTGCAGTTAATTGCTCCTGATGTTGCACACTGCACCTATTCACAATCAGACTTTATTGCTCTGCAGACAAGGTGCTCTGCAAGGCCTGCAGTTAGCGCAGCACTGCACTTCTCTCAGCGCTTTTCCTGCAGCGGTAGAACATTTTTACAAATTTCCATTTCAATCCCCTTTACTTTGCTGGACGAGCCTGAGCTAAATCCTGCAATGTGCTGACTATCTTCAGCTCCTGTCAGCAGGAGATCTCAGAGGAAGAGTGTGTGTGTGAATCATGCCTTTTCCCGTATTTTACAAGTTTTAAACCATGGTATTTAAACTCTGTTTCAGACATCTTATATGCCACCCCTGTCTTGTTTGTTCTTCTGTGAGATTAAAATAGCATTTCTGTCTCTCTTTTCCCTTTATTTTCCCCAGCATGTCTAGTAAGACAACTTCTGCATGGTGAATGGTTTTTTACTCTGAATACATTCTAGTGCCACAGAGGGATAGTCTTCCTAGAGAGTTATGGTCATACCAAGTTGCCATCAAGCACTGATTAGTGCTACTACTTCCAAACCTCTGTAAAAGTGGCAAATATCATCACAAATACCAAACTATATTTAATATATGGTTTTTATATATAGAATTTAATATTTCATATTTGGAGAAGGAAAAATGAAATTTTCTGCTTTTAATTTTTTTAACTATATAGCTTTGATATTTGCAACAAGAAAAATGTTTGTGGGGCTGGGAAGGGTGAGAAATCAATTTGACTCAGTATTGCAGCAACCCAAAAATTCCAAAGAATGGTAAAATGGATTAGTAATATCCCTGGTTCTGTTTATTTCTAATCATTAATTTGCTCTGATCCCTATACTTTAGGCTTGATGATAGAAGTCCACCTCAGCAAAAGTTAATTTCACTTAAGAAAAGTTCCTGAAATTTGAGTAGGCCTTGGGTTAGCTTTTGGAACTTTGCCAGGCATGACACAACCTACCTGCATTGTTTGTAGGCATTTAATTCTACAAAGAAACTGCCTGACAATGTTTGCATTGAGGAATAGAGAAGTGACAGCAGCAACACAAGATTGTGCTCAGGAGAATTAAATGGACTTGAGTAAACCAAATGATCATCCAAATTTCAAAGTCTCCTCATAGGCCACAGGGTACCATCAGTAGACAGCAACCACCTTCTGACAGAAGGTTAAAGTCGTTTGCAGACAGAGTCACTTTCTGCCACTGGCTGGCAGAGGCAGAGAAAGGAGATTGTGGCAGAAGGAAGTGAGAAAGAAATTATACTTTGTCTCAGTCCTTTGACCTCAGAGATTTCCATGTAATTAAAGTAGGAATATGGTTCCCAGGGATTTTGGGAAATGAATGGTTGCCAAAGCAAATACCACCCCCATGACACCCTCGCTCCCTCCCTCCTTGTAAACAGTCTGTAATCGCTTCATAATAGGCTGCACCGATGGGAAATGGTGATTAATACTGTTTACCACTAAGAAACTCCTGTTGCTTTTTTACCAAAGAGTTATTAGAGCCAGGTTATACTATGGATGTAGGTCTACCTTCCTTAGAAATCCCAACTCAGGGAGTGTACTGCCTTCAGTTACTGCTCTGTGATGGGATTAAGGTGAATGAAGCAAGGAGGAGGAGGTTTCCTGCTCTCTGTGGCACTTCCCTTCATAGCTCCACAAGCTCCTTACAGGTTAGTGAGCATTTGCAGGAGCAGAGGTGTGGGGCAGATAAAGCTAATTTGTTCAGTGCTCACCAGTGAAGATTGCATCTCTTCTGGTGTCTGTTGAAAACAATGACACAGAACATTTCTTAATTGACATTGTAAACTGGGGAACTGGAACTAAAAGCCACTTCTTTGGTAAAATATTTGAGTTAAAGAATGTAATAGATTCAAGAGGGTTTCTTCTTTTCTGTGGTAGGATTAAGCCCAGGTTAACTGGGCAATTTGGAGGCTAGAGCCTTGTGGAACATAATCTCGGTCCCCTGAACAGACAGAAGGCAAATTTGCTCAAAGATCCCTTATAGTGCCAGTGCTCCTCCAGGCAAGTAAACTCCTGTTTCTATGTGTCATATCAGCCCTTAGGAAACACTCCCAAGCTGGGCCACTTGCTCTGTCTCATTTTTCCAAATCAGTAGGATTCAGGCTGAGTTCATGGAGAGAACGAAACAAAAATGTTGTTGGAAACATCATCACAGACTCAGACGGGTTCCAGTCTGAGGCAGGAACCAGGAGCCCAGTCTTGTTTTGTGCCCAAGCAACTGTGATGCCAATGGAAAGTATCCATCTGCTGGGACATTAATTGTAGTTGCCTGCTCAGTGAGACTCCTGTGAGCGTGTCTTGTGAGAATGCTGAAATGTCTTTAAAGCTCTCAGTGACCATTAGAACTCATAGGGTCTTACTTCCTGCATAACACGAAACCACAAAATTTCATGGGGAAATCACCTCTTCAGGGCCATAACTTTTCACTGAGAGTTAGTAAATCTCATTATGGCAGTATTTTGTCCTTGCAGTAACACATCTGAGGGAAAATGGCTCACATGGTATCATGTGCCATCTCCTCCTTCTCTCTCTTTCTTTTTTTTAATCTTTTTTATTACTCTGTGTGTGTGTGTGTGTGTGTGTGTTTGTGTGTGTGTGTGGTGAGCAGGGAACAAAAATGGTCCCACATATCTTTTTTTCCCCACACCTTCTGTAGCACTTTTCTTAAATGACGCAATGGACTTGAGCCACAACAGGAGAGCAGCGGTGTGCAACATGATGAAATACACACAAGATCAAAGCTGAGATGGTTCCGAGCCAGAGAGTGGGAACGTGGGTCTGAACTTTCCCAGAGTCTGAAGGAGCTGGTTCAGCCCATTGTGAAAGTTCTGGGTAGATTCCAGGTGCACATTTTCCTAAAATGTGGAGATATTTAGATCATTATCTCTCATTTGAACTTATTACAATGAAGCGTCTTCTCTGTTCACTACTTCTACAACTGGTTTCATGATTTTATTATACTTTTTTAAGAGACTTTTATGGCAGTGTGGTATTTGCTTGAATGTGAATGGGAACATCATGTTTAAAGATTGATGATGCATAACACAAGGTGAAAAGGGGTTCATAACCTTACATGGGATCTTACTCCTCTCTGGCAGTTCCAAACAACACAGCAGTGTCTGCCCAGCAGATAACATTTCTTCCAGCAGCTGCTATGAGAGAATGAATTCCTAAGGGGCAGTAAGCCAAATCCACCTCTGTGAATAACAACCCCTACCCATTCATTAATGCATTATGTAATTAACATTGAGAATAACATTATGGGAATTAAACTTTTCTTAACGGTCTCCAGTGGAAGTTCTTCTCTTCATGGATTTATAGCTTTGTCAAATTTTAATTATTTTGACTGAAACTTTCCATGTTCATACTCTGCCTCAGGCTGGCATTTTTTTTTTCTAGTGGGGGGGATTTTTTTTGGTGGGGTTTTTTGGTTGGTTTTTTTTTTTGGTAATTAATGTTTTAACAGTCTGGCCATTTCTGAAAAAGGAGATGGAGGAAAATAAATTACTCTTCTAAACCAGACATTTTTTCTCTAACTGTTTTTCTTGAAACAGTGTAAAATCTTAAGGCTTTCAGGAGGAAACCTGAGAGGGAATGAACTGGGAAAGAAGGAGGTGCTGTTTTATTGGGTTTAAGCCCATGGACATGGCAATGTGCATGTGGTCCAGACACCAAAGTCTCTGCACTTCTGAAAAGTGCCAGTCTGTACTATAAACTTTTTACATGGCAGGCAGATGGGTTGAAATCCTAAACAGAAGGGCATAACCACAAAAAACCCCAGCACTATAGGTGGTCACAGCACTATTTGTTCTTTTAGCTATAGAAAAGTGCAATGAGCTGCCAACCTCATGGAGGGTCATGGTTGTTAGTCTCAACTCCTCATTTTTACAGTTTTCCATTTAAGTCAGCCCAATATCATTGCCTGTGGAGACAGATAGAGACCATTTACACATTTAAAAAAATAAGATTTTGGAAAGGTTTTCTAAAAGATGTGTACAAAGTTAGGATCCCTTTTAAGATAATATGCCTTTTAGAAATATTGCACACTAAATCTAAGTGATTGATTGTGTTGAGTGTACTGGCTTAAGCCACATTTCCTCCCAGAATCAGGAAGAGGAGCCAGGATTTTGAATATCCATATATTTTTTCTGGCTATCAGAGACATGTATGTATCACATCTCCCTTTAACCATCTGTTCTTGTACAATAACAACATACTACCTCTGCCAGTTGCTCCTTCAGTTCCCATGGCAGATAGCAATGTACATCCAAAGGTGGTGGGATTTGGCTGATGCATGAGGTTCATGCCCACCCCCCATCCTGCCTTTTCCCTTACTAGTGTGAACTTACCTGGAGTAATTAAAGACCCAAGTCTACTGTAGGGCTGGCTCCAGCTTGTCAAGTTTTCCAGGCAGCATGGAAGAGGACTCTGAAATGCTCTCACATCCATCCTGGGTTACTTCCTCAGCACATTATCCATGGGCTCCTCTTGCAAACTACTGGTTACCCACAGCCACTGTCTGAAAACCATGAGGAAGCCACTCCCAATACAGGCTTGTTCCCTCTGGTGTGTATTCTTATAGGAAGACTTGAAATAGGAGAGGGAAGAGGATAATCCAGACTATTTCAAGAGCGCTTTTGTTAATATGCTTATTTTAGAAATATTTCTTCTTTTGAACATCCTAAATTTCTCAAATCTTACTATCTGATAAAATGAATGTTTGTCGTAGCTGAAAATAGCTCTATGCCAAGTTAGAAGGCTGGGACTAGAAAGGATCACACTTGATTCTTCCCATGATTTCCTGTCACACTCCCCAGTCGGTGGAGCTGAAACCTCACGAGAGGCCTTTCTGCAGATCTGCAGTGACAAATGACAGTGCAGCTCTGGAGAGATAGTTGCACACTCAACATGTTTGCATTCCCCATGAAATCAATCAAGGCCTCTTACCAACCAGGATGTTGCAGTGTCTAACCAGTAGATTCTACTCTCCAAATCTGCTGTGAGCAAAACTGGTGCAGCTTCTTTTTTTATTTTTTTCCAAATTGATTACCTCAATTATTCACTTTATTATATGAAACCTAAGGAAAAGATAGAGTGCAGTAACTTCTGGCCACCTGGCAGTTGCAGCTCAACCATCCAAAATTAGAAATTGATGCTGCTTGCTTTGTACGGTTCCATGGGAAGATTTATGTCTTTATGTAGCCAGTGCTGATGGAATAAATTAAACTGGGCATGTAAAAGGAATAAAGATTTACTCAGCATTTAAAAACTGGCTTCAATGCCCCATGGAAGAGTGTGGCAAATATTCCATAGACATGCAAATACATCACACCAGCAAAGAAAGTCTGGGTAACTTGTTCTTAAAGCTGCGACATTTCACCCCAGTGCCCTTTCATTCCCAGAAAAGTCTTCTAAGCCACTGGGGAAAAAATTTCCCAATGCAGAAAAAAAGCATACTGGGCTTCACAGAGACCATCAGATTTTAGAAATGGACCTAAAATAAGGCTCAGCCTCTATCCTATCTTTCTTTCAAGATGAAGGATGCCTATGTTGCCCCAGCCAAGGAGCAACTAGTTTTGATTTGCTCCACAGTTTGTTTTCATGGGAGAAATGTGTTTGGTTGAAATCTAGACTCTATGTTTTTGGGTCCATAGGGCCAGAGACTCTAGGAGGAGCATGTAGGCAGTGTATGTTGTTGGAAAACTGCTGTACTTTTCCTTGCAGACTCTCTGGCAGAGTCACCTAGACTGCACTGTGCTTACACCATGCAGGGCTTTTCAGTAAACATATTGGCACACTGGTATTATTTTAATTTTAATTTTGAACAAGGGACTGCTCAAGGAAAGAGACTAGACTTAAACAGATCATCTTTCCTCCAAGCTTGCTGCCAGCAGGAAGAGAAGTTGGTTTTCATTCATGCCCATTTGGCAAGCCAGGTCTGTGACTTAGCCTAGATTATGTGTTCAGAGCTATGTACAGGATTTTAGTCATTCTTCTTGCACTGCTTGTGCAGCATTGGTCAGTTTTGCCCAGACATTCCCTAGGACATAAAAAGGACATCCATTTTGCAAAACATTCAGCATTCCAAAAGAGTCACCAGACACATCAGGGAAAGGAGGAATTTAATACCCATGTCTTGCCCAAAAATATAAAACAGCTGAAGGTATGGCAGGTTTTTTTCTGCATTTTACATTAAGGGTCCACTCAGAAGCTTTGGTCCCATATAAGACTTGAACATGAAACATGCTGCCTCATGCAAGAATTTTGCTATTTGAGACTCCTTGTTGCAAATACATTTCTTTGTCAATGATTCATAGCAGGTTCTTTCTTGGATGACTTGCATTTCGTTTTTTGCTTTCAAATGTATATATTGTGTGAGTCCAGCTGTGAAGTCATTGAAATAAATAATCCTTTTCCTTTCTCTGTTCATGGGCAATTTATTGCTGGGATTTATATCTGTTCTGATTGGGTAGCTTGGCCACATGACTAATTTTAAACTCATTCTTTGTTAGGTTCTCTCTAAATTTACTACTTTCCAGCCTGAAACTGGTTTCATCCTTTCAACAGGTAAAACAATGCCAAAACTTGCAGGATTGGATAAGCACAGGACTGAATACAAAGCCATTCACTGGAACATTTAACGAGGAGCAAAGAGAAAAGGAGTGAATCAAAAGGAAATTGCTGATTAATACCAAAGTGTATGCATAAAAATACATGTGCATGACTCATCCACAACAGAAAGAGAGACTCCAGATAAATCCAACTTGCTCTGTAAAAAGCGAAAAGTAGAAGGACTGTCCTGGAAAATGAACTATCATTTGGATGCATTCAGATCAGTCTGACTCCCACCATCTGCTGAGGCTTTGTGAGAAATGCATCGAATTCTCCTTCCTTACATCTTAATTTTGCAATCTTCTTGCTCATAACACTGCTCTTTAGATATGTCAAAAGAATGTAATCTGTGCTTAAGGACGAGGACCTTCAAATGCCCAGATCATCCATTCAGTGTCCTTGCTGAAGAAATAATAGGGACAAGGCAACCTGAGGCAGACTTTAGTCCCATTGGATAGCAAGGTTATCACAAACTTTTGAAGACCACAAGAACTTTAGAGATAAAAGCAGAGGTTACAGCATGGGTGCACTAGAATCAGTTGAATTTTAAGACTGACATGAACTTGTCATTTACAGGCTTGCCCCACTAATAATAAAAAAGAAAACTGTACTGAAAGAACAGATAGAAGAACAGATAGACACATCTACTACCTAGACTCTACTTTAAAGCCCATTTAAGTAGCAAAAGTGCCAAAAGACAGCCACTGAAAAATGTCTTAATAACTTGGTAATTTCTTATGACAACTCTTAGGGAACCTGAGGAGGAAGAGGATAGCCAGGTTTGCCGACTCTTAGACTGCTCAGTGAGTTTGGAAATTTTGATCAAAATGGGCATTCTCAGCCTTCCCCTGTCAGTTTTCTCACAATTCAAGAAATGGTATCACTGGAGAGTGACATCAAAGCTAAAGGGGCAGGGAGAGGAAGAAATGAGAGATAGGACATGACCTAAACAAGGAGAAAGCTGTCCTATCTTTTACACTTTAGAATTTACATTTTAGAGAATGTGTAGGTCTTGTCTGAGGACTGTAATATGTCTACTGCCTGGCAGTGGGAGCAGGTAAACTACTTCCATGGAAAGGCCATGTTCAAGGAAGAGGTCATGTGCTCACAATATCTTCTCCTTCTACCTCTTCTCCAACAACTCAAATGGAATTTTTCATCAAATCTGGAGATGTCACCCTCCAGTGACATAATTTCTTCAGCTGTAAGGTGACTGCACATATTATAGGACGTAAGAGATGTAAGAGGCTTACTTTTTGGGCAGCAGAGGCTCTCAGGTTCTATTCTGAGGTGGAGAAATATAAAAGGTGGTGCAAAAGTCAGGAGACAGGGTCATGGTCTTGTTTACATGAGAAGCAAATACTAAATGTGATGATGAACTGAAGTGTCTGTGACAGAACCTTTCTCATGAAGTCATCTTATTGACTATAATAAGTCCTCAATGAGCCTCCAGAACTGCAGTGGGTATTTGAGTGAGTATTTGAATAGAACATTTACATGGATGCTTAATCTCCTTTTATGACAGAATATAGAGTTACTCATCTCAGAACAAGTTGAAAGAATGCATAACATATATGGCAAAGGGCACATTCTGATGTTTGTCCCAAGAATAAGCCTCACAAAACTACCAAGTGTCACTTTTCCTGTAATTTGCTTTGTTTTAATGTTATTCCATTTTCCCTTGAGCCATCCTTGAGCTGACATTAACGGGATGCACTCCATTAACCTCCATGAAGCCAAGGCCTTCAAAGATCTTAATGTGACAGTGTTTTACTTTACTATGGGGTGTAAATCAGCTTTAATGCCAGGACTGGAGGCACTGTAATCTAAGCCTGGAAAAGTTCAAAGGGTGTTGCAATGCATGTAAAATCTATATGAAATAGAAGGATGCTTTTTCCCCTGAAGGAAAGAAAATGCTTTATTGGTTAAGCACTCTGATGTTCCCTTGGAAAGGCTGGTGGTGGTTTTGCCTTCTTTTAAAAAGGGAAAAAACAAGTACAAATTACTTCTGCTAGGAAATACCAGCCAATAATTGGTAGATGTAATTCTGCAAAGTGTTAGTGGTGAAATCTTTCTGCAAGATGCATCAGGCCAGTTTTGAGGCCAGTTTCTTCCGGGTACCCCAACCAAATCCCACAGCACAATGCTGCAAACCATTCAGCCTGTCTCCTGCCTCCTGCCTCAGAGGCTGGCTTTCCTAGGATAGTGTTTTACTTCTCTCACCCACCTCAGAAACTCAGCTCCTGCCACTAAATGGCCAAAATGGTTTTGAGATATTCCGTTAAGGCCCAAAGCCACAGACCTCAGTGCTACTAAATCTCAGGAAAGATGTCCCTTCTGGTTTCACTTCTCTCGAGTAGTCTGAGCTCAGAGGCTGTAATTGTGGGTTACAGGCATAGAAACAGTGAGCACAAGAGCAGATCCTTGCAGAAGGGAGACTTTGAATGTGATAGGAAGGAAAATGTCTGGATTGAACTTGATTTTAATTTTTATAGCTGGCACCAAAGTATATTTGGATTCTTTTATGCTCTTACAAAGACTCCATTTGTCCACTGAGTGAGGGGGAGGAAGAGAGATAATGAGTGACTTGGAACATCAGCACTAGAAGTTGGAAAGAAATGGTGTCCAGCCCCATTTTAGAATGGCTGTTCTAAAGAAATGCTGCAAAGGATTAGCTTTGATATTTTAGACTTCCAAGGAGGAAACCAAATTAGCATCAGAAAGGAAGATGTGTGGGTTGCCTCAAGTACAACTGATGGGTTTAATGTTAACATTATGAGAGTAATGCCAGAAATTTTCACTGCCACAGAAACCCAACAGCAGGAATAGGTAGGTGCCCAGGAAAATGGCACTGAGAATATGAACTGGAGTCCAGATGGCTCTTCCAAAAGAGAGACTGGGAAATCATCCTGGCAAAATACAATCCCTGTCTTTGCTGCCTCTTTACAGACAGGGCTACAGCTAAAAATCAATGCAATTAGCTGGATGACCTAGAAAAAGGCAGAGAGAGCCTCTCTTTTCAGAGAGTTTCTTGTGGCTGGACCAAAGTCCCATTCAGGAGAAGCATCCAGCAAGAATTTCACAGCTTACTGAAAAGTGGTTCAATGCAATGTGGTTGAATTGAATGCAATGTTTCACATTAGTCCTGTGCTCAATCAGAGCCAATCACTTTCCACCCAGTGACTCCAGGGAGTCCCTAAATTAATGAGGTAGCGAATCTTGATCAGGATTCTGAAGGATGGGAGCCACGCAACACAAAGTAAAATTCAAAATGCTGAATTTCTTCAAACCTGTGTCATGAATGTTAATGACACAATATGACAGAATAACTTTCCACTACCTGTGGTCTCAGACAGAGACAAGACCCACAGTTCCGAGAAATGTTTCAAATTATGACAGCACCCACAGGGTTAAGATGCCAGTCGTCCCAGAGTTATTTGTAGCTGTGAATCATTTCCCTCTTTTAAGAACTATTCTTTCTTTTTCATAGTCTGGCATAAAAAACCCAGCATCTAGACCCCAATCTCTGCTGTCCAAAAAAAACCCCTAATTCCTTGCCCTTGTTTCCCTTCATGGTCTCATCAACTCATACCATTTTGCCCAGCCAAGAAGGCACACGCAAATGAGACATAAGGGAGCCTACTGTAACAAGACCCCATGAATCTCTTATCCCTAAAGAGCTTTAAAGCCATTTTCTCTCCTCCAGAGACTCAAACGCAGCATCTCCAAAAAGCACTTAGCCTCTGCCAGCCTGGGTCCTGGGAACTTGAATTTATTCACAAACTCACATGTTCCAGTTGACAGCATTAAGCAGTGGCTGCCAAGCTAACAGGCCAGTGAGTGAATGTTTTTTATTAAAAATAAATAACATTTTTAAAGCAAAACTCGGTGAATTATATCTTCACCTTTGAAATAGGATGGATATCAGATCTCTGGGTTGGAATTCACTCTTACCTGTTGGACCTTCCAAAACTAACACAAATCACCCCTCTGCTTTAATGTCTTTGATGTTTTTTGATTTTTCTCTCCTAATGGGTATGGAAGAGAAAACTTTTTTTGTTTTTACATAAACTCTGGAGAATTGTTTTTAAGTTTCAGTACAGTAATGCAGACAGGTTTCTAAGATACGTGCTTCAACTACCCATTAATGTTCTTATTTGAACGCCTACAAAGTTGGCCTGATATATAAAGATACAAGATGTACTGATACATGTGCCAGTTGTGTTTGATACAAATCTAGAAATCAAGCTGCAAGCATTTTGTTTTGAATCTCTGGGCCAAAATGTAAAGACCTTATACCTAGGTGCAAATGAAGCCTGTTTCGATTCAACTCTTTTTTTAGTACTTTTTTTTTATTAAGCCATTAAGAGTATTCTTAGATAATAAATAAAAAAAAAAATTAATTTACCTAAAAGGGGGTTTGCAGTGGTAATTTAAGAACCTGAACCAAATTTCACTATGAGAATAGGAGAAAGAATGGGTTTTACTTGAATGAAGGATTTTGATTAATCTTACACTGAAAATTTGAATTAAAAGGTGAGCATTATTTCTAAAAAATAAATCCTTATCAATTATATGTTTTTAATAATTTTTGAAAAATGTTTTAAGGGTAGTTCTGGTCATTCAAAGCATTTCTCTTTAAGAACATTTAAATACTTTTTTTTACTTTGGAACTAAGCAGGTACCTGCTGAGAAGGCTGTCTGTTTGTCCTCACTGCATCCAAAGGAGCTGGATTTTTCCTTCCTGTGAGATTCTAGCCCAGGTTTTCCTGAACCAGAGAAGATGAATAGCCAAGAAAAAAAGGGTTCTTGGTAATGAAGAGAGGAAACAAAAAGCTTTAAAAAGAAGTTTCTGCAATCTTGTCTTGCTGACTGTAACATGTAATAGAATTTTTAAAGGGCTTTCAAAGGAAGTCATTCAAACAGGTTTGCTGTGTCACTTTCCACTTCATGAGTTTTTCAGAAAAGTCTGAGAACAGCTGAGTAAAACATAGGAGTGAGCTTTGAAGGATGTGTAATGCATCATAAAAAGGAAACATCTTTGCCATCCAGTTCTGAACTCATAATTTAGCTAATCTCACCCTGTTTGGAAGTTTCCAGATGAGGTGTGACCATAGCCAAATTTCACCTGCAACTCCCTTTATACTAGCACAAAAACTAAGTGACTCTTGCACATCCAGCATGCTGACAAACCTCCCAGGAGTTTCAGAGTAAGTATAACAGATGAGAAAACATATCCTTGTATATTAAACAGTTATTCTGAGGTGATCTGGTAAAATTGTGGCGGAGCTGAAGACTGATGTAGGATTTCTGAAATCTTAGGGCTAAACTTAAAAGAGCAGAGTGACTGGTGCTGGAGAAGATGTTCTTGAACTGATGTTGTCAAAATCAAATCAGTGTTCTGCTGTTTAACCTCCAATCAAATGTTACTGAGTGTATTGTGTGGGGGTGTATGTAACTGTATGAATGTAATGCATATACATAAATATGACGGATTTCTAATTACTAACTTCCTACTTTCTTAAGCAGTTTGGGACCATTCACTGTGAGGAGGAAGGACAGAGTTTGAAGCCAAGTTAGGTTTTCTTCAGTTAATATGACTGTGTAAGGTGTTTTAGCTACAGAGCTGGGGCAAGACCTAGAAGTTGCCCAAACACTGCTGAGTCAAATACAGAGGCCTTCCTAAAAGAGAGAAATACCCGGCAAGGAACAATAATGTCAACATAAAACTCATATGATGGCTTTTTATTAATGTATATAATGAACATTATTGCAGAATTGAAAATCCTTCCCTCCACTGTTTGTTGCTTTTTCAGGAGTGGGGTTTGAGGGGCAGGGGCATTACATTTATGTCAAATAGAGCCATTTGAAGGCATTGTGGAAGGGACTGGTTTCCCTTCTGTTCTTTCCATTCCTCTTTTGTTTCTTCATTCATCCATATTCAGTCCTTTCCTCTGCGCCTAAGACTTTATTTATCCATCAGTGAACATAAAATCATAGAATCACAGAGTATGCTGAGTTGGAAGGGACCCATCAGGATCATCAAGTACAACTCCTGGCCCTGTGCAGGAAACCCGAAGAGTCACACCGTGTGCCTGAGAGCATTGTCCAAACACTTCCTGAACTCTGTCAGGCTTTGTGCTGTGAACACTTCTTTGGGGAGTCTGTTCCAGTGCCCAGCCATTCTCTGGGTGAAAAACCTTTTCCTCACATCCAACCTAAGCCTCTCCTGACTCAGCTTCATGCTGTTTCCTCTAGTCCTGTCACTGGGCATGAGACTGAAGAGATCGGTTCCTGCCCCTCCACTTGCCCTCACGAGGGTGTTGAAGCTTGATGTCTTTTTTATATGTGCCCAAAACTGCTCACAGCGCTCAGTGTCCTGTAGCAGCCCCACTGCTGTAACCAGAAAAAGATACAATCCCAGGGACCCTGTGAAAGTCCTTTATAAGAGTCCTTGGAGAGGGATAGTGAACTGATCAATGTCCTTGCTGATAAGCACAGAATCTGTAAGTCTCTTGCCAAAGAGGAGCTAGAGAACTAAAACAGCTTTCAGCTATGCCAGGTCTGGCAGCTCAAGTCTGAATATCTTCAGATATGCCTTGGCTTTCCAAGTAAGTACCACCTAGTCTCTGCAGCTTCTGAGGATTGTTAACTCACATTCTGACCTTAGGCTAGGTTCTTTTTAGTCCTGATCCAAAATAACTCTGCTGATTTCAGTAAAGTGACTCTGGATTTGTGCCACTCATTGCAAAATTGGAATTTGTCCTCTTAGAGACTAGCTGTCCCAGCAGAGTTTATGTGTGATTCTCATTCAATCACTGAGAATAAAGCACAGCAAGCTGGGGTGCCATGACCTTCTTACTGCCTCCCTTGTGTCACCCAAAGCAAAAGAGGTCCTGCAAAATCAGCCATCCAGAGCACAGAGCGGGCTATAAACAATCCAAAGGACCCTGTTTTCTCAATGCAAGGGAAAATGCTTGGGCAGCTCTGAGATGTATGGATTGTGTTTAGTCTACATGCTTAAAAATAATAATAATAAAAATATTGTTCAGGCCAGAAGGAATTTACAGACTTAGAATATCATGGAAAGCAACTACCTTAGTCTGCAGAGTAAAAATATTCCAGAGAAATCCAAATAAGCTGCTCCTCATCCTATTAATTCATCAAACTTGGCCATGCATCGTTGTCTAGCACAGCACCCATTCCTAGGCAATAATCTTCCTCCTCATGGTCAGTCATGAGCTATGAGAGATTCCTCCCAGCCTGTGTGAACTCGATTGGCATGGGACATTTGCCAAACAGCCAAATTTTCCTCATGAACTTAAAGTTCTCAGATACCAAAGACCCTCTTCCAGCAGGATTAGTCATAGGGTGCTGCACTGTTATTTATATGAGGCTCAGACCCTCAGTTCCCCTTTCATGGGGAAGGGGATAAGTCTGAAATCACACCCTTAGGAGGATCACATCGCTCTGGAGCTAGGCACGTTGGCCTCAAGATAATTAGGCCAGACACATTTCAATGGCAAATCGTATTTTTCACAGTCCGAACAGCCAGACATGTTTACCTCAATTCCCAGGATAAGCAGAAGTTAGAACACTGAGACACTCACCATCATTCAGCTTAGAGGCTTAAGCTCTTTGCTGGGAGCTAATTTGGGAACACCAGGCAGCATATCAAGGCTGTCTCAGCACCACCATGTGCAGCTGCAAAAAGCCATTCAGAACTGCAGCTGGACGCCTTTTGCCTCATCTTAACAGCTGCCATAAATATTCCCATCTGATTTCCTTCATGTTCATGGGACAGGAGGCTAAATATTTAACAACATTGATGGCAAGATCTGGACTGGACTGGAATGTTGAATAATCTTTATGAGAATGATAACTTTGATTCTCTAGTATTTATCTATTGAATCTGATGTCTGTTTGCAAAAGGAAATTCCTGGATGGAGACATCTATCTGTGATTCTAGGTAATCCAACCATTCCACAGCATCTGTCACAATTGTTGCTAGACAGACTGCATTAAGTTCTGGACATGTCTTTGAAACTTTCAGATGGTAGGACCTAATTATTTATTCTGGAAAGGAAAATGCACTGACTCCTCTAAATTCACTTTATGGATGCTCATTTATGAACAAGGAAAGTCCAGGTGAATTCACTCTGGGATTTGTACCTCTATATGCACAGAAAGACAAACTCACTGCTGCAGTAAATGGGAAAAACTCCACTGAGATCAATGGCTCCACCATCATGGATTCTAGAGCTTGGCTGCATGTGTGCAAAGAAAGTGTCAATCATTCTCATTTTAGATACCTACACCCGTTCCATAGCCAAAAAATATAAAGTAAGTCAGCCAAAGGAAATCCTGCCCCTCCTTGAGTATGGGTTAAGTGGCTTTGCCAAAGAGACAAGCGCAGCTTACAGAACAAAAGTCATTATTTTTTACTGAACATAGAGCTCCTGTTTAAGTGGATGTATGTTCATGGACAGTATGGACTGCCCTACAGTTTTCTGAAGCACATGGAGTTGGAACAAAACCCCTTTAAATTAGGGCTTTGTTGTGATCTCATTGTTCACACATTGTCTAGAGCCACCACTGGGCACATCCTCTACAACTGGGCTGTTCAGTGCCGAGGGGTCTCCTGCTGCTCTGTCCCCAGAGCTCCAGACTACCCAGAGGCAGAAGAGAGAAGTAGCATTCCTCTATGGAACATGTGCACTTCATTGGTGTTCTGCCTGGAGATCAGAGTGGCTGGCAGTCAGCAGAGAAGAGAGCAATGCAAGCAAATAAATTATAGCATTCACCAGCAACTCAGTGGGTAGGGAAGCAAGGTAAGACCCTGTGTTTCCCCTTCGCTCCTAGCTCAGCTCTACTGATTATTCCAGAACCACAGCTATGACCAGAGAACAGGACAGGGATTGTTTTCATTTTATCATGTTGAGTATTTTACTCAGGCATCAACTGAGAAGTTGTTCCTGAGATCTTTAGATCTGCTGCATGAGCTTGGGCTAAGCAAGTCATGGTTCATTTACATAAGAGCTAGAGTAATTGGCATTTTCTATGAAAATATGTATCTGGTTTTAACTTCTTTTGGGATAAGAGTCCAGAACACTAAACCTGATGCTTGATAGCCTCATAAAACATGCAACCAGAGTATACGCTTCCTTGGATGACCCCTGATTTGTTTCATGCTCACCAAAAAGCCCAATACTTCTATGAGGATCAAAGATCCTCATAGGAGCTTTCAACCAGCAGTGTGATGTGCGGGGGGGAATTAGAAATGTGTTCACCTGGAAAAATCTGTGTTCACTATAACACTTGAGACAGAAAATGCTTCAATTTTACTCTTAATCTTTCATCTGACTATCTCTATTCTCCTGTGCTGGGGTAAAAGTAATCCCAGCCACAAACAAAGCCAGTCTTCCCCCAAAAAGCCTCTTTCATCTTGTCCCAGAGTTGCTCCTCTGGAACTGAAACCCAAGATAGTTTCCAAGGAAGGCGTGGGTGTGGCTGTAGGTGTCTGAGTGTGGAGGGAAGTAGCCACAACTCAGAGCTGTAATCTCAGCAACTAAGATACTAATTTTTGTTTACCATGGGCCCTTGCATATACGTATCAGAACCAGCTCAAGCATCTTAACTTCACTACACAGAGCAGCCAGGAGACATGCTGTGACTAAATGCAGAAGACTGTGCTCTAAGGACATCTTTTGGCCCTGGAATGATGGCAGAAGATTATTTTGACCTCTTCATTTGTCCCAGCCTTGGTGCTGTAGAGCATAAGATAATACTTTGCTACAGATTATAGTTTCAGACTATTTGATAAACAGGAGGCTATTTTTAGGCAATAGAATTGCCTAGGGCACTTGTGAAATCTCCATTTCTGAATGGTTTTAATAGCAGGTTAGACAAATCATTTCAGCAAAGGCAATCTTGCCATGAGGCAGGCAGCTTCCCTCATCTCTGTTTTACGTGACTCAGTGTACTATAAAGAGAGAGGAAGAAAAGAGACTTAAGCGTAAATTGGCAATACTTGCATCTATTTTGCAGCAGGCAAACAGTACTGTTTGGGGACAGATGGAGATAAAGGAAACAGGAGAGAAGCTGAAGAAATGATGCACCAGAGGAAAAGAACTGACACAGAAAAAATGAGTAGAAATTAGATTCCTGACAAGAATTTGGAAGTAAATCAGTGGTGCCTCTCCCACATTTAAGAGACTCAGCAAAGGCAGAATCTAATGGATACTGAATTTTAACACACTGATTCAAGAAACATATCAGATCTCCCTCCTTTGAACCAGCCACCTCCATGGAAAAGTGAGTGAACTGGGTTGACACAGCCAGTGCACTTTTAACATGTAATCCATATACATACTGAGAATTTATGCTTTCTCATCCATGCCCTGTTCTGTTCACTTTAGCTTTTTCTTGATGCTGAATATCAGCAAAACCATAGCTACGAAACTAGCTGGAATCCTTGTGTCCTCATATTTCTGTATACACCTGTTTGCTATGTTTAATGCTTTGTTCTTGGGATATGACATGGGATTTTTTGGATCTGAGCTTGTGCAATTCTTGGGACAAATGAGAGGAGAGATCAGCAAACGGCTGATCATGGTGTGAAAGTCATACAAGCAGGTACAACTCTTTTTGCAGGTAATATTCACCTTGATTTTCAGCTCTTTATAAGACTCATTTTCAGGCTGATGTGGGGATACAGTCATACTTTGCAGGTCAAGCTTGGAGCAAAAAAGCATAATAAGATTTGGAGACAGGTTTTTTTAGTCTGCTCTGATCATGCTGTGGGGTGGGGAGATGGGACTCTGGTTTAGATGTTTCACTTTCCTCCAGGTTTGGCTGCACTGTCTGAGCTGTCTTCGGTGAGGGCTTTACCAGCAGCCTCCTGCTCTGTCCCACGGTGTTGACAGACCCTGCTGCACTTAATTAAGAGCTAGACACTGCAGACAGCAGCATAGCAGTCCCCAGCAGTATTACAAAGGAGCACATGTGTAAGGGAAAAGAGAGCATTTCCCATGCAAACCAGGGTTTGCATGCTCTGCCAGGTCAATTACAAGCTTTTTCAGCCACAGAGGAAACAGCTCTTTCTTTTATTAAAATGGCTGCTCCATCCCATTGTGGATTGAAAGAGCTACTTGGCTGCCCTTGCATCCCAGCTGACCTCCAACCACAAGCCTAGGTCTTTACCAGAAAGGAGGGGGAACCATCAGTCGCTAAATGAAGACATTGTCCTCCTGATTATCTCTTTGTTGCCAGTGCTGTGTGAGGTTATAGGAAGGAATAGAGCAGTTCCAAGCTGGCTGTGGCTGAAACAGTGTGTCCCAGCCTGGATGAGCATTGTCTTCTGGCTCTGCTCTGCTCTGCTCTGTCAGGAAGAGCTGTACCTATGAGGCATGAATTTTCTGGAAAAGACTATTCTCCCCATCTTCTCCTGCCAACACCATTTAGTGTAGCCCACTGTTCCAGCCCATGTGTACAAACACCATGTTGTGTTTGGAGGCCTCTACCAGTTTCTTACCTTTCTGGGTTTGGGTTAACCTGGCCTTATACATCTAGAGAATCAGTTTGGAGAAGGTTTTGACCAATATGGACAGGGAGCAGGTATCAGTGACCGAGGTTCACTGTAAGGAGAAAACAGGACATTCAGAGGTGCCTAGGTCAGGGGGCCAGGATAATGGAGGTGACCCTATGGGAAAAAAGGCATAGATTACACGGACGGGTCTTCTGCTAGCTGCCTGAAATGACAAAAGAGAAGTTTGGTGGATTAGTTTGTATAGGAGGGCTTCAGGTTGGAGACCAGGAAGATCTGCCAGGACCAAGGTTCAGATCGACAACAAGACTGGAAATCTTGCACCAGTGAAGACTGTGGCAAAGTTCCAGTTGGTCTCACTGAGCACTGGACAGTATTTTTGGTCTTTCCTTGACCCTGAAAAAAAGGGTCTGATCTGTCTAGTGAAAGACATGTTCTAGCATCATCTACTGACTTACCTATCAGCTGGGAATTCAGTGCTAAATTTTTGGAGAACCAGCTCATCTGAGAGGCGTATCCTTTACTTGGTTGGAACTCTTGACCCTGGTGTATAGAATTTCTGTCTGTGAAGGCTAGAGGATGGGGGGTTATTTTGGCCTTGGCAACTGGTTGTTTCTTTTTGTGTGTATATTTTAATTTTCCTCCTTATCTCCATGTCATTCCTTCTGACTTTGGTGTCTTCCTTGCAGCAGCCTGTCCATTTAGCTTGGCACTCTCTTAAATGGGTAGTGTATCCATCTTCTGGCTGGGAGAGTCTGCTCTTTGTGTGATGCAGAATGTGCTTTCTGGCTCAGTGGTCCCTGAGCTAGCAAATCACCTCATCCTCATGAAAGTGTACTGCAATATTGGACTACTCCACTTTTTCTGAAGATGTATCATGCAAAGAGGGCTTTCTATTTCTGTCACTTCTGACCTTCCTGAATTTGAGAATACTTGGGGGAAGATATCGTGGGTTCAAATTACTTTTTGCTGTCAATTTGCATACCTTCTGCCAACACGTACTATCACTCAGTGTCCAAGCACAGTGAATCATACCTTGCAAAATGCCCCTTCAGTTTCTAATTAGCACATTCTGGCTGAGCAGCCTCAAGATTTTCAATTTATCTTGTAGGAAACAGGTTAATGATGGTAAGACAGACACTGTGTCTGGGGAACAGAGCAGCAAGAAAGGGCTTCCACTTTGCCAGCTGCTGAGTAACATGACCTTAAGAGGGAAATAAATTGTTGTTATAGTTTCTGTGATGATTTAGCTGTTTTGGGCTAACCAAAGTGTAATTTATTACACAAAGTATAATTTATAGTTTTACTTTGATGTGATGCTTCTTGTTCCTTCCCTACAAAAGTTCACTGTGCCGTTCAGGCCATCTTCTCCCCACTAGGTGTTTCCTACAATTCCTTCCATTGTCATCCATGTTTTGCTATTGTCAGCAATGGTTCCCTATAGCTTCAAAACATGAGCTTGGCTTTTAGGACTTCAGTCTGAGCCCATTATACTAAAGAGTCCTTTTTCTCCTGCACTATCCCAGGCCCATGATGAAATGCAATTTGCATTGGAGTACAATATCTGAAGTAAACATTCCCCACTGAGTATTTTCAAAGAGGCTTGGATGTACCCCTTGAAAGACAGCAGTGGTTGCTCCAGGGCTTTCCAGTCTGTCCTCTGGAACGGATCTACACACACAACAACATGGTCCAGAAACATGGGATTAATTGAATGTGTTGGTTTCCATATGCCCACAACACAAAGGGAACCAGTGTCTGTCATATGCATGATGATCCCTGTATTAAGCTCCTGTCATTACAGACACAAGTTATTTACTCCAGTGTCACTCTGAGGCTCCAGCAGCTGCTCAATTTCTTTTTGGGCAGGCCTGTCTATTGCTTTCCACTGCTATTTCATCTCCAGTCCTGCCCATGGGAGGGATGAGTAAGTGATGAGGAGGAGGTGGGCAGCGATGGCTCTGACAGAGGCATGTTTATGCTGGACTTTCATGTTGTTCCTCTGTATCCAATGGAGAGCTGTCTATCTCCCCTGCACAGTGAGAGCTGCATAAAGCATCTCTGTGTGTTTGGAGGGAAAGGCTGAGTTGTGCTGATATTCTAACTGGTTCATCATGTGCAATTGGGAGGCTCTGATGTATTAATTCCTTTCTACCACCCTCACTGACTCAGATCTCCTGCCTGTGATGGGATTGAGAAGTCTTGGCTCAGCTCTGATGCAGAAACCCATATTCAGGCCTAAATCTCTTCTCCTTTTGTTAGTACTTCAGCACCTCCAAGGTATGGTCCAAGTTATGACAGAGCACTGGCTTCAAATATGAAGAAATTCCTCTGTGGTATTTATGTCCTCTCAGCATGGCTAGGAAAATTGCTTCTTGTGGCACCCACTGAGATCCAAGAAGGGAAAAAGGAGTGGTGCTGACACCCACTTTCCCAGATACAAAAAGAAGGATTAAAACACTCTGTCCCCAGCTTTTTCATGTTTTTAAACTGTGGAAGTGTAATTTTTTTTCCCCAGAGAAAATTTTTCACATGGGACTTTTTTGCAAGTTTACACATTTCTTTTTGGCTTTGCCACACTGTTCATTTGTGGTTGTTGTGTATTAATGAAAAATCTACGAAGATAAAAATTAGCATTCTTTGAAACATTTGGACTCTCCTGTTCAAAAGAGCTCTTCATTTTGAATTTTCTGTCCTGTCTTATGCTTTAAAGTACTCAAGAGTGACACAAGTTGACCTATTTCAGAGGAGATAAAATATTTCATTGATACAAAGTGTGTTTTCCCATGTTTTGCACAGAAACTGGCATGTAGTTCTTCTTCTTCTTTCCTCTATTGTTTTTTTCTTTGTGTCACAGTCTCCAGGAAATAAGCAAATCCCCAGAGTACTCCAGAGTCTTCGCTGCTGACACACACATGTTTACTAGATTGCAGTGCATTTCAAGATCCTATTGAAAACTGCCTCTTTTCTGAACACTTAGTGGATGCACTCCAGCCCACATCGTGGCTTCTTACCCATCTCTCCCACCCTAAATTGCCAATATCTGGCCTCTTCTTTGCTGCTGTTGCTACTCTGAAAGGGAGCTGCCCAAATGACAGGTTTTCTGTCCTTTCTCCACATTGCTTTGCTTGGAGCTCTGGTCCAGCAGGGCTGCCACTGGAAAGAGTTCCTAGTCCCTTTGGTTCCTTGTCTTTACCCACAACGGAGGCTGGAAAGTATCTTGTATTATGTTCAGCAGAGTGTGGGGGAATAAAGGGAAGAAACCAGTCACTTCTGGTCACAAGGGATAGTCTGATTTGCCAAAAACAACCAGCTTAGATGGGATTCCCATTCCAAGCTGGATGTGATGATTCAGAAAATGGAGTAGATAATGAGCTGTTTGTGATTGGATCCTGTTTGTTTACTTTGCTGCGGAGCTGTGAATGGCCTGTTCATGAGAAGTGTCCTGAACTCTGACCTTGTAGAGGGAACCTACCTGAGATAAGCAGAGCAGAACCCAAACCTCCATCTCTGCAAAGAAAACACTGTTTTCTTCCAAAGGCCACCTGAGAGTTGCCCATCCCACAAGGCCACACAGATGACACTTGGCTGCATGGCAGTCATATGAGTCCCTGTTGTCAGAACTCTTCATGGAATATCCCCAAGCCCTAACACATCAACTGGCCCAACACTGCGCTTGATGAAAGGCAGAGCAGATATTTTCCTTGAAACCAGATTTCTAGCTGGAGTGAAAGAAAAAGAACATGCTTTCCCTTTCCTCCTCTCTGCTGGCATCTATCCAGACAGCAGCCAATGAAAGCTGAAAGTCATGATGCAGTTTTGGGGAACTGAAATACTTCCTACATGAGAAGTTGAAAGAAGTTACTCTGTTCTAACACAGAAGAAGTTACTCTGTTCTAACACAGAAGACTCTTTAAGAGTCTTCTCATCTAATTCCAGTTTGAAATACTCTTTCTTCAGGCAAACATCCAGCCTTGAATTAAACCTTCCACATCATGTAGGTACCCTCTCTTTTAAATTATTCCCTATTTTCTTCTTATTATACCTTATATAAGGTATAATATACTTGTGGCGACTTGACTGAAAAACCCTCCACTACAATGTCAGCATATGGAGTGCATTGCCACAAAATACGAGAAAGGACAAGCACTTAGCAGGATTCAACTGTGGGAAATATGACATGTCTTCCCAAATTTCTTTGTCTCCAACAGTACATTCCAGGGAGTTCTTCCATGGAGGGACATAGTTCATTTCCTTCAGAATCTGGAGTCAGGGTAGTTTTTCAGAGGCTAATCCTAGAAAATGAATGTGTTACATTGCTTGAAAGAAGGGAAGGTGAATTGCCTTTTATGAAAAGAAAATTAAATTTGGCACACCTCAGAGTTTTGACATTGTGAGATTCTGGAGAAATATTTAGGGAATTTTGCTCTTTTCTTGGGATATTGAGGAAAATGGAGAGGAGAAAGGAACCAGCAGTAAAAGATATGGAAAAAAAGAAAAACAAGAACTGTGGATATTCTCAGTCTCTGGTAACAGAGGGAAACAGCTTCTCCCAGGCTCGGCCTGGGAAAGTTAGAGAAAGAATTAAAACAATTATCTTATCCCCTGTACCTGGTGTTTGTGAAAGACATTTACAAGTAAGTGTTGTTCCAATTGACCAATAGTGTGAGAGAAGTTTCCTAAAGACCAATCAGGTCTTAGGTCCACGATGCTCTCTATAAGTGTGGATTTCTATTAACAAATGCCTTCTATGCCTTCTGAATCATGGTGTCTATGTCACCTTCTCTTCTGTCCCCTACACCATTGTGTAACAAAGAATTCTGAAGGAAATTCAAGTGGGGATGGTTTAGTGGCAAAGCAAGGGGTTTCGCGTTGCAGACTGTGTTCTGCTTTATATTTATGAGAGCTGATGATTGGGGCTCCAATCCTAAGAGATTCTAGTACTGATTAGTGAACTTATACATTAAAACAGTGAATTTACAAAAAATTTTCAATTATTTATCATGTTCATAGGTGATACCTAAGTGTACACCTACAAGTACTTGCAGGCAATATGTTTTATAGTAACTTGGGAGGGAGGGCAGGGTCTGTGCTGTAAGACTGGGAAAGAGTGGCTTGAGAGCTGCTCAGCAGAAAGAAACTGTGGTGCTGGTGGACAGCTGGCTGGATGTGAGCAAACAGTGTGCCCAGGTGGCCAAGAAGGCCAAAGGCATCTTGGCCTGTATCACGAATAGTGTGGCCAGCTGGACCAGGGCAGTGACTGTCGCCCTGTACTCAGCACTGGTGAGTTCACACCTTGAGTCCTGTGCTCAGTTTTGGGCCTGTCACTGTGAGAAAGATGTTGAGGTGCTGGAGCAGGTTCAGAGAAGGGCACTGGAGCTGGTGAAGGGTCAGGAACACAAGTACTATGAGGAGCAGCTGAGGGAGGCTGGAGTTTAGCCTGGAGAAGAGTCTCAAGGGGGCCTCCATTGCTCTGTACAACTCCCTGAAAGGAGGTTGTAGGTGGAGTTTGTTCTCTTCTGTCATGTCTCTAGCAAAACAGTGAAAGGAAACGGCCTTAGTTTGCACCAGGGAAGTGGTAATCTAATATCAGATTAGATATTAGAAGAAAAAATTCCCTGAAAGAATGGTCAGGCATTGGATTAAGCTGCCCACAGAGGTGATGAAGTCACCGTCTCTAGACAGGGTGAAGAGGTATCTGAATGTGGTATTTGAGCATATGGGTCAGGATGATTTTGGTGGCTCTGGGTTGGTGGTTGCAGTAGATTATTTGAAGGTCTCTTTCAACCTTGATGATTCTGTGATTCTGTAAAAAAATAATAACCAAATGGGCATGTTATATTTGCATGGGCTAGGTAGAGAATACATAAATTTGCTGAGCGTTTTGCTATTTGATTTTGCATGTGGCACTCCAGGCTCTCCAGTCAGTACACCAGGCATTACACCAAGCATTCCAATCACTCAGGAGTTGCAGGAAAACTTCAGGCAAGACATATTTCCCCCCACCACAACTGATAGCTGGCATTTTAAACTTGTTAAATTTTGCTCTTTTGTCATGACAGGAATGCTCTATTCCTATGCTTTTCCTCTGAATAATCCTTAAGATCATACATTGCGGATGCTGCCTTATATAATGTGGAAATGGAGGATATCACTTTGTGTTAAAATATAGAACATGCATTGACTGCTGCTCACAATGGAATATTCCATGGCTTTGTCAACCCTGCTTTTGTAAATTAATTGATAGGTCCTTGGAGATGGATCAAAACCAAACAACTTGCGTATTGTCTTGAACCCACCAAGAGGCAGATCTGAGATATTTGTTTGTTCTACTACAGGGAAGCAGTTTGAGTACAAACAGCAGGACAGGGTGTAGGTTCTAGCGTCTGTAGGTAATGAATCGCATCCATGTACACACAGACAGTGCTATGGGAACAAAATGTGGCAGCCATGACAACAAAAACACAAGCCTTTGTTACATGAGCTAAAACAAAAACTCTTATCTGTGCATAGAAGGACTTTTTTTTTTCTCCAAGGCTAGCTACAAGAGAAAAAAACAGAGTTATAAGGCAAATCAAGGCAGCACAAAAACATCTCCAGAACCAAAAAAGTTTGGGGTTTTCCTAGTATATGATAAGTTGGTGATGATGATAGTCTGGCAATAACAACAAGGACAGAATGGTCAGTTCACTAGATGAGAACCTCTACCATAGAAAGCGTTGTTACAAAAGCTATTCCAAGAACTTTAGGTAAACCAAGACCTTCCCTACCTGGTCCATGGCTATTTAGTGGGACAAAAACAGTTGTAGCAAAGGTAAAAAATTCATTACTTAAATTCTTTATATTTCAAGCCCTCTGTCTTTCAAGAAGAGATAATTTAAATTGATTGAAAACTGGGTAAAGTTTTTTCATGTAGAAAATGCAGAAAACTAGTATGGACAGTGCCTAGTCAGCAGGAAATAAAACTTCAGCATGAAGCATGAAGCACAAATGCAAAAACTACTTTTAAGATTTACATTCCAGTAATATCTACAGGTTCATACTGGCACTGGCACCAGCATGCTAAATGAAATATAAACACAAATCAAGACTTAATCTTTGTTCCAAAGCAGGTACCATCTCTGCCTTTGGCAGGACAGCCTCATTCATGCGGCACCAGAAGCTTTCTTAATGCTTTACCCCATTTTGATCCAAATTCCTGGCCTGGGATGATGCTTTTCATTCAAAGGCAAATATTTTACTGTGGGTCACTGGCATTATGGATCAATTATGCCAACATTCCTCTGTCAAAGTCCAAGGCATCTGAAGGAGGGCCACAAGGATCATGAAGGGCCTGGAGAGGAAGGTGTCTGAGGAGCAGCTGATGTCACTTGGTCCATTTATCCTGGAGGAGACTGAGGGAACACTTCATTGCAGTCTAAACTTTCTCATGAGGGGAAGAGGAGGGGCAAGTACAGAGGTCTTCTCTCTCATGACCATTGACAGGACTTGAGGAAACAGCATGAAGCTGAGTTGGGGGAGATTTAGGTTGGGTTTCAGGAAAGGGTTTTCACCAGAAGGTGGTTTGGGCATGGGAACAGGCTCCCCAGGGAAGCGGTCACAGCCTCTCTGTGTCTGTAGCCTGGTGAGGAATAGAGACACTAAAATCTATAGTAAAACTGTGTTATGAGCTTTAGACTCCCCACAACCCACCCAAAAAAACCAAAAAAACAAAACAAAACAAAAAAAAACAAACCCAAAAAAAAACCAAAACAACCAAGACACTGATCAATAACCAGCTCTGGAATAGCAAGCTTGCTTGATTCCTCTCATTCAACTGCATGTCAAGATACAAGGCACATCTTGATCTCTTGTGCAGTGCAGCTGCATGGAGAACTGAGTAGCTGCTACAGCTCAGGACTAGCTGATGTGAATTCCCCCCTATGGTCCCATTCATCTCCAGCCCCAGATGTTCCCTGGTGGAAGTGCCCTGCTTACCATAGAAGACAAGTATCTTACAGCACAGAGCCAGCCTCGGGGATCTTCCCTAGAATGTGTGCTAACCAGCTTTCAAGACACAGCTGAACAAGAAAGTACAAAGGAGGACTCATGCACTGCTTTGTGGTCTCAAAGGAAGTCACGAAATAGGATCAGCACAGAAAGTCCTCCGGGCGTTCGCACACGTCCCCCTGCTTTGTGTGAGAAGCCCATGCTCTGTGCTAGCCATCTGGGACAGCATCACCCACATCCATGCTCTGACATTTGAGAGTGATTAAATATATTCCACAAAAGTCAAAACCAAAAGAGAAGCCAGTGAAACAGCAGAGATAAATAGATACATTTCTAATCTTACCCTGCAATGCATCTATAAACTATTGCCCTTCTAATTTTTGTTCTGACTTTTTCACCCGCTGTTCCTTCCCACTAGGACTCCTTTTAAAACTGCTGTAGAAGGAATTATGTTCCAATAATGCCAAAATCAGTGGGATTTAAGTTAACTTAGTGCTGAGTGTCAAAAGTTTTAGAATACTATTTCCCAACAGAAATGCTTCATAGACATGAGCCTGCCAAGCTTGAAGATGGGGTGTAAGTTTCTAAGTCACCTAAACACAATTTGGAAATGCTACTTTCCAATGCTGTGGGGATTTGCCATCATTGTAGGCAACTGCCCAATTCATTTTCCAAGTGCTGGCCCACCAGGATTCTTCCACAAACAACTTCATACCTGCAGCATGCCCAAAGATTATGGAAATTACTCCAGTGGAAATCCCAGCTGCTGCTGGCTCTTGCACCCAGGGTTCAGACTAGCGCAGCTGCAGAGCTGACTGGCCATGCTCTTTGAAAGCCACTGTGTTCCTGCACTGTACCCTGCAGCTGGTCTCTCCCTCAGAGCAGCAGGAAAAACATGCCCTAAGCTCAACCACCAGTACCTTGAACACAAAGCACTGTAAATCGTGGTGAGGCCTTGACCTTAATTTTTTTACATAAGCTCAGCTTGGCTGCTGTCTCCTGCACCTCTCCTGTCAACCCTGGGTGCACTCAGAGCTCACTGTGATGCCCTGTATTGGGAAAGGCCATGGCTCTGGCTGCTGGCAGCACACAGAGAAGATCACTGAAAACAAACAGAGAGCAAGCAGCTTGGTTTTCATAACCTCGGTTAAACACCGGGGGTGAAGGATCCGAAGGAGCAAAGTCATGTGAATTCAAGAAAGGCAGAGGATAACCTTTGAGGAGCTCTTTTCTTTGGCAGCAAAAGGGAGGATGGTGCACAGAGAAGGGGGGAAAGGAAAAATTATGGAAATTTTTGGCCCTCTGTACACAGGAATTCTATCTTTTTCTCCTTCTGGGGCTGTAATAACAGAACTGACAGTGACAAAACCACTTTCCTGGGCTCATGTGACAAAATCACAGCTGCCCTCTGACCACAAAGCAGAGCAAATTAAAACTGAACTTATCCAATGGGCTAGCTCATTTCTGCCTACCTTCATAGGCCTTGAATCATCCTTCTTCCTCGCTTCACCTGAAGCATAATTTAGCTTATTTCTATTTGGAGTGGCAGGGAGAGATTTCTCCTCCCCAAGTCGTGCTGGGATGGCAGGAGGTCTGCCCTTCTCCACTGCCTGTGGCAGGGATTGGGTGACAGCCGGTCACTGCCGCCTGTGGCACACAGGCTGTGGGGGTGGTACATTCCTCTGGGCAAAGGTAGGACGTAGCTGGGTCTTCTGTGGCTGCCAGGGAAACAAAAAGTCTCCATAAATCACAGGAGTAAGCTGCCCACCCCCGAGTTTTTGGGTATCGATGGGAGCAAGCACCAGGCTCAAATGGGGTCGAAGAACATGCTTGCAGACCTGGAGCTTCCCACCACTTAGGAAACAACGCAGTAACTAAACCCACACCTCTCAGCAAGGACTGGCCTCCAAGTCTCAGCAGCCCTGAAAGGTCTCCAGCATGCATTCAAATGGCTCTAATACAGCATACATCATTAAATGCAGTATAGCAACAGAGATTACTTCCATAGAATAAATCAAATAAATGCCCAAACAGGGAGCCTAGATGAAGATTTTAGTAGTTCCTCTCCAACTCATAATTTTTTTACCCTAAAGGTGAATGCAGGCTATGACTACCATGAGCAGTGCTGACAACCTGTGCACCTTTCGGGATCCTATCCATAGCCTGGTGACACTTCCAATGTTAGCAAGCATAAGATAGGAACCTATGAAGATGGTCTCTGGTCTCTCCCAAGACTCAGGAAATACAGTTTTCTGTCCACAAAGAGATGGGTGTTTTGCACTACTTAAGTTTGTATTCTTATTCTTACTAGAACATAGTATCACGAAAATGTAGTAAATGTTTTTCAAATATCAATAGAAATCCAGGTTGTGTTCAGGCATTTGGATTATGGTCCAGATACTTATTGCTTTGCTGAATGTCTCATTTATCCAAGGGTAGAAGGAAGCATTTTGGCCACTTGTATATGAATTTGTGTGTGCACTGAGTTTGGAGACCTGAGGAGATGCCTCAGTTTGTTGTTGTGACTATGACATTTGATGGTACAGAAGGGCAAAAACAACAGCCTGAATTACCCATTACTCCTATGAAATTCCATATTACTGCGATTATCATATGTTAGCATGATATGATAATATCATATATCATATGATATATGATATTATCATAGCTTAATGATAGCATGTCATATCAGAATATCACGATATGACCAGTTATGTCACATTTGTTTGTAGACAGTGCACAAAATAGAACTGCAAGTGACTTTCTTCAGTGCTATCAACTCTGTCTGCCTGCCCACAGACAAAACCTGTCCTCCCTCTGTCATTCCTGAGACATGCTATGTCCAACCTGTCTCTTAAAATCTCCCATGAAGTCCAAATCTCAGGCTATTTCAGGGCTTCATTTATCTTTCCTATTAGGAAAGTTTTTTTCATGAAATCTAACCTACATGTCCCTTGTTTTACTTTAACCCTTCTCTCTGCACCCTGGACATAAAGAACAAATTGTTCTCTTCCTCTTCATGTATTTAAAGGCTGTTATCATATCCCTTCCCAGGCTGATCTTCTCCAGACTAAATAACCCCCATATTTCAATCTCTCCTCCTTAGTCACATTCTCTGGACTTCTAATCATTCTTGTTGGTCTCTTCTGGACATTGTTCAACCAGTTCAGTCCTTCTTGAACAGCAGTGACCAAAATTGGAGACAAGAATACAGCAGAAAAATCACATCCCATGTCATGCAGATGGTACTGTGGTTTATATATCCCAGTATGGTGTTTGCTTTTTCTCATGACAATCTTAATTCTGACATCTCTTCAGCTTGAGATTCACAACTGCTCCAGATCTTTCTCTACTGGCTACTTCACATCCCTTATTTGTACATCTGATTGTTCTTGCCTAAGTATAGAACTGTATATCTTGCATTTCTCTTTATTGAACTTCATCTTGTCCCTTCACAAACCCCTGGATCACTCTTCCACTTATATTTGATAATTCTGAAGTACAAGGCTGTCCTCTTGTTATCTTCTCAAATTTATGTTACCTGCTACTTTTAATAGTATATTTTCTTTTCATTCAATCTAGGTAAATAATAAAAATCATGAATAGTAACAGGTTCAAAGAAAATCACTGCAGAAGCTTGCCAAATGTGTTCCTGCAATATGATGATGATCTGAACCTGGCTGGTTGATATTTGAATTCAAACATGAACCTACAGCTACACACTGATTCTCGGTGTGCTTCAGCACCTGAAGTTCTTCCTGACATTAGAGTGACCTGAAGAAAATTCAGGAGTGCCAAAGACCAAGAAAAATAATTGCCTATCAAGACATATGTGCTCTGTATTCACAGATCAATGAGTTTACTCCATGTCACTGTACTTCATCTTTGTAACACAGCAATGCAACAGAAGACAGACTGCACACTGGTACAGCTGAAATACCTAAACTAACATACCATAAGCAAACCCTGATGAAAGCAAAGTAGCAGATGATTGAGTTTTGGGGAGGACATAGGCCAATTCTTAGTGTCTAAAGCATTTGTTCAGTATGTCCTGATGAATTCAGCCCTTGTTTTCTTCTCCTGTAGCTGGTCCAATTTCAGTAAATGTACCCTTTACTCACAAGTATTTCCTGAATAGTTTTGAAATTTGTCTATGCTTCTATTGCTCTCCCTTTCTGCACACCATTTTCCTGGCCTGTACATTTCCTCCTCCCCATTTGCAAGGGCATCTGATCAGAAGCCATTTCAGTACCATTTGGGATGTGAAGAGTCCAAAACTCAGACTTCCCAAGGCAGACTTTTATACTCATTACTGATTATGATAACTGTGTGGTCTTCTGATGTATCATTTCATCTGCAAATGCTCATGTCATGCCTAAGGACAGGTCTGAACACATGCTCCACCTGTTAAATAGAAAACAAGAAAAAAATAGGAAAAAAAGATGATCAGCCTGGGAAAACAAGTCACTCAGAGAAATCCCCCTTGGCAACATGGCTCCTGTGTGTGTTTCTATGTAGAGCAGCTTTTTGCTAAGCCCTGGAGAGACCCAAGACCCATTTGTGTAAACACAGATGGAGAAAGCTGAGATGCCTGGGAAATTGAGTCCTTTCAAATTCAAGTTAATCTTGATGAACTGCTGTTTTGTGGGCTTTGAGGAGTAAATTCTGAGTCACAAGAAGGGTGAGACATCACCTTTCCTTTGTGACTGCAAGTCCAGCAATCAACAGTCTGTGCAGCTCCGTCCCCAAGGCCAAAAGTCTTGCGATCTGCTTAAATTTAATTTTTTTTGCTTTTCCTCCCACAACTCCTGCTTTTTAAAGTCACTTATCGTTACCTCGGGATTGTTGCCAGATTCTCTTCTGGCATCACTTCTCCCTCTTTTCTGCAATCTTTGCCTATAAGGTACTTTAATCACTTCCCATGTCAACTACCGCAAAGCTCTTTTTTATAGCTCTCATAAATACTTACAGGCTTTATGTATATTTCCTCTCCAAACTTCAGGGAGTGCAGATCATTGCTTAGCACTGAAGAGATGGAAAGGAGGGCAGCCTGCTTCAGATTTCCACATGACCCAGGCATGGCAAATTTTCCTGCAAACTTAGATGAGATTGACTCTTGCATTAATATAAAAAAAGGGTGGTTTGCAGCCTTGGCTCTCTGTTACGTCTCCACTCCCAGATATCTCATTCTGCTTAATGACTGTTCCTTCCCAAGCATAAAGTCATCAGGTTACACAGAAATCTGGCTTTATTTCTTTTTTTTTTTGTAAGTTTGAACACAGTGGTGATAATTTTGTTGCTCACTAAAGCATTTTTTTTTCTGTAAAGTACCTTCAATCCTCTCAGCAATCAGATGATTTGCCTTCTTTTCTGCCTCTTAAAACAGGTAATGCACAGACCTCACAGGTCCAGGCATGACAGGTCAGAACCAACCAGATAGATTCCTTAGTGACCTCTTCTGCAATTTTTCATTCTATATGGGATATAGCTTAAAGTCTCAGGCTAATGGGAGAGGAATTTCTTTTTCTCCCGGTTACAAAAGAAGAACTGTGTTTTACTTTTTCCTGTCTTAGGGCTTTATGTCAGATGTCTGTTGGGTGTTTCAAAAGTAATTTTCTTGTCTCAGCATAGTAAACTCACAAGCAAACTCCCATAACACTGGCAATACAAAGCAGTCAGACCAGCCAAGATATTTGTGCTTCAACATTTCAAATGCACTCTTGACTGCCTTCAAGCAATAATTTTATAGGATTTTCCTTCCTGAAAAATTGTTCAGTGGTGACCTAGAAGTGAAAAGTTCTGTCTCATTACCATTTCCATCCAATTCCACATTAAATTTACTGAAATAGCTGACTTTGACTAAGCCAAGAGTCAAATATAAGAGTTACAAGGCCCTGATTAAGAAAGCACTTAATCATTTTCTGTGCTTTCAGTTGGACAGATGCTTTCCCCTGTCAAGGACCATATCAGTAGCTGGGGGAGGACTGGGGAAAAGAGCTTGGCTCAAAGCCTATGAGAATTCACAACCCAGAGATACAGCTGCAGGACCTTACTAAAAGTACTGGTATTCTAGGACTATCAGTTGTCTCATTTTGCTCAGGACTTTCCAGGATACTTGCTCAATAAAACTCAGTGGCTTGGGTTGCATCTGAAAACAGAAGCCACAGAAAGCCCTGGGAACCATCCTGGGAGCACCTACCTTTCATGGAAAACAGAGAGAGGCCCAGAACAACTTCTGCCTAGATTAGATTGCCCTTACTAAAAATAGGAAGCCCTTTAGTCCTCCATCTCTCTTGATAAAGCTTTATTTTTAAGTATATGTTTTGTTTGACCTTGAGGTTTTGAAAAAAATGGAATGAAAGAAAAAGAGGGAGAAAAAAAAGCCTCCTTGATACAATTCCAAGTAACACTGAAGATAAAGCTGTGCTGTGGTTATTTAGGATTCAGTGAGTGACAGGTTTTATACAGTCTCACAACGTCCCACTTGCATTGTTCAAGTCAATATTTTTTGGCTCCAAAGGAACATCGAACAACACTTCATCCAGAATGTGTCTAGTTCTGGTCCACAAAGTATCCCTGTTCCTTCCTCTGGCTTCTTAATAAAATTTCTCTGTTTATGTAAACCCCCACAACTGGAGCCAAGAAAAAACAGCAGTGAGAATGGTCATCAGCACCTTAGGATCATAGTAATGTGATTTACTGACTCTAGCACCATCCCATCAGCCAATAGGCATTACCATACCTTGCAAAAGCTTGAGAAGTTCTCTCAATAGTCCAGCCAAAGCAAACCAAAAGTTCAGAGTCCAGGTATCTTTTGCCATGACAGGAAACAAATCTCCTTTCTTAACCAAAAAGAAAGACTTTTTGGAGCAGAGCACACTGTTAGAGGTGCATGCTGGAAAATAATACTGTCATTTGCAAAGTGTGAATTTTATTTCAGGTGTGAAGAATCCTTCTGAGACATAATTTGTGATAGAGCCTGAAGAAGCTGTTGTGGATAACTTCCATCTAGAAAAATCACATAAGCAGCACTAGACATACCCAAAAGGGAACAACCCAAGCAGAAAATACTTTTCTAGCAGTGAAAACAGCTCCACTTCAGTACTGACAGTTGCTTATTAAACAATTGAAAATGTGCACAGACACAGCGACAAGAGGCACAGGGCTAATTGTTGTTTCAGGATCAACAGGCAAGAAGGATGTGAGTGAACCTTGCACGACCTTGTGAAAAACGAGCTCTCTGGTGACTCTGGAACTGCAGCTAGTGCTGTTTGTCCATGTGAAGCTGGTGTGAGCCACGCAACCCAATGTGCCTTCCATCCCAGGGGGATGTTCATTTTCCCTCCCCCAGCTCTGCTCTCAGTACCAGCTGGGTCCCCACTCAATGCTCACACGTTCAGGGTCCAGGGAGCCCATGCAGATGTTTTCATGGACACAGCAAAAGCCCTTTCTCTCTGCCAAGACTCACACTGGGCTTTTCGCAGGAGCAAATGTATCTGTCGCTTCTAAAGCAATGTGGTTTTGGAGCAGCTCTAATTTAATCTGAAGTTGAGAAATAAAATCCTTCTGACCTAGTTGTTGTATTCTCCTTGCTCTAAACAATTCTGACAGTAAAATGGCTATTATTTGTCTCTAAACCTGGAATCTCAACCTGATGCAACCACCTTCTATAGTAAATTTTACACCTGAATATGGTTTTGAAAGATACTTTTGTTTTTTTTCCAAGCCAGAAATTCACAGACTCATGTCATTGTTACTAAATATCTCAACTCTCAGGCTACTTATAGTTCAAAATACATAATTCCAGATTTCCAGACTTGTTGCTGAAAGCCTTTTGCCACATATGCTTATCCTGGGGCTTTGAATTTCCAGTTCTGGACCACAACCAGTTGAATTTGATAGCCAGACTGAGACTAGGGTGCCATGCTTTGAGGTCCTTATGGGGTCCTTGAAGTGAAATGCTATTGGAGGTTCTTAGAGATGTTGGAGTTTTTGTAGCCTGGATTTGGACAGCTCTTGTACAAGTCTGTGCATTCTGTCAGCTTTCTGTCAGATCTGTGCCACGTGTGGGAATTTGAGTGAAATGCATGACCCTCTGAATGGCTTTTTTTAATGCTCCAGTGCAAATCACCTTAACAAAGCAATGAAAGGGGTCTTCTATCCAGAAGGGTTTTCTTAGAGGTGAAATACAGCTAATACAGCACCTCCCAGAATGATATCTACTTTCTGGTTATTGGCAGTCACCAGTGAAAATGGGAAAAGGAGACCAAGTCCTTCCACACCCACCTGGAAGCATCAGGTTTTGTTTGGAAAGTGACAATCTTTCTAACAAATATTGCTAGAAAGAATCAGCAAGTTTTATTTCTTCTTTGGTGTTAAGTTCTGGATTTTGGTGACCAGTCCTCAAAATACACCTTTTGAAATTTTCAGACATTCTTCATTGCTGAATGCCTGAAGGCTGCAGAAATCAAAATTTAAAGCAACAAAACCAAATTTTGCAACTAGATGCACCATCTTATATTGCAAAATTGTTTGTCTTCTGGTGACTTTTATTTTTCCTTTGTCAATGGTCCTGCTTCTTCTTTCCTGGGTGCAGATTTGTTCAGACCCATCACAGAGACAGGCCCCATGCAGAGAGCACTACTCCATGATTTCTCATAGGAAGAGAGCAGAATCAGATCAGATATTACATTTGGGGCCACTGTTATTCATGGAGATGTCAAAATGGTGAAGAGAAATCACTAAAACTTACCATCACCCCCTTCTACATCATGGTGATATGTATCAAGCATGCCTATCAGCAGATAGAAATCTTTTTTAGTGTAGCCTTTTGCACATCCTGTCCTGGGCCACCCCTCAGTATTCCAGCACTGCTAAATGAAGAATTTGACTAACGTGGTGGGTCCTCCCTTCTGCTTTATGAATTGTCAGAGAGCAGAAAAGAAAGGGTTAAACAATATGCCTATGTGCAAAGTTAGGAGTATTGTGCAGCCATGTAGAAAACACCTGACTGATAATTTGCTGTGTATTTATAGCTCAGAACAGTTATGATAGAAACAAGTCCTGTAACAGCTTTTACTTTAAAGAGAGTCTGCACTCTGCAAATGGCTCATTGAACAGATCATCTTAGCTATTCATTATGGAATGTGCCATCCTTACAAGAAAGGAATTTACTGGGCTTGGCAACAGGCTAGTCTAACTGTTCAGTCCTCTACAAACCTATTTGCCAAATTATGAGGAAGAGAATTCTACAGCATCACCTCTATAGCTCATACCTCTTGACTATTGAGAGATCATACCTTTATTTAGCTTCCAAAACCAAGTTACTCCCTTTATTGAGCATCTCTGGCCTACCTGGAAGTGTCCAACAGAGCAATGGAAGAATTTGTATCAGCCTTTGACTTGAACCTGAATTTTCCCGAAGATAAGCAGGCCTTGGATTATTTTGGATTTGTTATGAAGGCCCAATGTGTTGTTCCAGTCTCCATTACAGTTCCTAGAACAATTTTAATCTTGTTTTGTGGGACACTGCAAGTACTATTTCACTATAGCAGTGGAGCAGTATGAGATCCAGGACAGCAGGTTCTGGTCGTAGGTGTGTGAAGCAAGATACCAAATCCACAATGAGCACACATATGGGCCTGAGCTGCTCCTTACAAAGCTGGCACAGGATAGCTGAGAAGCAGAGAAAAGTTTCTTTTCTGGTGGTGTCTTCAGGAAAGGCACTCATCACTTGACTACACAACTGTGCCTCAAGTTCACTGAAAATACTTTACTGGATGCAAACAGAAAAAAAACATCAAACCAAACAAACAACAAAAATCAACAGCAGGCAACAGCAAAAAACAGGCTAAATTGCTCTGAAGGAACAGATAGAAATTTGGAAACTGAATTCTTAGCACTCTTCTGAGAGAAACTGCTGTACTTTCCTTCCTGGAACCTTTCCCTGGCCTTTTGGAGGTGGTGGGAGTATTATCCCTCACTTCAGATCCTTCTCTCACTTTAAAAACCTGTCACTGAGATGAGATTTGGCAAGTAGAAGCACAGGTAGTAAAAAAGATCAAGCCATTGACCTTCACTGTAAAGGCTGGATACTACAGACAGCTTTACAAGGTTCTTCCAACAAGCTCATTCCACTGGTTACCGCTTCTATCTGTTTTACTTACCAGAATAAAATTTTACTTTTTTCTATTTCGATTTTTACTCCAGAAAAGAATGTTTCTTTTCAAGGACTGGAAAACCTAGCGGGATTTTGCCTATCCATTCCTCTTCTGTTTCAGTGGAATGCACTCCTGCAGTAGCCTGGAGGTCCTTCTTCCAGCATGCTTAAAGCAAGAAAGCTATCTGCCTTGCCAAAGAACCTCTGAAGTGCACCCCAGAAACCATCCAACTGCAACAAGGCCAATTTTACCTCCTTCAGAGCAGAGACAGCACCTGCTCTAAACAAACAGCATCACCTTGAAAAATAGGATTATTTGAGAAATTCTTGACCTTTTGCACCTACGTTTTTAGTCCAGATGTTAATCTAAATGGACACAAGGTAGAGACAAATGCTTTAGAAATTGGCATATATACATCAAAAAAAAGTGAAGTTGACTGCTTATAGCTAGTTTGCTCTCAAAGAGCCATGGGATAGGGAGAAGGGAAAGTATCTTGGGAGTAGTACTGCCCCTCTTTACACCACTGATGTAGAGGCACCAGGTGACGGTCACTCCTGGACAGCAAGAACTGGTCACTGCTCCCCATTCCTAGCTATAAAGAGCTCAGCTCTGTGGAGATATAAAGGCAGCTGGTCATGAGCGTGGTAAGCACAGCCATGGTGTGCCTCACTCTACACCTTCTGAGTTTTCCAGTTCCAGCACTGCAAGTACATCTGAATTTGGTTTAAAATGTACCAAACCACAGAAAGTGACAAACTTTGAAGAGACAAGCCTGCTGTACCCCTGGCTGTTTGGCTCACTGCCTTTGGGGAGCCACAGGTGTGGTTACAGCTCAAACCAAAACAGGCTCTTCTTTCTTCTTTTCTTTTTCTTTCTTTCTTTCTTTCTTTTTTCTTTCTTTCTCTTCATTTCTTTCTTTCTTCATTTCTTTCTTTCTTTCTTTCTTCTTTTCTTTCTTCATTTCTTTCTTTCTTTCTTCATTTCTTTCATTTCTTTAATTTCTTTCATTTCTTCATTTCTTCTTCCCTTTTAAAGTACTAGCAGAACTCCTAACCTGAGAAGCAGGAGGCAGTCATCCATGCTGTAGTCTGGGAGATGCTGTGTTGTATCTTCTTTACTAGTGTCCCAACTAGAGCTGGGAAAATAGAGAGGCACAGAGAAGGTGGCACTGAGAAAATAAACTGAAATTCTGACTTCATTGCTGCAAAGGAAAGCAAATGAAATCAAATTCTAAAATTGGAAATATGTTTACACTTCTTTTAATTCAAAACACTCTGTGATTCACAGAGTGCCTGCTGGGTACCTCTGGAGACAGTTTATGGGTACGGCTGCACGCTGGGGAACTGTATTGTACCATCTTGTTGAACCTGCTCCTAAAAATGTGCAGCTGTGTAAGAAGCTGGTATTCAACTGCCCAGTAAAGGTGAAAAGAAATGGCTGTCAGGCAGTTATTGAAGCTCAAGGGCAAGATTAATTTTTCAGACCAAGCTTTGAAGCACTCTTGGAGAGTGGCAATTGTGACACCAAAAACCAGTCACCCATAAGAGGTGCCTAAGGGTGGCATTCAGGGGGCCATCTGGCCTGTATCTGGTCTGCATCAAGCCTCAGCAACTGTGACATTGCAGGAGGATACTTTGGAAAGAGTTAAGAGAGGCAGGAAATGTAGAAGATTTAGGGTGGGAAAAGAATTACAAAAAGATTAATTACAAGTTCTCCCCATGCTTTGGACTCAGCCCAACTGTTTGCTTCTTCCTCAGAACACTTGGTCCAGAATCTGGGGCAAAAAAATGTGTGTTCATGTCTTTGTGGATGACCTTTCACTGTTCCAGGCTGCAGTGACTTCTTATTGGCAGTCTGAACCAAGTTTTGGCTCTATTATTACTCGCCTCCTTGCAAAACTTGATGTCGCCTAAAGTCTTTGGCAGAAGATATGAAAAATACTTCACAAAATAAAGCAGGAGGGGGTTCCCACTGCTACTAGAGAGAGATTCTTGCTAGCTCAGCATTTGCTTTTGTATTGTGCTTTACATAAGGTATGCTACTCTTCTGGCAACACCTCCAGGCCTAAATTTTCTCCTTTGTGCTCATGTGGATCTGGGGTAAGGGTTCCTCAGGGAAAGGTTCTCACACTTTCTTGCAGAATAGCTGCTTCCATATCATATCCCCTATGTATATTTTTGGGCTCAGCCCTGAGTAAGCCTGCACTTTCAAGTTTGAGAACCTGTCCTGCACAGGTGTCTTTTCTTTATGCTGTTATCTTTTCTTTATGCTGTTGCTGAATTATTCCATTGAACCACGACTCTGATTTTTAATGCATTTGTTCGGGGTGCTTTTTGTATTTTTTTTACAGTACAAAGAGAAAGACACTAAATGTGTGGGTGTGAGCTATCACCTCCTGTGGGGCAGGGATGCTTGGCACATAGGTCTCAGACTGTGATACAGCATAGGGTATTCATCACCCCTGAAGTTATTCCTCATACCTGATGCACAAAGAGAGGGTGCCAACATGTGAGTACTTCAAAAGGATAACCAAAGCATTGATCTTTAGTACCTTTTCTGAAGGACAGCTTTGTGCTTAAAAAGCAGCACTGAGAGTAAAGATTTTAAGGTACGGATTTTTGCCTTACACCTGACTTGCAGTCTTTGAGATATCACACTACATTTTCCCTCCGTCTATAAAAAATGGCAATACCTACAGGTACACTGATTTAACCCAGATCATCAGTCTCCTTTACATAACCAACCAGTACCTCTCACAACTATTTCTTAAATATAGTCCAAACATTTTGATTAGGCCAGCTGTTCCAGATGTTAAAACCACTGGGAAGAAAACACTCTAGGAAGAAAACACAACCTAAAGGTTTGTGTGGAGGTCTGTGATAGCAATGAGCAGATGAAGTGGGCTATGAAATAAAGACTCTACTTGAGACTATTCCTCATGCCAAAAAAGCAAAACCCTTCTGAGGTGCTGCCAGTGGAAATTAGGGAAAAACTGCCATCATTTGTTTCAAGTTTGGGAATTGCTGCAACCCTAAGCAAAGATTTCCCACTTGCCACTTTCCTTTTTTCTTTCCAGTTCCTTGATCTTTTCCTACTCTACAGTCAAGGATCAACCTCCTTGTCTCAATGTGTCAAGTTCCCATATATTTCCCTATCAAAATCCTTCTGGGACTAGCACAGGCTCTGTGACATTGGCACAAACCAATGACAAGCTCCCAGCAGAGCCCAACACAGACAATAAAATGCCAGGCTACAGCATAAATCCTTCCACTCCTAAAGCAGACTTTACTTCTTCTGATCTTATCTGAGCTCGTTGTCATTTGCTGTCCAATTTTTTAAATGGAATCTGAGGTCGGGAACTGCATTGTGTCTTTTGGATCATATTAGACATGCTTAACTAATACTAATAAAACTCAGCAACCTAGTTAATTTAGCAGCCCTGAACTCTATGGACATGAGGGCAGTAAAAGATCCCATTTTCTGTTTTGTCCAGCAACCTGATGCAACAAATATTTTTAACACTCTAGCAAGATTTTTTTTTTTTTTTTTTTAATGAAGCAGGGTGATTTAAGTCTTTGTTTGTTTCAGAGTTATACAGTTTCATTAGGTATGTACTGGACAGAATATGAGTGGTTGGTACATTTGCACAGACAGATCATTGACTTGGGCCACCAAGTTCCTCAAGTTTATAAACAGTGTCTCCGTAGTATTTTAATGACTGGCCTTATGTCACAAACTTGGACAACTGGAGGCGTGTACACCACCATTTACACCACAGCCTGTCTCCCACCTGCTCGAATGTATTGGTCCCAAATCAATCCAGCACCACACCCAGGAATGTGGATGCTATGTGTACCTTCTGCTGTACATCCTGCCATGGGCAGGAGCTGATGGCTGCTGAGCTGACACAGTCCAAAGCCTTGGGCATGTATTTCTCAGCAGTCAGGTGATATCACACCTGAGATATCACAGCATTTAAGGCATCAAGCTGCTCAACACCTGTTTTGACACAAGCCAGGAAGTAAAGCCCTGCTTTTCAAGTAATGACACTGAATGAAGAAAGGATCCACACATGGTCATGTTGCACAGATTTCAGATCTCCAGCACCTAGTGGTGATTCAAAAATTCTTCTTGTGATACCTCTTTTTGTCCCATGTCCAAGCAATGTTTCTGGTTACCTTTCTTGACTAACTCTTCCTATGATCACAAAACTCCATATGGAAGAGCTAGTGGGTAGGAATTACCTTCTTCCCTGAAGGTGTCTAATGGTGGCTTTCAAGAGATTTTTCTAATCTCACACTTACATGAGCCAAATCCCTCGCAAACACCTTGGAACTGTTTTCACCATTTTCTTACCCACACAAAATTGAGCTGGAAAGGCATTGAAACCACCTGATGAAGTGAAAAAACTCACAGGTTTTCAGATTATGTTGCTAGATTGTATATGTTTTGAAGTTCTTTTCTCAGCTATGATAACATTACATGTCCATGATCATACAAATAAAGCTTCTGAAGAGTCTTTGCAGAAAAGCCCTGGACTGCATGAGATGCAGATAAATCTGCGATACCCAAGATGCATTTTGTTGGGTGGAAAGGAGATTTGTAGTGCCTGCCTCCACTTTTTTAGAACAGTAAAGGAAAATGCTGTCTCTTTTGATACTGGTAAACTGCCTCAAAATGGGATCCTTAGGACTAAATTAGAAGGACCTTTCCCTCACTTTATTTGATCTGCACTTTGGCAGAAAAAATGACATGAGATTTCTAAGCAATCTGCATCGAATTCTCCATGGGATTCAGTGCATTTGGGGTGGCATTCTTTGGATTATTTTATTCTGTACCTTGCCAACCTCTCTCTCTGCTGGAAAAAAGTCTGTAAAAGCTACTGCTTCTTTACCTTCGGGCCAAGTCTTGAAGTGTTAAAGCACAACTCCTAGTAACATGGATTACAATAAAATCTGGGTTTCTTTGGTTCACTTTCACTGCTAGTTTATAGCATAAATGACCCAAAAGGTTGTTTTGCAATATTAAAGAGGACCAAGTGTCCTGTAAACTTTTTAATACCATGTGAAATTTGAAAGCCTTAACAGCAGAGGCTTAGTAGTAGTGTCTCACAATGCGTGGGCATTTAAAGAGTTGCATTTTATGAGTCTGTTTTTCTTGTGGGCAATAAAAGGATATATGAAAGGGTCAAAGTTAGGACACTGTAGGACAATGTGTCTTGCCAGGGTTACGTACAACCTACCTAGCAGTTTCCCAAGGGAAGGATGGCTTAGGTCTGCAGCCATGGAGTATTCTGTGTGATTTTTAAAGGTCTTCAAATAAAAGAGAGTACTGTAGACCTTCTTTTGTGAAATGGAGGTGAAGGGGAAGCAGAGACAGACATTGGCAGGCATCTGCAACCTGTACAGTTCAATGCACAAGTGTAATCCCCAGGCAAGCTGCAAGTGCCAGGCTCCAGTGATGAGGTCCACACTCCTTTTGTCTCATGACTTTTGTTTTCCACTTTCTTCCCATCAGGGGTAAACATGTGACATGAGATCAAAACTTGTATAGCTATTCTCCAGGCTGTCACTTGAATTTCCAATTAGCTAATTTTTGGCTGTTATTAGTATTGTGGCAGTTATCACAGACATCTCTCTGTTCTTGAGACCTTATCTATGGACAGCTGAAGTAGAAGTGTCCCAGAAATCCCAGACAAGCAGCTGGTTTCCTAAGTCAGTTTCCATCAGTCCTTACTGAAGGTACATTCCTAACAAATCCATTTGCTTTGTATCTATGAACTCTTACTCAAAGCTTTCTAAATACTAAATTTCCTCAGAAAGATGTTTCCAAAGTGTATTTGGGAGATAAAAGTGAGAAACACAACAACAGCTTGTGAAAAACAACATCCATGTACCTCTTGTCTGTTGAATATACTTAGAAGCTTTTTGATCCCTTTTTGTTGTCCTTCACTTTTGGAAAGGGGATCTTTTTGTGTATACATACATTTTGGGATTTTTAAGTAAATCCAATGTGCTCTCAATGTCTTTTGTTTGTTATTAAAACTGAAGCTCTTGGAAATACCTGGAATGTGGAGCTATGGCAAGTCATGCAAAAAGCAGGTGTGGATTGCCATCCCAAACACCCTTTTCCTCCTGTCAGTGTCCCACACCTCTTGCACAGCCACATAGTGCAACGTGCATGCTATCGCCATCCCCGCTGTCTTTAAACATGCACTGAATAAATATCATGACAGCATTAGGCTTATGGCTGCTGACTCTTGGCAGCAGCCCCATGGCTTGTGGGGAGTGGAGAATGTGCAGCTGGATTGGAGCAGTGGCCCTTCTCTCTTCAGGGATCAGCCCTCAGCACTGCTGACCCTGTGCACTCTCGTAGCAGATGCTACGAGAGTGCCTCCCAGCTACCAGCGGGTGGGCGATGACTAACTGGGACATCTCCCTTTTTCCAGCCCCTCCTTGCTTGTGACAAACCCACTGTGCTGGGGCTGCTGCCCCCGGCATTCCCTGCCTCTCAGGCTGAAAGCAGCTGGACTCTGCCAAACCCCAGATTCATGCGGTTTGGCACCCTCTGCTCATCAGGAGCAGGAGCTCCATCCAACACATACTGCTGTGTACAAGTCAAGCAGCAGCCACAGCGAGGACTGGGACAGAAGCTGGCCCACAAGCTCCTCTCAGAGCTTTAGGAGGTGGGTTAGCAGCCACAGGGACAGGGTGACGGGAATGCAGTGCGCTGGGAGAAACAAGCCGAGCATTTGCCTGAAAAGGAAGGGAGACAGCAGGAGTTTTACAAGCTGCGAGGGAGGTAGGGAAGAGGCCAGTAGAACAAGTATGATGTATTTTAAAGACTCATTTCTACCAAAATATGTCACCTCCCCCTTTCCCTGTTTGCAGCCTTGGTTTTCAAGGCTGGAATGATAACCTCTGTGCCTGCTACTAAAGAAGACAGTGCACAGCTTTTTCTTCAGCCCTCAGCATGACCCTTAAGCAAGTGTGCATGGGAACAGAGGGAGAGGGCTGGGAGAGGACAGACAGCTGCCTGAATTGTCCTTCTGAGCCACTCCTGCCAAGATGTGGTGCAACATCTTATTTTTCTTGTCATTGCTGCCATCTATTACAGGAAATCTGTTCATTAAATGTCTTCAAAGCCTAAGGATGCAAGGGATGGCAATACCAGGCAGGGGTCTGTCCCTACAGATTGAGCCACAACATGGGCCCAGCAGCTTCCAGGGATCCTTCAGCCCCTTTGGGAGCCACAAACCCTGCAAACACCCATGTGGCTGAGGGTAGGGTGGGGAAGTGTCAGCGCCAAGGGAAGGAGGTAGGGTTGGGAAGAAGTGAGTTGCAGCATTCACACACCCCTAGAAGCTGGAGCTTTCTCAGCAGCAAAAAGAGCCAGCTTCTGCCTCCACCCCAGCCCGGCAAGGCTGTGGGAAGCACAGCGAGCTAGTTTCCTGTAAACAGGCTCTTTTTCCCAAAGCCATGGCAGTAAGACAAGCCACTGAAACACAAGTGAGTCCAAGATTGGGACAGGTGCCACTGCTGATGAGAGGTTTAAAGGCTTCACTTCTCTCCATCCTTCTCCATCATCCTTCTTTTCCCATGCTGTCACGCCCTTTGCCCTCCACATTAGCTGTTCTCCCATCTTTTCCCTTCCCACATACATCCTTTCCAGTTCTCAGCACAGGAGGGATCTCTGCAGCTGAAACTTTATGGTAAAATCACAGTCCACCCCAGCTGACTGACATTCAGGACCTCTGTGTTGCGATAGCTAAACCTGAGTTGGTCTTTTCTTAGTCCTTCTCCATTTTTGGAATGAGGTGGAGGGTTATGTGGCTGTACATATTTCATGCCATGCTAAAACTTGGCAGATAAATTTGTTTCTGAGGAATATTTTTAAGAAGGAGCTAACATAGAACTACGCATGGCCAAGCAAACCCTCCCGCCCATGCACGTTCTCTGTAGCTTTTCCCAGCTTTAGTCTGACAATGTACTCAGGCTGTGTCATTGGGGAAAGGAGGGATGATGCCAAAGTCATGGTAAAGATCCCTCTATGCAGCTCCCAGCTTGGCATCAACAAGTGATTTGGGACCACTAGCTGATATCAGTTCCTATGATTTTTCATACCTTCTTAAGTCAATCTCAGCTGAAATCATGAACCGGGTGAATTTGCCTTAGACATCAGCCATGACCCACAGTTTAGTCATTTCTGTTTTAAAGGACATGCAGGTCAATTCCTGTGATAGCTGCTGTTTTCCTTAAATCCTCAGCTCCTGAACTCCTCACTGTTACCAGATAGTCTCTGTTTCCTTTTTATTATAAACTAGGCATGCACACAAACATCAGAACTTTTGTCAAAAGCTTGATGACGTGAACAAAAAGGATTCAAATACCAAAATGCGAGCAAACATATCTTGTATAAGCTCATTTCCAAAATGTTTCTTTTTCTGTTGTATCTTGTGATTTTTTTCTCGTCTGTCTCATGGCAATTAATCACTTACTACTTGGCAACATTAGGAAGATGATGAGCTGGCAGGAATACTGGTGAATTCCCCAACAGAATGACATAGAGCCTTTGTTTCCCACCGAAACCTAAATTCAGGATATGTGGTAACATTACATCCTGTAACTTTGCAATACTGTACAAGGTGTTTGAAGCCAGCCAATGTCCGGGCGTAAGAAAAAATAAAATAGACTCATCCTCTAGTCTGCCTGCAAGGGAGGTGGATTTTTTTTCTGGGGGGGGGAGGTCTGATTTAAAATTCACTGATTATTGAATTTTAACCTTGTTCTGTACATACATAGTTGGTAAAAAAGAGGAAGGCTTTCCTTTCTTGCTTAGAAACCAGAATATAGGTGGGAAATAACCACACAGACAAAAAAACTCAACCAGCCACAGAAGATTTGTGTTTGCTGTATTGATTAAAACTTTTCTTTTTTCTTTTCTTTTCTTTTCTTTTTTCTTTTCTTTTCTTTTCTTTTCTTTTCTTTTCTTTTCTTTTCTTTTCTTTTCTTTTCTTTTCTTTTCTTTTCTTTTCTTTTCTTTTCTTTTCTGTTAGTCTAAATCTTACTCTTGAATGTCAGTAGCTAGCAAATTTTGATGATGCTTTCTCTCCCTGGACTAAGTGGGCTTCCAAACTCTTGAAGAATTATGTGTCATCTCCCAGGCCCCTGGGTCCATACTTTCCTTCTCTGGCCAATAATTCCCCTAATTTCCATTGCTTAGGAGAATTAAGAAGGGCTATGTCACCATGGCAATGAAGAGTTGTACCTGTTTTTGGAAAATACATAAGCACCTAATATTAAACCTTTCCAAGTCAAAGCTTGCCATGATATCCTCAGCTCTCCCCCTTGTTGACAGATATTGGGTGTGAAATATATTTCTATATGACTAGAGCACAGAAAAATGATCAGAGAACGGTCAAAAGGCCCTCCTGGGGGCAAACTGAGTAGTGATCAGTGAGGAGCAACCAAAACACACCCAGGCTCAGAAGAGCCTAAGAAACCCAGCCTTTAGGTGTGGGTGAATCACTGCAAGGTAAAGTTATTTTAAGATCCAGCCTGAAACCATCAGAGGTGGAAAATGCAACCTTGAAAAATGAGGTCAGTGGGAAAATCCAAAGGTCTACAGCCAGCCTGTTCTCTGGGGCTGATGACCAATAGGGTGCTAAGTCTTCCATGAGAGCTGCAGATCACCACTCCTGGAAAGGAAACAGTGAGGAGATACAAAAACACCTGGAAGCCTTCAGAGAACACCCTAAGTAAAATAGAAGACTGTAGGAGAGCCACTTCTTGCTCTAATTGAGGAAAGAGTATAGACAGGCTGAGTTTATCCCTATCCTACACCATCCCTTCCTTTAGAAGGACCTCTTGAGCAAGCTAATTCCTTCTTTCCTATCTTATTGTCTGGCATGGATCTGGGGCCTTCCCTTAACTGAACTTTGAGAGGATGTCTCATATCCAGTGCCTTGGAGGTCCTCCAGGTAGCCCTTTCATCAGGGATTACACAGAATACCACAGTTTGATCTGGGTCAGCACTGAACACATTAAATTGTGAGTGTCCCTTAATGTGTTTTCTTCCAATTAAGAAATTGGAGCTTACTGTTTGGGAGGATTTCAGGGCTTTCACTGAATGAGGAACTCAGCATCTTAACACATATGTCTGCAAAACTACATTTACTTCATACTCACCTAGAACGTCAGGCTCCAGTATTGCCTGTTCCTGTGGAATTTTGTGAAGTTAATGATGATGGGTTTTTTTGTTGGTGGTTTTTGTGGTTCTGTTTTCTTGTACCCCTACGAGCAGATGGTGCTTTGCAGGAAGGATGACAGTTTTGTTTGTTTGTTTGTTTTAATTTAATTTTGAATGCCGCAGTCCACTACTGGAAATTCTGAATGGTAAAATAACCTTCCCTATGCTCTCACACTATAAATCCAAAACCAAAACCCATGACTGGGAAAACTCCAGATGTGATATGGGCCTCTGAGACTGAAAATAAGCAGTCAAAGTGTTGACTGGAAGAAGCCCTCCCTCCTGCCTTAAATCCCTGAGTCACTGAGCCAGATGCGGCTGGCTTAATGCACAGGGGCTGCTGATTATCAAACCAGTGCTGTCAAGGTGGGTTGTTGAGAAGACAGACAAAGTCTGTTTGTGTGCCGCCTTTTTTAGTATTTGGAGTTTCTTTCATATCTGTGCTGCTTTCTGCCATGAGATAGAGCAGATCCCTTTTGAAGATGCTCTACAGCCAGCTAGCACATAATGAAAATTGCTACCAGCTCTGCAGCAGCACTGTATAAACTAATCTCATAAACAAATAACTCAAACTCATCCCAACACCACCTTTGAAAAGCACGGCAAAGTAACCTCCACCACTCTTTCTGCACCTCTGAAATGCAATCAAGAACACCATGAGAGCTGTAATGTACAGGCCGCGAGAAAACACGTGTCTGGACCATTACAATAAAATCCTGAATAAGAGCTGAGAGATTTGGCCTTTGAAAGGCATACTGGCTCTGGTTTGGAATGGCTTCATCTCTAAATAAGAATTGTCCGTGCCTGGCAGTATGTAGAAATATACTGTTCTGACTCAGGAGGCAGGAAAATAGCAGGAAATTACTCTTTGAAAATTGGACCATAAATTCAGATATGGCTGTTCTGATCCTGGCATGATTTGTTACAAGTAAATCAATGTATTTTTGGCAGAGATCATGAAACAAACAAACAAAAAGAAAGAGCAAGAGGGAGAGAAAAGTAGAGAGTAGAAATAAGAGTTTTACAGAGGAAACTAAACAGGGACGGGCCAGTTTGTGTTAAATGTATCACAGACATCAAGTCACTGGTACTCCAGCCTACTGACAGTTGCCTTCAGGCATATTCAGCACAATCAGGTGGAAGGAGCTTGGCACAGAGGCTCTAGAGAGTTGAATCTTGGTTTTGCATCTGGTCAGAATTGCCATTTTGCAGCTGTCACCACCCTTGGCACTTTTCCTACCTTACCTCTACTTAAAGGACAGTATTTGGGGCAATCTGGGGAAGGGGCCAAAGCTACCTCCAAGACCAGAAAGCTGCACATGCAGAAGAGGCTGTGCCTCTGATGCTGCAGCTCAGGGAAGCAACGCCTGGTGCAAGCACAGAAGTGCAAAGGCTTGGAACAGGGAGTGAAAGTCACTGGGACCTGGAAAAGGGGTCAGGGGCTGAGCAGCAGGCCTAGGATTCATGCGTGCATGGACAACCATGTATGAAGCATCTGTAACTAAGGGTCTGGTGCCCTAACCAAAACCAGGCAAATCCCAGTACCAAAAGAATAAGGGTATCCAGACTAAACAGTGCCAGAGGTGCACTGCTCTGCTCGTTCTGCTAACATTCTAAAGCCCCCCCTTCAGCTGACCAGTTATATCTCAACAGGAAACAACACTGTGGCAGGTCAGTACTGTGAGGGTATGTTATGACAGCTGGAGAGGAACTTCCTGAAAGCTCCATTTTGCTGGATGCAACTGGACAGGCTGAGATTAGGAAATCCCCATTTATAGTCCCTGCATCTCCAGGCTGAATCCCACAACAGGAAAGCAAAAGTACCACTTAAGAAAATGTCCCAAATCTGGGAGGGGACTTGGCAGAGTAAATGTTTCTGAAGATCAGATTCCAGAAATCTGTTTAAACTAAAGTCCTAGGAAAAATATCCAGTTCTGCTGATGTACATCATGAAAAAGTGTCTTGTGTCACTCAGAGGGGTGGGAAAGGCAAAAGAAAAGCCTAGAACATGATTCATTTGGCACTACCTTCGTTTCCTCTCTTGGAAGCCTGCTAAAACCTGTGCAGCAGTCAGTGCTCAATGCCTGCCTCTGGTCCCGTCACAACTGACCTTCAGGAGCAGTGCACTTCCTGGCGTGATGCAATACAGCCTGCAGAGGAAAATGATGGAGCTGCCCTGATTCACAGCAAGGATCTAGCAGTTGCTAGACCAGCAACTGCTCACAAGTGCAATTCAGAGTCCAGTTTCTAAGAAACTGATAACAATGAAAAGTAAAGAAACAGCAAAATTGCTGGGGAAATCTAAGTAGGCAGAATACCGTTTTCTCTTTTTGTATTTAGTGAAAATACTGGGTTTAGGCTGTGAAAGCAGAACATTTCTAGCAGCCACATGCAGATAGGTCTTTGCTTTTCTGTACTGTCTACTTACCAGTGTAGTCCCATGTACCTATTTGTAGAAAAAGCCTGAAAATACAAATTAAACCCATAGAAAGACACTTAGATTGCCTTCAGGCATTTAGGCCTGCGTAATGCAAATAGCACCAAATGAGCAATAATATTTGTAACACAAGCATTTTTAAGGCAACGGCCAAGAATTACGACAGTGGAAAGAGCTTCACAATCGTATTATAGAAAGAAGGAAAGCATTTTACCCTCTTAGAGAGCCTGTCTTTCCTCATTGATGGTCACGTCATACCGATCTTAAATAGACCCAGCAATGCTAGAGGAAAATAAGGAAAGAACATAGCATCAGATCTGAGGTCAACATCTGGATGGACTTAGGCTTCACAAAGGAATTCACTGACTCATTGGCACATGTGAGGACTGTCATCTCCTCTGCAGCATTTAGTCTTTAATCATGAGAACCCATTGGAGTAGAGCTTGGCTTTCAGGAATATTAATGGAGTAATAATGCTTCGAAAAGTGAACAAAACAAGGCATGAAAATGAGTGGTTCCGAAAAACGTCAGTATTACTCCCTCCCTACATACACAACACATACTTAAACACACAGGGACAGAGTAGGCAAAAGACCAAAACTAAAACTAACAGCCACCGCTGGGTGTTTGAACAGGAATGGGATAGGAGCCCCATCTGTGCTCTGACCCTGCCTGACCCTCAGGGACTCCACCAGTGGTGCAAAAGGTTTGTGGAGTGGCTGATGTCTTCCTGTGACCTTGGGGCACAACATGAGCTGTCCTGACAGGATATCCACATGAGCATGTTCCCACTGCTCTTGGGCAGTGGTGCCCAATCCGGGGAGAGGAAAGGAAGGAGAAATAGTGTGAGAGATGGTGGGCAGGGCTTTCCTGTTGCAATTGTCTGGAAGAGCATGGGCCATAGTGTCACTTCTGGACAAAACGTAGCTTGAATGAATTGCACAGGGCACAATGTCTTCCCTCACACACCCAGCACACCCCTCTCCTGCCTCATCAGAGAAGACCCAGAGGTAACCCAGAGGAACTGCTTTCAGATCTGTGCCAAGGCAAGCAGCTCAGTGTGGCACTAACCTGGGCCACATCCTTGCCTTGTCACTCCTTGGAGACCTTTGTCTGAATATGAAGCCCCACTGGCCAAGGATGCAGAGAAAGGGCTCAGAGTTGATGGGCCACATATGCCTGGGCCCACAGTCCTGCTCTTCTGCAGGTTATGAATGAACTTCTGAACCTCCTGAGGTTGATAGATCACAGGTGACAAGAGGAAGTGATGGGGAATTCACTAGCTCATGACTCCTCAGTTGCTGTTAGTTAAACGAGTGTTTTATTAAGTTCACTCCTTGTGACCAGGAGGATTTGGAAATGCCTAGCCTGATTGTTCTATTTCAGGTGACCTCATGATCCACAAGGCCCCAGACTGTATTCCTCACACAGCTAAGGAATTTCTATTGGCAGTTCCTGTGAAGTAGAGAGGATGAGATCTGCTCATGTTCCGTGTGGGGAAGGCCTGAATAGAGGAGGAAATTTAGATTTCACTTGATTTTGAGTAATCAGTTCCACCATCCCCTTCTGGCATCCTGCATCCCCCAGCAGTGGTTTCAATTTATGGAGAAGGTAAATCACTAGTTTGCTCCAACTTTCTAGTCTGCTCCAGGCTATCACCACCGTGCTCCAATCACATGTTGTTAGATTAACTTGAGAGCCATTCTCTCAGCAGCAAAAGACGGTCTTTCCTGGATAATGACAATTAAAGGCCTGTATACTATTCACAATAATCAGCTGAGCAATGGATTAACAGCTGATGATTGCCAGAGATTTACGAGGCAGTTTTACAGACTAAGGTTGAACTGCTACTCTAAAACAAATCTTAACCATTTACTTCCCTTGTTCTAATAAATCCTCCCCTCCTGGACAACCCAGAACATGCACCAAGAAGGTCTCTGACATCATGTTTTAAGAACGGAACAAAAAACAAGGAACGAAATGCATCCAGCTCTGTTCATTGTGAATCAGTTTTTACATCAGGTTCTTCCCAGAAAGCAGAGCTGTCCATCATGCAGTTGTTTCAAGCCTGTTCCTATGCCACAATAAATGGCAAAGAAGGCAGTCAGGGTGCAAATACAACACTCACCTCCTGTAATGGTACTTCTTGCTCCATGTGGGAGGTAGAGGAGCAAGGGTGAGAAACACCTTCCTCAGCCTGAAAGCTGCTAAGGGTGTTAGTGGTAGGACTTAACTGTCCCATCTGCTCATGCCACATGTTACATCGAGGGGGTTTGATTTCACTTTAGGCAGTGCTCCCAGCACCTCTGGAACTAAACATTTAGTGGGACATAAGGGAAGGTGTTGCTATGGGTTTATGGTTGCCTAAATATGATTATGTAAGCCCTTGTCTCCTTCCTGTCTTCCAGCCTCTCTCTCTTCATCTCTGAGCATTTCCTGTTGGGCTGGTAATGGCACTGCCCATTTGTCACCATTTCTGCTTTCAGTATCTCTGCAGCAGGACAGCAGCAGCCTGCCAGACCTGCCTGCTGGGTATCCTCTGTTGGGGGGTCTTGTTCTGTATCAGATGGTGCCTGGACATAATCTAGCCTATCTTTAGAGATCAGCCACTATGACATACTGGGTAATTGAGAGGCAAGAGTCACATTTGCTATTTAGTTTTCCATCACAATAGAAACTGCTTTGTGATTGGTCTGTGACTGTGAAATATGACTTTTTATTCTGTCTCAGAATCCATGAACTTAGATTCAAGGCTAAAAATTTTACCTCTGGGATGTCACTTCAGTGTTTTCACTGTGTTAGGGAGAGAGCAAAGACAGTGAAACTGAGGTCTGTGATCTCCAGAACAGAAGCTCAATAGTCCAAAGCCCACCCATGTAATGCTATAAAGCCTGTCTCTTATAATCAGCTCTGACATGACATGACAATAAAAGGGGGGGAAAAAAAAGAAATAGGGAAGTTTGTCAAGGATAGGAAGTACAGACTCATAACTGTTTTCTATTAATGATTTTGCTTTCAGTCCAAAAATCTCACCCATTAAAGCACTGATGCCTGCCATGTAAGAATTAAATGTCAGAAAAACCAAACCACCCTGTAACTACAAGAGTATTTTTTTTGCTCTCTTGTTGAAGTGACATATGAATACTGTGAGGTTACTCCTATTGTGCAATTGACACATTGTTATACCACATAGCAGGATGGAGCTGACTCTAGAAACTCCCAACACGCAATAAATTGAGATCCTCTTTTAGAACTGACGCTAACAGTATGCATCTCAATAATGATAGCCTTTGGGCCTTGTTCTGGAGTCATAGGGAGTTTATGAGATGTTATATTCTCCCATTTCCTCCCTGCTGAAACTTTCCTGGGAAGGTCTTCCCAGCATCAGCATGTGTCACTTTCAAAAGGATGTTTGGACAGACTCTGCAGCAAAAAGAAATTCAGACTACTGATCTGGAGCTTGGTAGGCAGAACAATGCATTATAGACCAGCTCTTCCCATGCCTGTGCCACCGGTCTGATTTCCAGAACTAGATGTGCAAAACCTTGAGCTGCACAAACAGATTCCAATATGTTAGTCACATTGGTTGGCCTTTACACATAGAATGCAAATATAATGCTGTCACATGGTTTTGCATCATGAAACCTCATCCATATTGCACTTAGGTCTCAATATGGCCAGGAAATATCAAAGTAAGTACTAAAAAAAAAAAAATAACCCAACATTTCAAACAGCCCAAGGCATCTGATATTTAAAGTCAAAATTGTAGAAGGCATAGTTTGTTCCAACCCACAGTATAACACCAGGGTATGGATACCATAATGATGATTTTATAACTGTAGATAAAGAAAAATGCTTTGCTTTTCTCTCATAACCAGAAAATCTGAGAAGCACAGTGACTTAATTAATATGTCTTTTTAATAATTTCATGCCAGATATATGGTGTGATTGATGCAGGTTATTGTTTTCAATAATGCAGCCAACATGAGGTGGAATTGTTCATAATTGTATCTACAGTATTGGATTGTAAATAGCCGGTCCCACACCATATGAACACTAACAGAATTAGCTTACAACCTTTCAGCACAACACAGCCACCCCAGTGTGCTGAAGAAGGTCTACTGATACATTGGATCAGTCTACCTATCACCTGTTCCAAAGAAGAGTGAGGAGGAATGCAAGACTAACTGCTCTGCAAACAAGCCAGAGACAGACTTGTTTGGAAGAGCAAAACAGCTTCATCAAGCTACAGAATCTTTACAAATCCTTCCTTTTTTGCTAGTGAAAATCTGAGAGACTGTCAGTCTCTCAAGTGCACTTGATCTTTTATAGAAAGAGCAACTACATTAAAACAAGGACAGAAGTTTACTTTTTGGTAGGCAAAAAGTGGTTTGTCCCTGTCTTTTATACTCCTGTTTCATTTTCAAGGCTACACAAAAAATCCCATGCATGATTAAGTGCAACTCTGTGACCACGACTGAGGAGGTAAAACAGAGCTCCATAGATTGGAAACACTTCCTGGCTGTTTGCAGGTGGCAGGCTCAAAATGGATAAGAGATAATTATACATTGCACAAGAAAATGGAGTATTTTCAGTTGCAAACATGGGGGGTGCCAACAGGTACATATGTATATAAATCAATTTGATAAACACTAGGACAAAAATCTATCAAAACCAAATAGATACCATTTCTGCTGAAGTAGTCTGGCCAGTGGGGTATGATTGGCACAGAAACAGAGCAAGACCAACATGGACCATCTCAGAAGCAGTGATGGAAAATCCTACTCTCCTCACTATCTTATATACCTTGCCAGAATAAAAAAAAAAAACAAACTAAAGCAACAAAAAATAACACCCCCCCACAACAAAAAAAAAACCAAAAAAAACCAAACAAAAAACCCCACAAACACCAAAACAAAACAAACAAAACAAAACTAAAATCCCAACAATTAGTTCTTCCAGGGAAGGACAGTATGTCTCTCCTTAGGGACTGGCATGAGCAGAAATGCACTCTATGGTCTTTCAAAAGCACCATCCTCAGTGTACCACCACAACCAGAGCTGACCCTAATTCTTGGCTTTATCCACGGCCTTAACACTATTTATTAGCCCTAAATAATTGTTTTCTATTTAGATACATCCTTCTAGGAAAGAAGGCCTTCAGATGGGGTCATATGTTTTATTCTGTTAATAATGCAGCTTTCTGGAGTCCCTGGCTGATTATGCCTGTTTACCTTCTGATAGTTGTGTTTCCTGGCTGGCTGCCATGTGTTTTTCCTTTCTAGTTAATCTTATGGCAATGATCATGGCCTTCAACAGATATAGAATATTTATCCTCCTGGAGTTCAACAGGACTCTAAAACAAACATTTTTTTCCTATGTTTCTGGGTACACCAGCATTTAGAAGCCAAACTCCTTTATGAGTAGCAGTCACATCCAACACCAAGCAATTCCAAATCTCTTCAGAGACCTGAATTTTCAGAGACCTGAATTCATTCTTTCTCTGTCTTGCAAGGCAATAAAGCTTACAAATTACTCCCCACACTTCTGGGAAAGAAAGCTAAAAAATTAAGAGCTCCGGGTTGCAGGAGCAAAAACTAATCATATAAACAGATAACCAAACATATAAACAAGTAACCTTCTAAAATACACCCAAGCAACCTTCCTGGCAGAGGTAATAGGAAGCTTTGGTATTTTGTCTGCATGTCTTTCCTCAAGGTGCATGTTACTGCCCTAGGAACCCCTCTGACATTTTTTAGTTCTGGAGCCCAATCATCTTTTTCCTTTTGGTTTCTTTCTCTCTTTCTCTTTTTTTTTTTTTTTTTTTCTTTTTTCTTTTTTAAAAAAACCAACAAATGTTTTTCTGTTTGTTTTGGGGCTTTTGTTTGGTTGGGGTTTTTGTGTCATGCTGTTTTGCAGGTCCAGCTTGTGTATCTCAATAAAGCCTCTAAGTTTTCTGTAGCTCCCTCAGTTCCACGGAGTGCTCCAGGAATGCTGTTAACTGAGTAAGACTTTTCCCTGACATCAACACTCAGCAATGTTGAGCTGAGAAAGCAACAGACCGTGGCATCTTATTGTATTTGTCTGAGATAGGATTCAATATGAAGAATCAGCACATTGTTTCAATGTCTGCACACCAGTTAACTATTAATGAATTCAAGTCAATAAAATATACTTTCTGGGTACTATCTGGTCAACAGTTAACCTAGTAGTTATGTTTGGAAAAGAGTTTATGAACAATCCCCTGTAGCCACAACATTAAAATTTCTGGAACAATCACTTGTTAGCCTGAAACTTGCCAGAAATTTTAGGGTGGCAAAATCAAATCCTAAATGAACAAAAGGAAGAATGCTTTCCAAAAATTCTGCTTCAATATTTTTGAGTCAGTACTAAAATTCATATGCATCAGTTTAGAATTAAAGTTTGCTAGGGCAGGTATTTTATGCACAAGTAATAACTATCCTGCTTGAGGAAAGAACATAGATGGATATACAAAAATTAGGAGCACTGAAAAAGGAGCCATTCTGAGGATATAATTTTTTATTCTCTTTTTTGTACATGTACAGCTATTGGATCACTTCTGGAAGAAATTTTAAGTCCACAATTCTCACAACTGCTTTGTCAGACTTCACTATTCCCAAGTTTTATTTGCATGACTGCACTGCAAGTCTTCAAAATTGATTGCCTGGGTATCTCACTGGGACCTTAAAAAGAATATAACTAGATAGAGCTATAAACCAATTTCAGTTATCGACATTACATGCACCCACATATACAGATATAGCATTACACAGTCACATGCAGTCTTCAAACACTTAAAATGCTAATAATGCTGCAGTGGTTGGCATCACACTTCATGTCTAAATGCCTTAAAGATGCTCAAAAACCAGACAGCCAAACCAATAAAACCTCCTCAGTTCCTAGCTTAGTAGTTTTAAAATGACTCATATTTCAGCAAAGGACTCAAAACCATCTAAAACTGAAATCCAAGCACTCAGAATCTGATCCATTTTAGCCCTGGTGCTGCCTTTACATTCCAACTCTGTTACCCAGAAGTCATGTACACATGCATCTACATGGGGAGGTGGCACAGGAGTGGGTACAAAGCAGTTTAATGGGCTGGCTAGAACGCTGTGATAAGGAGGGGTATAAACAGGGTTCCTCCTATGCTGAGGCTTTCTCTACACTAATACAGACTGACTTGATTTTGTTTATGGTGTGGGACCTGGATTGCCCACAAAGTTCTTTTTCATGGGATGCATTTTCTCAGTCCCCCCTCATTAAAGTAAATCTGATTACATTTCAGTCTCATTTTTTAAAGAGAGGGGAGCTAGCAGGGGGAGCTGGAGCCACACACTTAGATAATTTCCATTCAAATCCAGCACAGTAGTCCTCTCAGCCAAGTCACAGTTTGGGGAAGGAGACAGAGAGGAAAATGTTGTACTATTCTTTGATGGGCTTCATTGGGTGGATGAAGCATGATCAATCATCCATAACCTGACAAGGCCTCAGAGAAGGCAGAATCATGACTACGTCATGTATGCTTCTAACACCAAAACAATAGGGGATACTGTTTTGGGTTGCAGGGGTGGAAAGGGAGAGCATTTAAAGCAGAAGTAACAAAGAACAATTATTATCTCGTGGGTGGTGGTAGGTAAGGGGGGTCTGGAAGAGGACATCAGAAGAAGCTGGGAGGGATGAGGTATCCTATCCCCTCCCTGCTTCAGTCTCCATCCTGCCTGAGACATTTCAACTTTAGTTATCCTAGCAGCAAACTCTTTTCTGTGATGGGGAAGAAAGAAATCAATTGTGTTTTTAAAAGCTACTCGGAGTACACAAAAGGTGCATTGTTTCAAAATGGGTTGAGGGGGTTGGGTGCTTTGGGGGGAAAGAGTTGAACTTATACCATCATTTTGTCTAATTACGCCTGATGTTATTCCTGTTGTCATGTGGGTTACTACAAAGCCAACTGCCAGCTTGTGTCCCTGAGAGCAAAGACAAAACTGTTACGCTTACAAGGACACAGGGCTTCTTTTCCTCTCCCTCCTCCCCCTCCCACACTACTGCAGGCGCTGGCTCCTCCTTGGGATACCCACACGTTTGGAAGAGATGTTGGGAAACATGGGGGCAGAAACTCCCCAGGAGATACCAGCCATTTCTGCCAGTTAGGAGACAACCACTGGGCTTATCCTGTAAAACCCCAGGCACATCCTGAGAGACATCCAACCAGACACCTGGACAGTGTCCTTTCCTTTTCTGCTTGGACAACACATTTGCCATGTCCAGTTCCCAGTCCAGGCACATTGGAGCTCATCACAAAGCAAATTATTCTGTCATCTTGTCCAGCTTTCCTCTCAGACAGGTATCTTTGACAGAAGGAAAGTGGGAGGCCACCGGGGTGTTGCATATTGCCAGCAAGGAAAGGCACAGGCCCCAGGGCAAAACAGAATAGATCACCAAATGACAGCAGCTACAGCTATCACCAATGTAAAATCTCAGATCCCTCAGTATGATCCACCTCCTCATCTGAAGGCCAGATCCAGTGAGCTGACTGTGTCTTGCTTGCACCAGCCTTCATCTCATCCAGTTTGAGAACTTTGTTGGCTTTCTAAGACACCCTCTGGCCATGTTCAGAAAACAAGCAGAGCTTGGGCTGTCCCTAGGTCTCAGATGTACATCCATAAATGCTGTCTCCTGCCAGTCTGGCTCAGCTTGGCCCAGGAAGGGTGTATCCCAAAGGGCACTTGGGGTGAGGGAAGACTTCCAGCTCTGCCCCTGGATAGCCACAGCCAAAATAAACGCGGTCAGAACCCGATCCCTTGGCAGACCCTGCCAACTCAGGCAGGGTCACACCTCATAGCTGGGAATGGGTGAAAGGCTAACATGATGTTCAAAGAAGCTAGGAAAACCTTTTGTTTGCTTTAATTTTAATTTTGTAGGCTGCACTCCCTGCCCTCTGCTGTCATCTTAGCCTAACAGGACACACCATTTCATCATTGACTTGGACTTGACATTCAAAACAGAGTCGATGTGATTCTTCAGTACTGGGGAAAGATCTGTCTTGAAGCACTGTGGTGCACTGTATGTGCTGCCAGTGGCTCCCAAAGCACCACAGGTCCAACCAGGTTTTTTCAATGTTCTTCCCCTGTTTGGGCATATTTACCAAAAAACCCCAAAACCCAAAAGAACTGTAACAACAAGCAAACAAGCAAACAAAAAACACCAAACAAAAGAAAAAACCGCACACCCAAAAAAACCTGCACAAAACCCCCCCAAAAAAACAAAAAAAAACCAACAAAAAAAAAAACCAAAAAACAACCCAACAAAACAAAACCAACTAAAAAGCCCAAACAAAAACACACACACAAAAAAAGAAATCAACCCAAACAACAACAACAACAATCACACTCACAAACAAACCAAAAAAGCCACATACACACAAAAAGAAAGAACATAAAGAACATCTTTCAAGTCACTATTCTTCCACATTCAAACAGTGTTCTGATTTGTTTAGTTTTTCATATGTAGGGACACACATTCCCATACACCTACTGTAGAAATGGCAAAGTCAAAAAACAGATGCTTAACTCTAAAAGCCATCCTTGTTTTACACTCACCAACCTCAAATCCTCCTCGTCATCCCCTTACTCTTTCTTTATTACAGTGAATTATGGTGAAGGACTTGGAAGACAAGTGGGTCTCGAGCTGACTGGGAAGCTCTCTGACCTGGATTCTGTGGGTCAGAGCTAGACTGTAAAGCTCACCTTTACAAAGCAGCCTTCCCAGCTCCAGCAAATGATTGCTGGGGCAGACATGCTGGAAGCTGTAACAATGGCTGTATTGATGGAAGGGAAGGTTTTATTGTAAGTTGGATTTTGGAATGAGTAATTATGCAAACAAGCAATTAACTAAAATAAATACAAATGTCTTGCTCTTTCAGGGTATGCTTTTGCTTTGACTTGCAGCAAGGCAGATTTCTCAAAACTGAATCAAGCCTTAAAAACAAAGATAAATGGGACATTGGGAATGAGGAGATAAATACTACTCCATCTCTCCTCTATAGCATTAAGGGCTATGTGCATATATGTGCAACAGGGCAGCTGTAACTCACAGAATCAGGAAATACATTAAAATACCAAAGATTTGAGGCCCACTTTATTGATCTGCCATCTGTAGAACAGCATCATTCTATTATTCCCATAAATTTCACTCATGCAAGACAGGACACTTATTTTTTTCTCTTGGTGGTGGCTGTTTTCTGATTTCTCACCCTCCTGAGAAGGTTGCCTGCAGGCTGTTTGCAAGACAGCTGAATATGGTGACACTGCTCTCTGCCCCATGGCTTCAGCTAGCTCAGCTCATTAGACCAGACACTTTGGAAATCCAAATGTTTTAAGGTCAGCCTTCTCCTCCTGTAGTGCATCACCACCTTGTTTACAAGGCTTGTTCTGCCCCACACTCCTTCATGGATGAAAGGCAGCTGGGATGAGAAAGCAGTGCCACATTCCAGGAAGAAGGACAGATCTTAAAGTGAGAGAAAAGACAGTCCTGTAAGTTTCTGAGTGGGAGACGAGGTAGTGACAGATAATGTGCATCATCTTTCCCAGCTCAGTCACATTTTAGCAAAAAGGATCTGGACTTCCCTTTGGGAATATCATGCAATGAGCCTGCAGAAAGGAATTTGCTGGAGATTCAAGAGTAGAAATCATGAAGTAATTAAGTCCAGCTTGAGAAGCAGAGGAAAAAATATCATGCCCCACCAGCCATCCACTCCTCCACCTAGTCACCCCCATCCCAAGATGCTTTCTTTCATTTTGAAATTCCCCTGTCTAGTTTCATTTCAGGTTGGAGGAATAAAATATTCTCTGCAGAACAGACACAATTATCTTCCCTGTTATTTAGGTCAGCTGTAAAATGAACCATTTGCTATTTACAAATCCTTTTGTTATCAGCTGAGGACTAGAGCCCCACTTCCTGGAATCAGGTGATTATGTTAGAAGTTTGGTGTGATTGCTTTTGACATTTCTTGCCCTTGTGATTTGGAAGGAGATCTTGAAAATGTATTTTAAGCATAATGAACAGTGTGACATCTGCTTGAGTCTCCACACATCCGGAAACAAAAGTTTAATGTAGAGCAATCTGTTCCAAGTTTATCAAGACAATTTTAATTCCAAGGCTCACTAACGAGGTTACGCTAGCATCACTCACGGAGAGCTTGCATTGGACTGGATGCTTTTATTCAGAAAGACTTAGCCTACCCCCTCAGCTGATCCACTGGGGTACATCAGGAAGAAAAACCTATTCAACTTGAGTAAGCCTGTTTCTCTGTCCTGTGGGGTACCAAGACCATCCATTCACTGCCCAACATCCAATCCCAGTGTTGCTATAGCATTCTGAAAAAAGAGCCTTTTGCTGTTCCCTTCAAGGATTTGCATTCAAGCTTCTAGTTCACAGGCAATGCCAGCACACATTGATTACAGCTCAGGATCTGGAGAAGAGGAAATGACACCAAACAAGGGCTCTCATATTTCCTGTTGTTCCAATGGTGGTGAGGTAAAGCTCAGCCCGTGCTACAGCTGCAGACGTGCAGTGTGCTCATTTTCAGGATGGCCATCTGCAGTGGTAAAGTCAAAAGAGAACCATAGCCTGAGGCAGGACCTGATCCAGGGCCAAAATCCATTTTCTCTGTAGCCTTGGTATTTATGCCCTTCAGCAATCTGGAGGTTTATCAAGATTTTGCCACTGCCTCAAACAATTTACCAGCTATTCATGAAGCTGTGGCAACTTGATTGTCACTCTGAGCTCTTCTCTGTCACTTGGCCAAGCCAGGCAGGCTTCACTCTCAATTGCAGTTCAGAAACCAAGCTAGCTCAGCCACTTCTCATCATTTTGGTCATTCTTCCTCTGAACTGCCTCCACTTTGTGTCTCTCTTTTCCTGGCAGTGACCTGAAACCAAGCTGACTTCTTACCACTTTTTCACAACAAAACACCAATTGGAAAGAGGTCTCTCCCAATCCCAGAGGCCTGTGAGGCTGTTGAGGGTTTCTGAGCTCCATGTTGTTCAGTTACCTGGTCTCCCACAGACTCACTGTCTGGCTTTTAAAATCAAAATCCATCTCTGATGCCTCATATCCAACTGTCAAAGGACAAGATCAGTCCTTTTCTCTAATTTGTAGGGCAGGTAAAATATTTAATTCACACCAAACTGAGCTCCTAACCAAAACAACACACACACAAACACACAAAAAAATTCAAAACCGAAAAAACCAACCAACCAACCAACCAAAAAAGCCATCATTTTGTTTGCTTGCTATTAATAGCTTCTAAATAGAGCAGCCTGACACAATTTAGAGATGAAAGTGTCCTGTTCATCTGTTCTTCTGTCCCCTCAAACTCTTCACTACCACTCACCACAGATCTATTGCAACCAGACCTGTGGAGCTTCTTTGCTGTTCATTTGGATGCTCAAACCTTTCCATGGCAGGTCTCATCAGGACTCTGTCCTTCTTTGATTGAGTTTATTTATCCCTCTCCTGAATGTTCAGCTCTTCCTGAGTTTATCTCTCCTTTTTAGTCCATTTCTCTTCCCCCTACAAGTCCTATGATCCCCTGCAGAGCACTTCATGCAAAGCATTGTGTTCACACACTTTATTCACAGCACCTTGCTCAGTTCAGATGGGGAGTTAATGATTTCCCAGGGCAGTGCTGTGGGTCTCCTCATGCCCTCTGCTGACAAAGCATCCCCAAAGTTCCCTAAGAGAACTGAACTTCTCCCTTTGAGGGAACAGTGGGTCAGAAACCTCTCTGCTGGAGGGTCTTTCTGAGGTTTGCCACCTCCGGGTGTTCAGGGGGACGTCAAAAGAAATGAAAGCCAAGAGAGCCAAGAAAGCCAGAGCACCTGCAGAGGCTGCTGCTGAACAAGGAGACAATGGCTTGGCACATCCAGAGAGCTCACCAGAGGCAAAGCTAGAAGGCAGAAAGGCATTGGGGGTGGAAGAAGAGAGAAGCAGGATATTTAAAGGAGAGGGTGAGGGCAGATGAGGTGAGAGATGATGGAAGCAGGGGAAATGTCAAGGTGGAAAGCACTGGTTGAAGAGGAGGAAAGAAGGAGAGGGCACAGGAGGGTAAAAGGACTATCCTCCCACTAGCTGCACCTGGATTAGGAATTATAAACTCATTTACCTACTGCCCCCATGCCCCTTTCTCAGACAAAATGAATAGGACACTGGGAGTATTTCTATTCCAGACCCATAGAAAGAGGAGAGAAAATTCATTTAACCACTTACACAGCACTTGAGGGTTGCTCAGAAAGGCCCAGATGCCCCTGGGATGGGCACCTTCTGCTGAGAGTCCCTGAAACAGTGACACAAACTGTCTCTCAGCCAGTCCCTCAGCAGTAAGGAGGAGGCAAAGTCTGTAAGGAAAAGAAATATTTTTAATTAAAACAGGCCCTGTGTGACTTCATCACTGCAAAATTCTTACTGCCTCTGCCCCACAGAGCTTATAGTTGGAGCCAGGAGTGTCATCTGCTGGGGGTGAGCAAAGAAGACCTGCAGCCCCAGCTTGCCAATTTTGTGCAAAATGTAGATGGTTTGACTCTGTGGACTGTAACATCAGTGAAAGTGCAAGTGAATCTGGTTACTGGAAAGCCAGGACACCATCCATAAATTTCTGATGTTTTGGGGGATGATGCTGTTTCAAAGATGATAGGATTGCATGCCAGCTGCTGGCCTTCCAGCACTTGGAAAGGAGCAGGGGACAAAGTTCCTGTTTATGCACAAGTGACTGAGTAACCAGTAATTTGGGGAAAGGAGCATTACACATTCCCAAAGAGCAGCCTTCCCCTGGGAGGTTTTCAGTTTGTGGTCAGTTGTTGCAGTGTGAGACTCACGAGCTGCCATCCAATGTGCCTCAGGCTCTGGTCATGGCAGAGCAGCTCAGAGAAAGTCCCCCAGAAACAGCAGGGAATCTGATTTCAGGCAAATGGGAAGCAGATTTGGGACAGGGATGTGACACGTACAAGGAGTCACACTACAGATGCACATACAGGCACAGGAGTCAAATGGCACCATCTAGAAAAGCACACCGAGGTGGGACACACCACCGGGAGAGGATAGTGCACTCTACCATGAGCTCTGCCTGCACATCTGGACCCCATCCAGTTACACCCAAAATATTACACTTTCTCTGTCCTCCCCATGGCTACAAAATCTGGTAACTTCTCCCAGTTTGCTGTTGTGGCATCAGTGTCCACTGCAGGAGCCGAGAGAAGCAGTGTTGGCCCATGTTCTGGAGTGAAAAGAGAAATAATAAACTCACACCCATTTTGCTGAGGATCTGCAGTCTCAGCTAGTCAGATGGACTGTTGGATGAGTTTGGGCTCCAGAACTGGAGGTCCTGCTGCATCAGTCAGGTGATGACGCCCTGACTGACCCTCATGGTGAAAACTGCCCATGCTGAGCCTTGCTGAGCATCTCCCAGTGCAGCCTGCAAGAGGGGTCCTGCTTCAGCTGGCCTTGCTTGGGGGCTCCTGAAGACAAGGGACTCTCAGCAAAGCCATGCTGGCGAGTCAGGAGCCCCATCTCATCCAACACTAAGCCAAGGAGCTGGCAGTATTTTGGGCCTTGTGGGTAGGGGACAGGCTGGTGAGGAAGACTGCTTGCCAAAAACGATGGATGCTTGCAGTGCAAAGGCAACCAGGTTTTAGCTGAAGCAAAAGTACTTCCCTTAGAGGGAACTCAGTGGCACCGAGGGAGGACAAATCTCATTTTCATGAGTGTCAGGCTGGTCTCATCAAGTCATGCAATGTCTGCCATTCCCCTTGCCCTTGTTGCAGTCAGGTTCTCATTTGTGTTTCTTTTCTTTACTGTGGATATTTAAGGCAAAACTGAAAGATCCCCCTGGAGTCTTGGTTTTCAAAATGTCAAATCCCTGCTTACAAGCCCCTTTTAATGTTTTGGGGTTTTTTTAAATTAATTACATTAAAAAAATAAATCATACAGAAGCTCCAGCATGAGCACTGATTCAAAGGATAGAGTTGCAAGAAGGTCTGGCTAATGATGAGCAGGAACGAGATAATCCTCCATGGGCTGCACAGTGCTCAGGTACAAGGAAGTCTCTGTGGGAATTCAAGCCAAGCCTGGGTGGGAATCCAAGCCCAGCCTCTTAGAAAAGATAGTTGCTGGTACAGTAGTCACTTGAAGTATAAATATCTGAGGAAAATCCTAATTCCTCTCTCTATGTAGAAAACATCTCACCTGATATATCTAACTCCACCAGTTTATAGCTTTCCTACATTTTCCCTGGAAGTTTGCCAAACAGTGTACACTGAATTTAATACACTGCAGGTTTGTGACTGTTTTTCTTTCTTTTTCAAGATCCAGAGTCAGAGACGGGACTTTTTTCCCTTCATACTAATTTTTCCCAAACGGCAGAGACAAAGCTATTCCTTACGTGAAGAAGCTGAGATCTCAAAAAGTTTTTTGCCTTCACATGCATGGCTTTACATGTCCCCCTTGCTCGGCTCTGAGAAGAGTTCTGCTTTATAAGAATAACATGGCGTGCAGATGCCTATAAATGGAAGATGAAATTGTTACTATAAAGCCCAGGCCCTGCCAAGGCAAACAAGTGCAGGGCAAACTGTGTGTGCAAAGGGAGGGTGCTGAGAAAACTTGAAGTCAGCTGAATCATAACTTCACTTTAATTTTAACATCACTTAAACTACATAAACACAGCCATCTTATTAATAACAAAGCAAGCTCCTCAGTAGAGCTGTTGTTTGGAAAGCCAAGCCTGTGCACATGAGTGCAATGGGAAGAATGTTGCAGGAGAGACATGCCTTTCAAAGCTGTGTTTAAAATTTAAAATACTTGGGATGTCTGAGATGCAACAACTTTGCAGGAGCCTTGAATAGTATTTGATGTCTCTGCTGCAGTTCTCCAGGGTCCCAACCTCTGCAGGGGCAGCAGCTTGTCACAAGTGGCACCAGGAAGAGGACTGCAGTGAGGACAGCTGCTACCTGTCCACCAGCAATGCAGCTCCATTTTCTGTGGGACATTTGTACCCTCACATTGTGCATAAGTGAGAAGATTCTGGGGGTGCACCATTGGGACTGCATACAGTTCAGTTCTTTGCCCTGTTCTCTGTTTGCTGAAATGGAGAAAATACCACTTTGCTAATTAGGAGGTGAAAGTGATAAAGTCACAGGAACATCTGCAGGAGTTTTGAGGCACAACGTAGTAAAGCAGAGCAGAGCAAAGCATTTTTACTGTTGTCTTGCAAGAGTGATTTGGTGCCTGTGGTGATCTGATAATCTCAGGGTGAGGAGTGAAAATACACTGGTACAAGGTTTGTGCTTTATTACTCTTGACATTTTGTAAAGGCAGACTGGCTCAACAACTCCCCTAAAATATAGCCCCTAAAGCAGCGGTGCAATTCCTGACACATTCCTGATGAAACTCCCCTGACTTCCATGGCCTTGTGTTAAGGCTGGATTTGGCCCTGTCAGTAAAGTACATTTAGACTTACAAACCGAAAACTGCCTCTGGATTCCAAAGGGGCTTGAAAAACTCCCAGAGCACTGGAGTGCAGCAGTGAGATTTATGTTTTTCCCTGACTTTTCACTACTCAGTAATACATTTGCATGGCCAAAATAAAGCCAGATCTGGCATTCTCCCCTCCTGATTTCTCTAATCCCAGGGAACTAAATGACAGTGCAGACTGGAACAGTAATGCTCTAAGCCCCAGAAGAGCTTTTTGGGGGTATTTTCACAGCCTGTGGAAAGAATGCATACATGGGTATTTGAAATAGCAGGATTTGACACTTTATCTTACCCCAGTCTGGAGAGCCGCTGGTGACACAGGTTCCTGTGCAGAGGCACAGACGAAGCCAAAATAAGCTCCTACTGATATTTATTTGTAGAAAGTAGCACCTCTAGTCTCCAAGTGGATGAAGGACTTAGTTGTTATTGGGCACTCTTTTTACCACTGCTTTTTCCCAGCTTCGGAAGAAGATGACTGCTAAACAGATAATACAACAAGCAGATGAAAGGAGGAAAGAGGCATAAGGAAGGTCACAAAGATCCCAGCAAGGGCTCAGGGCTTCTCAGCAGCATGGGAAAATTGGCTGTTGTTGCCACAGTCCTAAGGTAGCAGCATGGGGATATGGAGCAGCAGAGCTGGGATTGAGAGCCAGGGACAAGCTTAGCACTCCTTCTGTTGGCTGGGGTTAAGAGGAGGTGGAGGCTGCACTTCCCTCACATGCCTTCAAGCCTCCCTCCTTGCCTGGTGCTAGAAGAAATCATAAAGTCTGAGTCCTACTGTCAGCAACAACCACATCTCCACAACCTCTCACTGAGTGTATCAAGAGTGAGGGATGCTTTAGCTGCTTATGGCAGGGCTTTGGGGCAGAGGTTTGCAGTAGAGCAATATTTCTCACCCAATTAAGCACTGTCAGATTGAAGGGCTGTGAAATGACTGCAAATTATTAATTGTAATATTTCATGTTCTCATTTGCAAACATACAGCCAAAATTGGGAAAATATTAAGAGAAACATGCCAGGGACAGTCTTTGCTTTAGTAAGCTTTGAATTAAAAGTGTTGTGGCCACACTGATAAAATGATCTCTGGCTTTTCTCTTTTAGGAGCGATTGTCATATTACCAAAGGTTAAAAAACCCAAAATGAGCAGCTTTCCACAGGCCTTCCTCAGCGCCATTTCTATTACCCTGTAATCTGAAAATTACTTGCTTTTGCTTATTCTTTTTCTTTTTTTTTCATTTTTGTATTGCTCTTTTCTCTCTATTCCCATTGTCTAAATGAATTCATGGGCAGCCTGTACCCAGCTGTTCTTGTGCCAACATTGTACTTGAGTTAAATAGCTCTGTTTCCTCCCCAATATTTAGGCCCCTGATGTATCTGTGGCAGCCAATCCTACCCGTTTCAGCTTTTATTTCATTAAATTCAACAAGCTCAAGCTGGGGTCCTCCTGTCATCTGCAATATGAATGTGCTCTTCTCTAGGCTGTTGCAGGACTCTTCTTCTACATCTCCTCTTTCTTTAACATCGGAGAGATTATGCCAGGATTAGCTGTCCAGAAATTATTGTCTAAGGGAATGTTACCCAGTTGAATTTGGATGCAAGGGGATATGGGAGTTGGTGGGAAGTGGAACATCCCTGTAACAGGATTTTCTAGTAGAAAAGCTGGCCATATATAAAAGGGATATTATTGATGTCCTTCTTTATTTTGCATTGTGATTCAATAATTTGGATAGATAATCAAGGTTACAAACCAATTTATTTCTTTATGAATTGGCTGGTACTTCTCACCATAGCTTACCTGGACTCCTGATTTCAAAGTGGATGACAGCACCCTGCTCTACCAAGCTGTTCTACAAACATTGCAGACAGTATGAACCTGCTACCCTTGGGCTTCACATGCTCTCCAGAGATCTATTCCAAGGCCAAATCAGTTTCCATCTTCCTCTCTAGGTGTCTCCTTGCTTGTGGCGCTATCTGGTGAGGCACCCACCTTTCTCTCAGACGGTATTATCCCTTATGATATGGCCAAAAACTGTAATCCTCTCTGAGATGCCAAAGAAAAGTCAGAATATGAAGTAGGATCTGCTTTGCACTGGGTCCAGGATAGTAAAGCCTTATGGAAGATGAGGTAAGGATGCAACACTGCTTGTAGGGCACAGAGGGCAAACACCTTGCTCCTACCCATCTGGGGAACAGCAGAGCTGTGAAGAAGAATAAGAGTAGCAGGTCTTGAAAGGTTACCACGTACTAAAAAAGTACAGCTGCTTTTAAAGAGAAAGGGGAGTCTCACACTCCCGGCAGGATTTTATTGTTTGCATTTGTAAGACACGAGGCATTTTTAATGATGTGTTAATGACCATATTCTATTCAGATGGGATTAATCACACTGTCCTTTCTCTGCTTAAAAATTCAGCATCTACTCCTAGCTGGCTATTCAGGATCCCCCTCTGCTGAAGGGCAGAAGATCTGTCTCTCTCCAAGAACACTAGCTATGACAGAGAGGATGCACTGCCATCCAGAGCTGTCAGCTTCTTTCCACATGCTGTAGCAGCATCCATGCTCCATCCCAGCTGTGCCTCACACATCCATGCTCCATCCCAGCTGTGCCTTAAGCAACAGCCACCATCTCCTGCCATGGCCAGGGATTTGAAAAAATAACTTGAGTTGCTCCAGAAGCAAAGTCGAAATTAGATGACACGAATCCCATTGTTAACACTGGTGAACAATAGATACACACAGACTCACAGGACCAGAAACACAGCCCACAGTACATGTCACATATTGTTCTACCCACCCTGTAACACTCGTATATTTGCAACCAAAGTTAAGCTTAGGGAAAGATTTGGAACTATTTTGCCCAGTAAATTGCCATCCTCCAAAAAGTGCTACTGAGTGTGTTCCACCCTCTGCTGCTGCTGTTGTGAGCCAGAAAGGGCTGATTGAGGGCAAATGTCTGTGGGCATAAATTGATGGGTGAGCCAAGACTTTCTAAAGGGCCTGCTGATGTATCCAGCTCAATGATGCTGAGAGAGGACCATCTTATGTGAAATCACACACTTTTTGCTCTCTGTACACTGGGCTGTCAAAACTGGAAACCTTCCAAATCCTGAGTGATTGTAGAAGATGGAAGCTGTTATTTTAAATACTTTGGGGAGGGACTGAAAGCATTGACTGCTATGACTATTGCCTCTTTTTTTGTTTCTGCAGCCCTCAATAAACAGGACTATAGAAAGGCAGAGCTAAATCAAGAGGCCTGGCCTGCCTTTACAGCCATTTGTGTCATTCATTGACTGATGCAGATCATCTTAAAACCTGATACCAGCTTTGACAAGTGCTCTACCCATAGTTGACATGCTCCAGACCTCCTTTCTTCTGCTGCTTAGAAACCCTTTCCTAATTTCTAGTTTCTAAGTTAAGTCATGACTATATCTGAAGACTTTTTTTTTTTTTTAAATCTAAGCTCTATATAAATAACCTCCAGCAGCCTGGACAGTTTGTTATCAGGGCTGTAAGCTGTCCCCCGCTAAAGGCTTTCAGAATCCCAAACTCCAGCAATGCATGGCATTTGCTTTTCATGGGAAAGAAGAATGAAGTTTTGTGGTTCAGATGTTGCTGTGACCCAAGTGTTGTGTTGGAAGACACGTTTTTGCATAACAGCCATTTTATCTGCAGTATTAGTCAGAGATGAACTTCTCTGTCCTTTGTCCCAGGGCTCTGGTTTTTGGCACCACCTGATATTTGACTCAAGAATTGGTCAGTATTTCCATAATGATTAACCCACTGACTGTCAGCATTAGCATATCAGTGTTAAATATGGGAATACTTTGATTGCACAGATGCCAAGTGACCATTGCTAATCAAATAAAAATGTGTCTGAAGAGCCACCCTCCAGGGCACCCTTCCTGCTCCTGGGCAGCCTCAGAGGATGAGCAGGAGGGCTCATGCTTTTTGCTGTGCTACACAACCCTTCCAATGCAGTAATTACAGTTTAGAGAAAAAAAAGTGTGATTTGACTTATCAGCAATTTCAAGGAAAGAGTTAAAATTTAAAAAAAAAAATTTAAAAAAGGAGAAACTTTAGTGCTGAACAAATCTGAAGGAAATGTCATTTTCAAGGAAATCTAGTTTCTTGAAATACAAAGTTTTGTTCAACTTTATGCCATTTTCTGTCCCTTCTGAAGGGAATTTGCTTCTCCAGAAAAAGCCTCCTATGAAAGGCTTGGGCATTTTTTTTTTTTTTGGTCTTCTAAATGTTTACAAAAGGAAATATGGAACCAGAAAGTTATTTCAAAACAAACAAAGGAATAAAAAAAGATCAAAGTGCCTGATTATAAAACGAAACACTTCAGGTCTTCTTCTCCTGCAACCCCCCCAAAAAAAATTTTAGCAAAATTTGAGATTTCTCACTCTCCATGTTTTTTCATTAGAGAAAAATGTGGGAAGTGTTTCTGGGGGGTAATCAGAGGTCCTGTAAAGATTACAGGTGCAGCAGGGCAGCAAGTCACAACTGAAAGACAGTGAGTTGGGAAATTTCTTTCTTTAATTAATTAGTGTCTTTTCTTTTGCACTCAGGCAGACAGTGGAAGTGTAATGCCAGGAAAAGTCAAATACTTCAACATGAGAACTGATAAGGGCATGAGTATGCCTTCTTATCTTTAGGGCCTTGCATCCTGCAAACAGGGAAACCAGCTCTTCTCTTCCATAATTGTTTGGTTTTGATGTTGAGTGAGTCACTACATTGAATATGATGGAGGGAACTTTCCCAACCTCCTCCTAAGTCATGGAGACAATCAGGGAAGAGGATGCAGCGATAACCAATTCAACCACAAGAGGAAAGGATATGGTCCCTAGGCTTAGAGCATTCAAGGCAGGAAGAGTCTGCTGGACAAGAGAAAAAAACCAGGTCAGAATATGAATCTGCCACTCCAGTGATGCAACTCTGACCTGGAATAACCGCATATATGGGTCCAGGAGATCACGGGATGTTTGTAGAATAGATCTTCTCTCTTGTGTAAGCAAGAGGATAAAATTATCCTGGCAGCAGCTGTTGTTTCCCAGAATGAGGATCAAGGCTGGCTGTATTTAAATATTCCTACAGTATTCAAGACATCAGGCTTTTCTATCCCCACAATCCTGTGGTTGTCCTGTGCAAGTGGTCTCAAACACACAGACAATACACAGTACCCATGCTAGTGTGGCATAAGGTTCCTCTTAATGTCTCAAACTATGCAAATCTGCTTCCTTACTCATTTCTGCATCATAAAAAACAACAGCAGAAAGAATAGGGAATCCAGAGAAAAGAAAGGAAGACAGAAGAGAAAAAAAAGAGTAAAGCAAGTGACTTAGAATCATAGAATATGCTGGGTTGGAAGGGACTCATGAGGATCATCAAGTCCAACTCCCTGCCTTGCACAGGACACCCCATGAGTCACACCCCAAGAGTCACACCATGTGCCTAAGATCATTGTCCTAAAGCTTCTTGAATTCTGTCAGGCTTGGTGCTGTGACCACTTCCCTGGGGAGTTAACACTTCCCTTGTTCCAGTGCCCAGCCACCCTCTGGGTGAATTTTTTTTCCTGATATCCAGCCTAAGGCTCCCTCAACTCATCTTCATGCCATTTCTTTGGGTCCTGTCACTGGTGATGAGAGCGAGGAGATCAGTACCTGCCCCTCCACTTCCCCTTGTGAGGATGTTGAAGATCACACAAAATCTTGAGCAATATAATGCCATCTTGCAGCATGGCCGGGACTTGAGCAACAGACAAAGCTGAAGCCCATTTACAGAGCTAGAGGTCCCATTTCCAGTTTTTAAAAAGGACAAGGACTTTCCTGAAGGCTCTGTCTAACCCATCATCACTAGCACAGTGCGGACATATCCCATTGGCAAGGGGGGTACACAGATATTCACATAGACAAGAGAGGAAGGAGGGTGGTTGGAGGAACATATTTCTTGCCACATGACACCCTACAACCTGGCAACACAGAGGGAACAAGAGAGCTGAAGCCACACAGGGTTCCCTGTTTAGCAGGTTGTGGGTTTTTTGAGGCTTTGCTGCTCACTGGCTGCCTGCCTTCCCTCACAACCTGTTCAACCTCATGTTGGCAGGTCAGGTGAGAGCTCAGCAAAGATAAGCCTTTCCACCACTCCATGAAATCTTGCCACTCCCTCTTTCCTTCCAAAGGAGTCCATATACTTGACTTTTTTATTTTCCTGGGCAAAGAGGAGTGTGAATAATAGATTTGCTACTGGCAGGGCTCACCACTGAAGTGTGGGTCTGCATCTGCTGCAGAGATAAATCAAAGGAGATGGCAGCGTGGTCGGGTGAGCATCTGACCAGAGCTTTAACCATGCATTTAATTTACAAGCAGGGTGAAGGTTTAATATATCGTCCCTCTGTAAATACACTCATGTGGCATCCCCCCACCTGTCTCCTGGGGAATCAGGCTAATTGGCACAGGCTGAGAAGCTGAGCCCAGACTGATTTTACAGGGCTCTGCAGACAAACGTGGCTGTGAGCAGAAGCATTAGGCATTACAATATTGTTCTAAGTGCCCAGTCACCAAAGGCTAAGGAGCAAGCAAACACCTGGCTGGCTGGGTTGCATTTATTGTAATGCAACAGTTTACTTTGATTGTAAAGAGATGTGCAGCCAAATGCTGGCTATTGCAGGTAGATGCAGCAAGCTGCCAAGTTTGGTCTCTCCATCAAGACCTACCTCCTGCAGCGTGCCACCTCTATCATCCAGATCCAGTGAATCTTTTCTCTATCCCATCCTCAGCGTGTTCTCCTGACCTCACACTCACAGTACCTCCTGACCCATAACCCTGGCAAAGTTTCCCTCCATGAGCCTCAAGAAGAAGGGCATCACTTCCATCCTGTCCATAATGTCACATTGTAGTGGTTTGTGGATTTCTCCGGCGCCCAGGGCGGTGTCTCTGGAGCCATGACTCACTGCGGGTGGGAGCAGGAGACAGCAAGGGTGTCTGCCAGTGGTGGGAAAGCTCTGCCTCCCTCTCCCTGCAGTTGCCTGCTGGGCACATGGGAGAGTGCCCCCGAGTACACCGCGGCTGGCCAGACTATCAAAGATCTTGGGCTGAGATCTTTTCACACGGTGCAAAGTGCCAGGCACTGAACAGCTAACCTGATATTGAAGGACACATTGCCTTGCAACCTCTGAAATGCCTTTGTTTTAAAGGTTCTGTCTTTTGTCTGTAACTCTTCAACCTTCCGTCTCTTTTTACCTTCTCTGGGGCCACTCTCTGCTTCCCTCTTTCAGCCCTTGTTTTTCTTCTCCTGGTCAGGCAGATTCCCTCTCTGTGACATGACTATCAGCTTGTGGCTTCAGCTCACTGAAACTAAATTGTAGGCACCTGTACTAAACTGGTGATCTAAACTCCTATTGCTAATGGAAAAAGAGACCCTCTGAAAGCATGTCTTCCCCTGTCATTTTTATTTCTCTGTTAGACTGGCAGAAATCCTCTCCCAGAGTTGTCAGTATCTCTCCAGCAGTTATAGAGCCTGTTTAATTTATGTAAACCACCCACTTTTTAGGTAATCAGAGTATGGTGAGATGACTTCTCCCCTTGTCTTCAGGGAAGCTAAAGGTGAATTTTCTCTCGTAGCTTCCTGGTCACCGTTTTAAATAAGCATAAACACTCGGGAAGCTTTGGGAGCTTTTAATTTTTGAAAAGGAGAGGCTGATATGACTGGGTTGTTAGGGAGGTTTAATGCCCATATCAAAGTTGTGCTTTCTACCTATGATTCCCATCAAACTATTGTTCAGTTCATCTATATCTAATGAATATGAACTGCCATGAGTACACATGATAGCTGCTCTCCTGCTTTGTTTACAGCAGCTGGACCAGAGTCTTGCAGACTAAAAGCAATGAACTTGCACTGCTTCCCCCCAAAATCAGCCTCTCTCTACCTCTTTGGACCCTCAACACAGCCAGGAGTCTTGCACAGGGTCTCATCAGAAAGTGAGACTTGCACACCTGATTGTCAGAGGCCCTTGAAGGCTTTTAAAATGCAGTATCCACAGGAATAACTTCTTCTGGGACCTCAATAAAAAAAACCCACAGCAGGATGAGACTCTTGTTTCTGACACAGACTTTCTGCATGGTCTCTGGATTGGATGAGGATGGTTCTGTTCATCTGGGCCCAAAGGAGTCTCCATTACAGATTGGATGTTTTTTAACATCACTCAGGAGTATCACATAGTCCTATCAGGAAGGAAAGCAAGAGTGCTTCTTCCAGTTTAAGCCAGTATGAAATCTGCATTTCTAAGATCAAATGTTCAAAAGCATGAGTTCTGCTGCAGAAATGAGTAATTAAAATTTAAATCACAAACCATTATTTAACGTCAAGAAGTATGAAAGGAATAGTGTTTGACTTTAAGTTTTTTAGTATAATGAATATAACTTTCTACCTGTATAGGCAAAATTTCAAAAGTTAAGGAGCTCATTATTTAGCTAAGCCAGAGATGATATGCAATCCTCTGACTGCAAGAACAGGCCTCTTTGGAAAAAAAACAGGCACAGTTTGTCAGGGTAAGATGAGTGGTAATTTTAATGTAGAAATCTGATGCAAAGATGCAATTTTTCCATTCTCCCCATCCCCCCAGACCAAACCTGGAGGTAGAAATGTGAACAGAGATCAATTTAAATCATAGCTTCAGGCTCTATGATTTTGGCCTGCTCACTTCCTACTGTTAATATCAAAGCATTAAGAGTTTTACATGCAGAGCAATATTTTTTTACCCAGCTAACACCCTTTTCCTATGACTACAGCTAGAAGAGCTGCTGAGATGTGACAGAGTTGGGTGGAGAGTTGGCCATCCCTGGACTCTTGTCTTGTCTCCTCCTCACCACCACTGCTGAATATGTCTGCCAAAAAGCCAGCATAGGCTGCTCTGCAGTTGCCTCCAAGCAGAGCTCCCTCAGAATAGCCCAGGTTGATATCTGGAACAAGCAGTTGAGTTGGTGAGTTGGGAAGGGAATGGAGGGAACAAAGATGAACAGCTGGAGAATAACAACTTTCTAAGGGGATTGGCTGCCACTTGAACAGCGCATCTGATCACAGATTTGCTGCCAGCCTCTGTTTTCTTCCTACCTCCTGATGTGGTCCAGCTTCTTTGCTTTGACTTTGCTCCCTCCTTCATCTTTTGAGACTGTGTTTCTCAAATTCATCCTCCAGGTTACACAAAGGACTCAGCAATCCATGGCCCCTGCCAGTGTATTTGAGAATTGCCCCCCATCCCTTTGTGTGCTGTTCTGCCTAAAAATGTCGTGCCAAACAGGCTTAATCAAGCTCCCCAAACTAGTCAGATCTCCAGGGAGTCCAAATTTGTATATTTTCTTAGGCAGAGTAATATCACACAGAGTACTGAACGACAGTTAAAAACCACATCTGGATCTTGCTCTATTATAATACATCCATAGCCCTGAGGGGAAGCCGTGTGGTTTGGTGATTCATGAAACCTGAGTTTTATTCCCAGCTCCTCCACTGCCTCCTTGGGTGACCTTAACTAAGTTATTTCACTGCCCTGTTTTTCGATTTTGCCATCTGTGAAAATGGGTGGGGTGATGCTGTCTCCTGCCCAAAGCCCTTTGGTAGCCTCTGAAGGCAAGAGCCAGCACTATTGCCCAGCCTGACGTGACATTTCCCTGTGGGATTTGATGCAGGTGTGCCCCACGCCTTTCCTCCTGCAGATCTGCACCTCTGCAGACCCCATGAGGCACCTCTGTGTCACCACTGAAACTGGCCATGCCCAGCACAGTTGGAGACATGACCCTGCTCCTGCTGCACGAGACCCGTGAGCAGGACACTTGCCAGAGCATGGAGCAGCATTTGGGACTGTGCCATTCGGCTTGTCCTGCTAGGAAACACCATGTTCAGTCATTTCTCCTGCTGTGATAGGCACGTATTTAATGACCTGCCATGGTAATTTACACATGTCAGCAGAGACAGAAGCAGAGAGGTTTGTGCAGGCTGAAAGTCCCAAATTTTCCCTTTTCTCTTGCATAAAAAAAAAAACTCGGTAAAAAAGAAGAGTGTCTGTGACAAGAAGATTGTGTCCTGCAGAGAAGGGATGGACACACCCAGCCCCTTTGCAGGTCACTATGACATAGTCATTGTTCCTCTCAGTGTTACATGGCTCGTTCAGCTGGGGCCTGCTGTGACACAGTTAAGCTCCTAAAGAGCACCAAGTGACAAGCCCTGCTTTTCCTTTGGGAAATATTCCCATATTCCACAGGTTACAATCTACTAGATAACAACCTTTAGTTGAATGTTATCATGGCTGAAATTTCCCACTGCAGCAACATACAGGATACTTTTTTGGTTTACTACCCACTCAAGGAAGAAAAAAAAAAAAAAAAAGAAAAGGAAAAAAAAGAAAAAAGCATACAGCTAAATAAAGTGAAGGTTCACAGCTCTGACAAAGCCTTTCAGTGGGAATCTGGGACGCTTTTCAAGTGTTACCGACTGCTTTATTTTCCCATGGCTCTTTCCAAGATAATAATTGCTCCGCAGATGTTTCCCTCAGGACAGTGAGATGTTCAGGTACCGGGGCAAAAGCTGAGGCTTTGGGCTATCGTTCACAAGGCTACTGTTACCTGGTGTGTTCTTGCAGAGTGCAGCCTTTTCCCATTACAGAATTTCTTAGGTGTCTGGTTTATCAGAAATACTGTAAATTTGAGCCCTCTGGCTAATTGTGCCTGATTTATATGAATGACACATTTGTGTCTGTATGCAACATGAATAAGAGAAGATAAGGTGGTTTATTTCTCCCACACACGATAACTCGCACATGCCCAAATGCACAACTCCAAAATATGTTACTCAGCACTTTGGGAAGACATCTGAGATTTCAGCTTCCAGCTTTTGACATATTACCAGCTTTTTTACAAGTTCTGCAAATAAAAAATGCAATGGTTTATGTTTCGCCTTCCACTGTGCATGTATTTTTCTCTGTCCTTACAATGGCAGAAGCAAAGTGGACTCTCCTCTGCTTGAGGGTGGAGTATCACCTTAGGAAGAAGAGACTTTGCTTAATTACCCCAGTGTCACAGCAAAGGTGGTAGTTACCTTCCTTCCCAGTAACACTGCCACTTCTGCCTCCTTCATTTAAAAATAGGGCCCATTAAGCAAATGACTTGGGCCTTGAGAACAACTATCCTCTCATGTAATAATTGGAGCTCTGTAAAAGTCAGCCCTACGGGCACTGACTGAGTCACGTATCCTTGTGGAGACTGTTTATGGCTGCTTGTGATGGATATGGTTATACAGACTCAGGTGACTGCAGGAGCAGTTCACATTTGTGGAACCAGTACTGGGCATCGGTCAGCTTGGCTTTGTCCTGGTGGGAAAATGTTGGAGCAGATCACCACAGTTCTGCTCACAGATCTATGGGCTAAACCTTGCTCCAAGGAGCAGAAATGGCAGGTTTGGGTACCAAGTCAAACCCTAAAGCAGGCAAGCCGCACTAGAAGTGGGTTGGACAGTAGCCTAAAGCATATCAAAGGAAGTCCTGCTTCATGGCATGTCTATATCTCATGAGACAGAAAAATCACCCTCTTAAAGGAACTGATGGCACAAGGCTATTTCCTTCTTGCTTCCAACTCTGTTCACAAAACACTGGCTTTGTCTAATTTGAAAAGACCTGGCCCAGAGGTGAAAATTTCCATGACTCCTCTGTAGGAGTAGAGAAGGGGGCTTCCCACCACCCACCCTCTCCAGAAATGATGACCACCCAACAGCTCCTCAAGACCTGACCAGAGGTCATTCTGATAATCAAAAACTCTTCCCACACAGTAGCTTGTATGCAGGACCTCTGAAATTACAAGGAACAGCTTGTTCTCTTTCCTCTGCCCCCTGTAGAGCCAGCCAACCTGTATGTCACACACTTCAGACACAACAGAGGTTCTCTTTTCTCTGCTAGCGCAAGGGAGAGAGGGGAGTGGGAAATCCTGACTGCAGCTGCAAAACTTGGCTGTGACTTGGTCGGGCAGAACGTTGAGTACTATGAAGGTCTAGCCAGGCAGAGGTTTGTACAGAGCTAAAAGAATATTATACTCTGCCTCACACTGCTCTTTTAAACTGGTGTTTCTTTGCTTCTCTCCCATACAACAATGGAGGGATATTTTCTGCCTAGTCACATTCACACGCACACACATAAACCAGCCTGGACAAGAAGCCAGATATATCACTTGGGATCCTATCCAACAGTCTCCTAGAAATAGAAAGCCAACAAGAGAAAACACTTGGTCACTGCCAGACTCCAGTACCTCTGTCTGAGTCGAGCCCCATGGAGCCAAAGCGGTCACTGTAATGTCAGGGCATTGGATTTCATCAAATCTGGGCTCCTTGCAGGGAGCTGTGCTTGGGAAAGGCAGCCAGCCCCACAGCCCATCTGAGGGAGTGATCTTTGATCTGCAAAGTTTCCTGAGGTGGTGCCAAAAGCCTGTACCACCGCCTGTTTCACTATGAGTGGCAATGCTCTTGCGCCATAGAAACTAGCAGTAATTGTTTCCCATGCAAGCCTCTGTCCCCCGAAGCTTGAAGCTGTGGCTGAGCACCCCTGGCTATATCCTGAGTACACAGGGGATGGACATACCTGGTTTTGGCACCAGTCCTTTTTTAAGAGGACAAACAGACCAAAAAAATCTAATAGCCCTACCTTTGTCCCCCAGTGCACCTAGATCCAACTTGGAGCAGTAGTTCAAGGGATCTCTTTAAATCTCAGCACAAATTCACATTCCTGGAGAAGCTGCCCAAATTTGCCATGCTGGACTAAATCCACATCTATTTTAGATGTGGCATCTATTTTATGAGCAAGCATAAAATCCTCCTTTCTTGCCATTGCACAATTTTGGAGGAGAAGGAAAAGGCAAGGGGCACACCTTTCCCCAAACAATCAGCTAATTAATTATCACATGCCTGGATGCAATGCTTTCAGCAAAGCCTTGTCTATGTGCTAATTAGTATCATTATCTGGTGCCCCAAGGAACAGCTTTGATTACCCTTCTCTTACTGATTATACAGGAACAGCTAGGCAAATGCTTTCTCAGGTCATAAAATTATCTCAGCTCTTCTTGAAGCCCATCTACAGCCCTTAGCTCTCTGACCTGCTGTGCTGATGAGTCATCCATGCACTGACTGGAAATTATCTTTCTTACCAGTTAGCATCTGCCACCAGACGACCTGGCATGCAGACATAGAAAAATTGTAGCCTTCTATGATATTAAGCTATTTCTGTAAATTTAATTTTTTTTTTTTTTTTTAAGTAGTAGATGTGGCCTAATGGAGCAGGCATATTTACCTGGGTCATCTTCTAGAGAACCAGTTCCTAGGCCAGTTTGTTTGGTGACCCCTGACCAGGCTGCGTAAGAAGAATTTAACTTCCTACATAGAGTCATCTATATTATTATTCTAGTTTCTGTAGATATGTTTGATCTGGACCCCTTAGATCTCGCTTCCAAAAGCTAACATAACCCTGGACTCAGATCCTCCAGGCTCCACGGAGTAAGAAAAAGAACATGGCATCTCTTGCAAAATATTCCATGATCGCTCAGCTCTTCCCTCTGTGCTGGGATATGTCCCAGCGGATCTGCCCTTTCCACTTCTTCCCTGGATTATTAAGGGTAAAAAGCACCAAAAAATTGTTGACTGCTCACAGAGTCTTCCTGTGAGGTGATTTTTACTAGCAGAAGTCACATTTCATACCTGTGTGCCCAAACATTTTGCAAAACCAAACATTATCTGTAAGAATTATGACATTGGTGCTTTATATGCTCCTCTACTTCAGACTGGAGCTTGGTGCTTATGAAAACAAGTATAATTAGCTGTGTCACTCAGCTCAAGATAAAACTTGATAAAACCTACTTTCAAACAAGGTGCCAATCAAACAAATGCAAAATAACAGTGAGCCATCCTTTCTTCACAGCTAGTTTAGTAGCATGAATTAATAACCACAAAGTACTTAGTTCAAGGGAGCACTTCTGTGATAATTAAGGACACCAACACTCATGAGCAACACTTTCACCTCTCTGTGGGCAGCCGCCTTTTCTGCTGCATCATGGAGAGTGGTGGAGGGAGGAAAAAGGATCTGCAAGCACAAGAAACTAACATTGTCATAGAAAGAAAGAGAATGAAAAAGGGCAAGGTCAAGGGCACAGCAAGCACTGTCTCACATCTGACAGAAATGTGAAAGAGTCTGTGGTCAGTAGCTTGGTGTCTTTTTGCCTTCAAGATAGAACTGTAATAGGTGATAGTGAAAGCAAAAGAAAATTAAGTGCAAGCAGGCATGTTTTCAGTTCTCTGAGATAAGGCTCGCCATACTCATCTGCAGTGTTTGGTGGGGACAAGACCAGAGCAGGAAAGACTCTGTAAAATCCTAGAAGTGGTTTTCAACCCACAGAAACAAGAACATTGTCCAAAGAGCTGAAAAAACAATAGACCAGTATATTGCCAAACTGCGCAAAATGGCTGACTCATGCAATTATCAGGGCCACTATCACCAAGCAGAACAATATGCCCAAATTGAAAAGGAATGATAGAAAGACATGGGAAGACTCAACTGAGCCAGTCACGTGCCAGTTTCAAAATCAGGGCTGGAAGGAAGCCGGGTTGTACGAGATTGTACATTGTACAAGACAAAAAAATTTGCAAATGTTCTCATTCATCTTCCTGTCAAGCTGAGTGGGCACCCAGAGCAAAGGCCCAGCTGCCAGAGAGGAGCTCTGCAGGAAGGCTGACCTGCCACCCTGCCTAGCCTGATACGCAGAGGACGTGAAGGCTGGCATGCCATCTTATGGAGTTTCTCAAGAGCAGGAGCCGGGGTCCAGGACTGATGGAACTGCCTGGTCCTCTTACAGAGCCCATCACCCAAGACAAAACAGTGAAGAACCTCAGCCAGCACTTAGCAGTCAATGAAAGCACATTTCCCATGCTCTTCCCTCATGCTTTATCTAGGAACGATTTCTGGGTCACGTTCCACTAGAATAAGGAAACTGTCAGGCACAAGGTCAATTTCCAATTTTTAATTAATTAAATTTTAAACTACTAAATTAAATTTTAAAATTGCTAACACACTCTCACAGAAACAGGCAAAATCCAGCAAAAGTGTTAGGTCAGTCATTCTTAAATTTTTTCTTGTGGTCTTGATAGACTACACAGCCACTAATCTTAATGTACACTTTTGGATACACCTATACCACTCCGTGCTACTAATGTGATCACTGTTAGAGCCTGGAAATATGGTGTAACATGGAAAAAGAGCCTCTGACTGAGAATCAAAATCTCAGCCTTGAATTACTGCACAATCAGTATCCAGTCAGCATCCAGTTAGTTCCTCAAAATAAATCATGTGTCCAAGGAGGAAGAACCATCAGGGGGAAACATAAATCCTGGTTTGTGCAGCAGGCTGGTTAGTGGCCACAGACTTCACTGCTGCCAAGCACCAAGAATCAAGTGAGAGCAGAAGCCGCAAGCTCAATAGATGGAACTGAAAGGGAGACACCCCGTGTAGACCTTGCTGATTGTGCTCATTCTTATTAAACCACCCCTGGACACTTCTGGAAAACAGGTATTTGTCTAGGCATCATCTTTTCTGCTCAGTAACTATGAGGACAGATGCCAGAACACACCTCACCCATCAAACAGTGAACAGATTCATGTGGTCACAAGACAGATGCTCATTAATCTCCAGCCCACCTGTGTAGTGTTAAAATGGGAAGAGGAGCCTCCTAAATCCTGCTTCCTATGAGCACGAGTTAACACTCTCCCTTCCTCTCTGAGCTAAATTGTAGTTTTGTAGAATTTAAGATAACTGTTAATGTATTACCTACATGACCAAAACAGGGTATGTAAGATACATTTTGCTGTGTCTTATAAAAAAGACAATAAGATTGTCAAAATATATTGTGGTATAAACAAGAGGGAAGGTACAAAGCTGATGTATAAGGAATGAAGACCTCTTTACTCCTTGAACCTACTTTTTCTGGAAGGATGGGTCCCAAAATCAGCAGTGATTTGGTCCTCTTTCTTCCTGTTCTGGGAATAAAAATATCCAGTTCACCTGACTAAACCTGGTTCTCCTTAGCTGGAAACTTGCTGAGGTCCTGGAGCAGAGCATGGCAATACTACATGAAGTTTCACAACACAATAATGAGCCACAGGCCTTGTCATCACCTGTCCTGGCTGAATTGGTCACGTGGCCTGCCGAGTTTCTGAACAAAAGCTGATTTGTCTGTGATGCAGCTATTTTTAAGAACAAGTACCAACCAATTGCTCACAAAGCCTTCATTATTTAATTCTGCAGTGAGGACTTTGCAGATGTGAAAATGCTTTTATATATTGCATATAGATGTGAGCCTGTATATTTTCCATTTTTTCTTAACAGAGCAAAAGTTGGAACAAAGATAGCAGAACTTAACCAAAGCCCCTTTTTCTTGCTGATAATCCTCTTGGACCCAGTCCAATTCTGTGTCGTTGAGTAACTCTTTCCTCTCTTGCAGAGTTTGCATCCATTGCCTCACACTCTGAATTTTCTTAAAGAAACTCTGCATACTCTGTGAACAGCTGATCTGTACAGAGACGCCTTGGCTGGCATCACCAACACCTCTTCCTACATTTGGGGCTTTTCTTAAATGATGGGAGTCACATATTTCATAAATCAGTTTGAGTTCCACAGAACCATAAGCTCCTATACCAGTGAACATGTCATCCTTCTGCTGTAAGGGGAGAATCAGTACTTGTTATTTAAGTACTAAATAATGGTGTTTCCATGGCTACTGAGAAAGGGCATTTTTATCTTTGGTGTTTTAAAGAAGAAGTGGAGTCAGAAAGTTTCTTCTGTAGAAGAATTCTTGTAACCCCATATTTTTTTGTCTTGTTTTGGATAAGAACAACATCAGAAAAAAGATTATTTCCTATCCATCAAATACTGAGGCAAGCGTCTCAACTATCTTTTCAGAGCAGTTAAAATATTCCATTTCTAGGGAAAAAATGGGTCTTATTTTCTGTACTTTCGATATTCATCTTATAATGTTTATTATAAAAATAAAAGGTATATTTTTTTAAAATTTGACATCTAAAAATTATTTTCTAACCAGAAAATGTTAGCTTTACCAAAAACTTATTTTGAAATAGATCTTGAGCAAAATCCATGTGTGTTTCTGGAGTTTATCTCTTTCCATACATTTCTATTTTATGAGAGAAAATATGTTTCCTTGGGAAATTTCCAAAACACTTTTATTCACGATGCTATCTGTTCAGGTAGCATCTGAGCACCAGTCTCCTAAAATCTATAGACAGGCTCTCAAAAAAAGGAGAATGACAAACTATTGTACATTTCATGTCTACAAAAGCAGCCCATCCTCTAACTGTGATTTGATTTACTCAAGTCCTCTGTATTTTATAAAAACAAGCTTATGCTGGGTTACAGGGCAGGCAAATGAGAAGCAATGAATTCCTTGGGCAGACCAGCAAGTCTCACAGTAGCTCACCTAGGCACTGTGGAGATTATAAACATGCAAGCAAGATATTCCATTTATTTTACTACCTGAGGGTTCCTCCTAAATCCTTTTAGCTCTACAGCCACTCCTGAGTTTAAGTTTCTCCAGATAATGCCACAAGCCTTCAACAAGGTTGTACAAACCCCAGGCAGGTGTATTTACACAAGCTGAGTCACACCTCTGACTGTAGTATGGACTTCACTCCCAAGGGATCCTAATGAATTGAGCCTAACTTCCTGACACAGCAGGAGCTGCAGCAGAGGAAGGACCTTAAGGAGAAGGATCAATCCAATAAACCAGCAAGATGGCCAGCACTGCATGTTACAGTCACCAGCTGCCAAACATGGCTAGGTATTTGCTTTACCAGCCAGCAGACCCTGCAGGACCACAGATTTGATGGTGGCCCTGTTCCACAAAGGGCAGATTGTCTTCATCAGAGTTGGCAGCACGAGCCCTTGAGGCATCACAGCTGGCCCCTGAGCTGGTCTTCTCAAAAACCCAGGCACTTCATATCCTGCTGAAGCTTGCCAGCCAGAGGACACTTAAGAGCCAGACTGATGTCTCAAAAGGAATAAAAAAGCCCTCCTGATTAGATCACTCCCTCTCACCTGTGCTGAACAGATCAGGTCTCTTGGTCCTCCTATATTTCACGGAAGCCAAGTTTTTGCTGAGGTTTTTTTAAAGAACATGCACTAACCAATTGCTCACAAAGCATCCTTTCTTTAGTTCTACAACAGAGGCTTTGCAGAAATGAAAATGCTTTTATATTTTGCACAAAGCCAAGAGACCATATATACCTCTCTTTGTTTTCAGAGGGAAACTTGGAACAAAGAGAGTAGGAGTAAATCAAAGCCTTTTTTTTNACTCTTGGGTCTGACCCAGGCTCTTGAGTATCTGTTTCTGTGCTCTCTGGACAGCCATGAAAAGCCATAGAGTTGCATGTGCATTATTCATGGTTCGACTGGTTTTGAAGGTTGAGCTACAAATGCAATGGCAATGTCAGGAAGGATCACGCAGAAAGCAAGAGAGAGTCCCTTCTAACACAGCTACCTGCTGTTTCTCCCTGTGGGCTGCTGTTCAGCTGGAAAGAAATTATATCAAGAACAAATGGAGGGGAATTGGTTTAAAGACCAGATTGTGTCCATCTTGCAAGTGGGATGACAAAGTCTACGTGGAATCCTGGAATAGTCTGAATGACAAATGTCCACCGATGCAGCCATGTAAACACCACAGGAAATGTATCAGGAGATAGCACTGCCCAACATTTCAGTTTTCAAACATTTCCATTTTTGATTTGAAAAAGATTAAAGAGACCATGAATCTTACGAACAGAGAGACAGTTCTAGCCCCGACCCACAGTGTGTCACTGATCACAGCAGGGAGAAATAAAATCCCTGCCAACATGGGGGAGTACTGTGTTGAATCTAAAACTTCTTTTTCTCCCTTGAAAAAGAGGTTCTTAACTGAGAACTCGGGTGTCTCACAGAGGATTTGCTGCAGACCCAACCACCATGCCCGTTCAATGACTCATTTGAAAACAACCATTTTCTGAAAGTCTTTGTTTATGGATATTTGAGCACATAAATGTCAGCTCCTCCTCTCCAGTTATTAATGATTCAGTTGCTCAGCTTTGTCTGCACAAATTCTGCATCTTTATCCGGTGCCTCATCTCAGACACAAACTGAATGACCAAGATAAGCCATGCTCACCTCCTGTACTTCAGCATCATCAGCAATAGCTAATCTCCTCTGGGATCACCAACCCAGCTCTACCTGCAGGGGATCCACAGGGGTGGATATTATAACAAGAGCTGTCATCTCTTTGTGTCCAGATACCTTCTCCTGAAACTCATGGAAGGGGTGGGGGCAGGACACAGTCCTGTCTAAGAAAAACAGGATTAAGGTACCCTCTGAGGGGTACCTTACCCCTGCACACCTGCTAGTCAGCTCAAAAAAGTAAGGATCTTCTGGGTCTCCTTTCCCCTCACATCATAATTTTCAAAGGGGTTGGGGTACAGATCACTAAAGATTTTGTACAATAAGAATACAGCAAAGTGGGTTGTATTACATTTTTTAATAGAAAAATGCATCTCAAATTAGCCTGTTGAAAAGATAAAGATAATGCTACCAAATTTTGCTTTGAAAGTCATAGTTGTATATGCTCTAGGTTTTTTCTTTTCATTTAAGATGCATTTCCATGTTGAACTGTAAATTGTACATCAATTTCATTTAAAGGTTAAAATGAAAATAAAGCTTTCAAAAGTGTATTTTATTAATGGGGATTTTTTGTTAGGTTTTTTTTCCATCTTAAGGAATTATTTCATATTAATTTTGACAATTCAGTAGAGGAAAAATGAAAAAATCTCAAAAAAGTCCTTAAGAAAAGAGTTTTTTCACAGTCATGTATTTGTCTAACAAAGGCAAAAGAACAGTTTTGACTCTGATAAGTGCAACAACAGTGATGGGAAATAGATTGTAGTAACATTGTATCTATTCACATTGTCTCTGTCTCATTTTCAGCCAATTTCGTGGGTTTTTAAAGCATGACTGATGTCTGTAATAACCTAATCTTTCATTTTATTCATGCACTTGTACAAACAAAAAAATGAGACTTTCCAATTTTCTGTGATTCATCTGACTTAAAACACAGCTCCATATGCATGCATGATGTAGTGGGGAAAGCCAGGAGACCTGTACCAGCCACTATCCTTTCTCTCCTTTTCACCTTTCACCTCTTATGAGCTGGAATTCGGCCACTCATTCTTCTAATTCTTTCTACACTTGCAGTTCTTGCAGCAAAGAAGAGGGCATGAAAATTATTTCATTGTTTTGGAGCCAGATACCGGGGTTGTCCTGTATTTCCTTGCTCTCAAGCTAGGAGATGACAGCCTCAGCCTTGATTGGTCCCAAAATGCTCATGAAACTTCCTATAGTCCTTGTTTCCAAACAGAACTACGGACTGTCTTTAGTCTGAGATACTCATATAGACTTATTGCCAAATTTTCTGAGTGTCTCACACTCCTCCCTCTATTTATTTTCCCAGTATGGCTGGGAAAACCCTTGTTTGCTAGCAATTATACAGATTAAGGCTCTCCCCAAGTCCAGATCTTTATTAGGTACCTGACATTTACTCAAGTGGACAAATCCCACTGATTTCCATGAAAGCAAAGCTGTTAAGTACACTGGGGGCCCACAGATACCTGCACATAATTATGGCAGTTTAGCAAGTTACTCCCTCTTCCTCTGAGGTTTAAGGTAACCCTTTTCACTTCCTGGTGAAGAGCAGGTCAAACACCTTCAGGTGCATCAACTGACAGGCAATGACTCCATTCCCTAAGGACATATGAAAGTTTAAAAACCTTTTTAATGGGAGGGACATGTAATCATTCAGAAGAAAAAAAACTAATTTATAGGTTTGCTTGTGTAGTTTTACTATTTTGCTTTTCATCACAGCTCATTAGAAGTCAGGCAAGACTTCATGTTCAGCCTTTATTTTTTCTCCTATTTTGATTGTTGGCTTGCATATAGGGGACTGCACATGCAAGCTTGGGAGAAGGGTATTTATTTGGAGCTTAATTCTCAGTCCTTTTGGGACTGTCTTTTAATGGATTGGTTTTCAAACATTCTTCTAAGTGGCTTATTCAGGGTCACATACCAGCAGGACCCTCATCTGCATCAGATTCCGAAAGAGGCTATACTAACAGCAGGACTGAAAGATCTTTCTTTTCTCTGATGACTTTTATGCTGGCTTCCCAACAGCTCAAAAACTATGCCACACTTCCAAAATAATTTGTGGTAACCGGTGAAAACATAAAAATAAAGGGAATTCAGTGTTGCAAAACCGATGGGAAAGATGACAGTAGCCAAGAGTGCCTCAGAGGTGATAGGAGTTTCCTCTCTGGGCTAGCAGCTCATGACTCTCAACCACTTTCCTCTTCAGAACAAGGTTAGTTACTGAAAGGCTTATGGGTCCCAGACACCTCTCTGTCCCTTAGCTAAAAAAGCAATGTCCTTTGGCAAAGGAACAGAATGATCCACTGTGGGCAGTAACTCCAAGGTGTGCCTGAGGCTGATAAATCTGCCTGATTTAATTAGCTCAGCTCTTGCTCACAGTTTCAGTGCAGACACAAAACAAGATAAACCCAACGTGTCTGTTTTAGGCTGTGATAGGAATTTAATTATTTTATCTACAAAGGCAGACAAGTATTAGATAGATAGATAGATAGATAGATAGATAGATAGATAGATAGATAGATAGATAGATAGATAGATAGATAGATAGATGGATGGATGGGACAGGCTGAAGCTATTCTAATGATAAATCTATTTATTTAACTGTATTTATATAGAATAATCTTCTTGGCTGAAAAATGCCCTCAAAAAAAGTCCCTGCGGCGTCAGTTTGCACAAACAAAGATAAAGCAGCAACAAACAAATAGCTCCAGCTCGCATGCTGCATGGGACATGAAACACATGGCAAGCACTTTGCCCCTGGAATGTTTCCAGAAAAATTTTACCAGAGGCAGTTTTGAAGGTGATGCTCTATGCTTCTTAGGGGATCTGCGTGTTGTCATTCTGAGGGGAGAAGAAATGCATTTCTTAAACTGCACCACAAAAGAGCAAAGAAGTTGCTGTAAGATCAGCTCTGGAGTTCTGTTTGGATTGATTTGTTTGCTAAATCTGGGTAACCATTTAAATTTTTCTTTTTTTTTGAGTATGTTTATTTGGATGGGAGTAGTTATAGAGGGTAGAGAAATTCTAAGCTCTGTTTCTGGGGAATCTGCTTCAATGTATTTATACAGAACAGCCTTTGTGGGATGAAAAAAGTTTTGGAAATAGTGCCAATAGATGATTAGGGGCAAAGGAAGGGTCACACTTTCCTGAATCATCCATTATCACTGGAGACAAGATACTGGTTGAGATGAAACTTGGCAAGTTCTTGTCTGAACTCTAATACTCCTGTCACAAGAGTATTTTGAGTTTCTGAACAGAGATATCTTCTCTGGCTTTTGCCCTCTTTCTGTTATCCAGCAGGACCTGAAACAAGATAGTCAGCAGGGAGACACTGACTTGAAACTTAGGCAGGAGCAAATTGCCTGAGCCATTTTAGACCCTCTAGGGTGTCTCAGCATCCTCTTGGGCCTGCCAAATACAGGGCAGGACCTATGCCCCACTCTCCTCATTCTGCATATCCAATAAAGCCCAGGTGGACATTCCACTGCTCCCAAAATAACGCTGCTTCTTTCGTTTAGGCACAGTTCCACACGTGTGTGTGCTGTGTTGCCACTGCTAGAGACACAGCTCCATGGAAAACCAGGGTGCTCCTAGCACAATGTTCTAGTCATTTCCTGGTCTTTCTAGTGTTACACAACTTGCCAACCATCATTTGCATCTAGAAAATACTGGGAGCACCTACTCCCCACCAGCTTCAAGGAGTGCCGCTGGAGATGTCTGTGAATCCACTGCATTACAAGTCGTGTGTCAAGTTGGGTCCCCACAAAACTGTTCTCACACAGCAGCCTTGAAGAGACAGGATCAGGGCAAGGCTGTGCACCCATGCACAAATGTTGCCACTGTGTCAGAGGAATTACACTCATCCAAAGACAGGGGCAGTTTGTTGGAGAAGAGAATCATAGAAAGGTTGGTTTGGAAAGGACCTTAAAGCTCATCTCATTCCACCCCCCCTGCCATGGGCAGGGACATGTTTCACTAGACCAGGTTGCTCAGAGCCCCACCCAGCTCAGCCTTGAACACTTTCAGGGATGGGGCAGCCACAGCTTCTCTGGGCAACATGTTCCAGAGCCCCACCACCCTCACAGTAAAAAATTTCTTCTTAACATCCAATCTATCCCCTTCCAGTTCAAAGTCATTCCCCCTTGTCCTGTCACTACATGCCCTCATAAAACATCCCTCTCCAGCCCTCCTGCAGGCCTTGCTGCTTTTTTACAGCCCACATTAGAGCTGCCTTTGTGGGTTGCAAGTGCACATTGCCAGGTCATGTTGAGCTTGTTGTCAACCAACAACCCCAACACCTTCTCCTCAGGACTGCTCTCAACCCATTCTCTGCCCAGACTGCATTTGTACTCGTGATTGCCCAGACCTGCAGACCTGGGTGCAGGACTTTGCACTTGGCCTTCCTGAGCTCCATAAGGTTCAGAAGCCTGTCAAGGTCCATGTGGATAGCATTTCCTCCCTCCAATGTGTCAACCCCACCACACAGCTTGGTGTCATCAGGAAACCTGCTGAGTCTGTGCTCAATCCCACTGTCTGTGTTTCATATTTCACTGCTCTCCTGAAGGCACAGGTTCAGAGCTGTCCAGTCCCAGGAAAGAAGAATGAATACATTGGAACACCTGGCCTTCAACAGAATCAACTCGTTAACTATCTTACCATGCAGATAAACTTTCATCACACTCTTCATCATCTTGTTTAAACACAAGCTTGGTAAAACCCATCTGCCTTTTAATGCATTATTCATTTTACTCCTTTTCTCATTAAAATTCCTGTTTGGTGCTCAAACACCAGCAGTCAGTGTCATTGTCAAATGTGTCATTAAAGTCCCAATAAATTATGATTAGTGACATTGTTTGGAAACAAGGCTATTAATAGAGTGCTCCAGTGGAAACCCAGAGAAGCAGCCAAGCAAAGGGTGAAGGGTGAGACAGCATCACCCCCACTTTGCCAAAAGGGACTTCTCCTCTGCCACCCATGATGGCCACCAGCTCTGAAATCCAGCCACAGAGAACATCTCATCTGCCTCACAAGAGCAAACTCCTGCACTGGCCCATAGGGCCCTGAGCCTACCAAAGGAGATAGGCTGTGTCACAGGGAAAGATAAAAAATGGTCATTTAGTCAGAGCTGGAAGTGATGGTTTACAACAGCAAGGCAATGCTGTATCCAACTGCCTCTATTAGGAGCTGGCTCCAAGGGGTATTTCAACATCTCATGGCAAACTGAGCCTTCCCTCATCCACATGTGGGAGTGCTCACTCCCCCGTGTGCTTCAGTGTTGTGGTGATGAGTCAAGGGAGGGTTGATGGATGGGTGTTTGAATCAGCTGGGTAGCACACACTGACTAGCAAAGCATGTGGAGACCAAGTGTTTATTTTTCATGTGCAGCAGCATAAATCATGAGCACCCATCCCTTCCACAAAGGGGAGTAGCCTGGCTTTCAAAGCATACTGTGCCCCTCCACACCACCTGCCTCTCTGCCCAGACTGCTGAATTTGCCATCTAGCCCATGAAGCTGGCTGATAGGCCTCATGCATGGAGGGTCTTTTTGGGCATAAGCAGAGCTGCTGGCTGTAGAGACACAGCAAAGAAGGGCGAGATTGTCAGCAGTCTCAGTGAGCACCCAGGATGCTCAGGGATTGGAAACTAAAGCTTTGGCTCTGAATTTTAAAAGGTTGATGCTGCTTTGCAATAAGATACTTGGCTCAAGAGAGTAAATCTAAGGGTTAAGATTACCAGGAAATACAGTATCTTCCCTTCCTTCTCCTTCCCTTGTCCCTTCACTAATGGGAGGAGATACTTGCAAATCAAGCACTTATCATGCTCATTGTTCTTTGCTGGGTGAATTAGAACCACTTTATTGTAAAACACCAGAGAGCCTGGACTGTTTCAGACTTTTGTGCCTTTCCTTCCCAAATCACTGTTCTGAGATTACCTGCATCACAGAGAGTGACCCAAGGCAGACCTAAGGAGGTCCCTTCAGAAGTTGTTTGCTTCACACCTATGGAAACACGTAGGAGAAGACCACAAAATAGCCTGTGTGCAGACACAAGCCTTGCTTGGGTGGCTGGGGAAAGGTGTGATTAGGGCAGTGGTAGAGAAACCTCCCATCTTCCCTAGGCACATCTCGGGAAGGTGTGTGTGTTTTGGCAGGAGGGAAAAAGGACGGAGGGTAAGTCTCACACCCTCAGGTAGCAACCAAGGTATCTCCCATCTTGCTCTTCCCCAGATCTATCACTGTAAACAGCTTGGCTTGCCTGCACCCCCTTTTCTTCTGCTTTCTAAGACTGCAACTCACACAAAAACATGCAACCCTAATTGGCACTGTCACTTCCAGCTGACAGATCTCCCGTAAAACACACCCAGCAATAAAAAATGTAATCCCCTTTCCCTCCCCCACACAAAGTTCAATTAAAGTAAGACAAGAAAGGCTCCAGTGGATGACTGTAGCCAGACTGCAATTTGCCGGATTTATGAAAAAATGTTGTAATCTTGCCAATACTTTGATGAGGACCACTTTGTGCTAACAAAATGAGATGGTATTTACTCACTGGAAGACATTAAATCCCACTGAACTAATGGATGGGTTTCGAGGCTGCCCTAGGTGCTTCTCCATGAAGCCCATTGTGATTTACCAGCAAATAAGTAATTTGTACCCATTCTCCCAAGCCTTGTGTTTTTGACAAGCACTCCTCATAGTTTGCTTTACTTCCCATTTCCATCACTGGCAACTGCCACCGTATTGGGGACTCTGCATGCATTTTCTCTCCCATGTGCAACTTCATGAAGGTTTGCTGATGTCTTCATGGCAAAGCCCGCTCAGATCCAGACTGAGGAGAATCAGGGGATGCAAAAGGAGCTTTCCTTCCAGCCAGACCCCTCTATCCTTTGGTGTGGTAGACATCTTCAAGGGGTGATTCAGTTTGGAGCTCTGTCCCATGTCCTCAGCCCTTCCAATGAAAGCCTCAGCTGGAAGGGAAGAGGAAAAAACACGTTTTCTTATTACCTCCTGATCTCCCTCCTCTGCCCCTCTCTGGCCAGGAGGCTGTGGTGTGTGAAGGTGGCAGAGCAAAGGAGCACCAGTAATGCAGTGGCCAGGGGTGAGCAGGGAGGCAGGGAGCAGGAACAGGCAGAGGGGCAGCTGGCTGAGGTAAGTGGGCTGGTAACACAGCCACTATCTGGAGCCTTCCCAAGGGAAACCACAACCAGATGTGCTTCTGTTGTTGCAGATGGACTTTGAGGAGAGAACTCAAGGGGATCCTTTGACACAGGTGGAGTGAGTGGGCTAGGTTTGCTCAGCAAGTGAAATGGGAGGAGGAAAGAGTAAGACTTATCCTGAAGGTGGGTGGAAGCAAATTTCCCCCTTGACAGGGGGCTGAGATGCAAGGTCATGACCAAGCTGTGAAGGGAAAGATAGGCAAAGCATGGGAGGTGTCCCAAATTTTTGGATTTGAATTTTGTCACCAGCACCTCTTGCAAGAGAGATGAGAGCTTGGGTGGTGGCAGAAGACGTCTGTGGGGAGGCAGGGCTGGTGAATTGTGCTTTCCAATACCCAAAGCCAAGGCTTCAGGAGCAACATGGTAATGATATTGACAGCATCAAGAGTGAGACACTCTTCCTTGCTTCTTGGGTGGCTGTTTCCCTTCAGCAAGGAGGGAGTGAAAAGCACCATGTGATAAGGAGATGAAGGGCAGGAGGAGAAGAGGGGAGAGGACAGTGGGGAGAGAATTGGGACCCCAGTCCTCACTGCCACCTCATCATTGTGCTGCTCCCCAAGTGCCACCTTTCTTCCCCTTCCCCAACAAGACACATCCCTGCTCCACTCCCACTGCCAGCCAGAACCCTGCAGAATTCAGACATCGCAGCCATCCCATCAAGCGGGACATGGGTCCCAGCCACATGTTCAAGCACAAGGGTTTGTGTGCCTGCAGGTGCTCTTTTGTGCACAGACAGCTGCAAGGGGAGAGAAAAGTCAGCGTCAGCTTTTCCCAGGCTTTGCACTGTGTCTCCTTTCTCTAGCAACCCTGCCGGAGAGGAGGCGAGGTAGGCAGGCAGGAACGCAGGCTATGAGCGGAGGCGGAGGAGGTGGCTGCTCAGGACAGAGATGCTGGCTTGTGCTGTGGGTCTTGGTGGTGATAGATCAGTGTGGGATGCCAGAGCCAGAGTGCCTGTGGGGGAAGCTTGTACTGTCTGGCGCTGCTTGGATGTTCTCTCATCTTTGATAGAAACAACTGAACTTGCAAACTTGTTTCCCACAAGAAAGGCCCTCAGTGTTCACAAGGGAACAGATTAGGGATTGTCCTAAAACCTCACGGTGGCCAGGGAAGTGGGGAAAGCCAAGTACCAGATGATTTCCTTGGAATGCAACAAACCTCACAGTGCGATAAGAGCAACAATAGCTTTCCCTCCAGCCCTTGCTCCGATCTCATACCCAGCACCTCTCAGGATCTTTAGCTCTGGGCAAATGCTTAGCAGCAAGGGCAAAGCAGAAGTGAATCCTAATGAACTCTGGGCTTAATAAGTCCAGAGTGACTTATTAAGGGGTGAAGAGCAACAGGCTGAGCAGAGGAGGTGAGGTGCCTCTATGCCATACTCTCTTGCACATCATTCCTCTCTAGGCATGATGAGACAGTGCTGGTCAGCTCTAGGGAAATCTCCAAACAAAATACTGAGCTCTCTCTGCTTTAACCATTCAGGGAAAAAAAAAAAATACTAGATTCCCTGCTCAGCCCCAGCACATGAATTTGGATGTCACATTCCTCTTAGGCATCTGTTGAGGTAACACTGATCACAGCTACAAAAAGGCCTGGTGAATCTTCCATTCTTCTTCCTTTGTCTGCTGCATGATTTTTTTATTTCCATTGACTCTGTCCTTGAAAATGGTCAGTGATGTCTCCAGGGTGTGTAGACATGCCACCACACTGACATTCAAAGGTGAGTACAAAGTGTAGCCCTGTGACTGACAGCTGCAGGCTGCCTGCACACTGAAGAGAAATATCCCACCACAACATTACACTCAGTTCCCAGTTTAGAAGATAGGTCTTGGCCCATAAGAGCTAGAAGCATAACTTTTAAAAATGCATTTTTTGTATTTTTACATGGGATATATAGCCCATGCAAGATTGAAACCTTTTTTCTGTGCACAGAAGTAACACTCATTACCAGAAGGGCTTCACAAGCAATGGTGATGCCAAGTGAGTGAAAGAAACTCTTCTCTTTCCTAATTATTACTCTGCAAATGAGTCAGAAAGGCCTGAGGGGTAGTTTTTGTTAGAGGAACAGCCTGAACTCCTGACTGCTAAGGAAAGGAAAGATCTCCCTGGGGTTGCCACAAGACGTTCAAAGAGCCATTCTCCTTGTGGCCTCTAGCCCTTACAGCTCCAACGGTCTCATGTTTACATCATCAACCACTATGAGGATTATTTAATCCTCATCACAGCATAAAACAACAGGCTGGTCCCTGTCATGAGAAACTTAACAGTGTAAGGCAAAAGGCTCCCAAAGGCCATGGGCAGAAGCAGCAGCACGAAGTAGCCATGACCAATGCAATGGTCACCTTTGAACGCTGCTGGTGCCCTGCAGAGCTGTGATCCACGGCAGGAGCAGCTGCATTTCAGCTGAAAGACAAGAGCTGCCTATGAAACCACTACATGCAGGCCTGGGGGTGAAACTCCCACTGACCCTATCACAGCTATTACAACCCATGATTCCTGATAGCAGCAATGGTGGGTTTTAGATTAATTTGCCGTCATTTCATCATTTATACTAAATGCCGTGGTTCTTTGATAAACATTTCAGGCCTTTTTCCAAACAATTTTTCCATTCGGAGCTGATGAAAACAGGCTGTCAGCACTCCTGGTAGAAACACCCTGCTCATGGCAACAGTGGCTGTCTGGCCTAGTGGTCTCCCTGGAGAAAGTCCAAGCAGGAAGGCAGTCTCAAGGCTCCATTCCTGGAGCTAATTGGGTCTGGGAGGAACGTGACCACTGTGTCAAGAAAATTATGATACTCTTTCCCTCTGAGGGACTCAGGGGATAACAAAGAGCGGATTTTGTCAATCCAGAAGCAGGACCAGCAAGCTTCAACCCAAAAATGAGGAGAATATGAGCCCCCAGTACTGGGGAAAGGGAACCATTTTTTCAGGACAACACATGGGTTGTCTTCCCATGTTGGCATGGGAAGATGCCATCTAAAGATGTTGGCACTAACTGCCTTTCATCTCCCTCCTTCCCTCCCTTACAGGTCTGCTGAGAGATGACTGGGGGCTTCTTCCTGGAGAATGTCCTCCAATTAGTCTTACTTCTGCATCCATCACACAGAGGTAAAAGCCTGAGAGAACTCTGAACCTGGAGCCAAGCACTGCACAACTAGAGTCCACCTCTTTCTGTGGGAGGTCATCAGTCCTAGAATTATGGTCACATTCTTCTTTTTGACACTGTACCAGGGCAGGGCCCTTGGGACCTCCTGGGTTCATGATCTACACCACAATTGGAAAAATACCTCTGAGGGGCAGGTGCAGGCCTCAGAAGGCATCACAGGCTGAAGACAAGCATACTCCTGTTGATTTCTGCATGGGTCCTGCCCATAAACAGTCCTTCAGAATCTCTTATCAGTGACTCCAAAGTTTGTCCTTATAGCTGAGTTCATTGTGGCAACACTAAAACGCAAACTTTAACTAGATCACAGAGCAGGAGGGAAAAGATGATAGTCTGTGTGTTGAGTTATGAGAGTCTGGCAGTTTCTTTTTAGAGTATTTAGAGTATCCAATTAGGATATTGTCCAAAGAGTCCTTCACTGTTTATGACACATCATAAATACCGTCTCCCCTCACCCCCTGAAACAGTGAGCTGTTCCTTGCCACAATCCTGTTTGCAGGTCATCTTGATAACCTGGCCCACAGGAGGAAGTGACAAAAATAGATCTTCCCGCTTAAAAAATCTCTTTATTTCCACTAAGCACCAATATTTTGCCTCTATTGATGTAATCAAACACCACATTGACGGCGTGTGAAAAGTCTGAAATAAAGACTCTCTTAATCTGGAAATCAGCACCTGGAGGTGTGCAATCAAGGATAGCCGAAGCGGGGAGAGAGCAGAGCTTGTATCCAATATACTGAGGCATTGTTCAAGACATCCAGCTTTGTGGAGGGCCCATGACATTGGCAGAAGATAAGTGCTATACAGGATAGTTGCTATACAGAGAGATATGTAAATAATAGGGGTTTTTTCCTGGCTACACTCCCTTTTCTGATCTGGACTTCCACTACAGGTGGATTTTGAGATCTTTTGTTGGATCCCCGTTGCTCCACACATGCTGATGTGGCTCCGTAAATGTCAGAAGCATCTGCAGTGTATGCTTAGATTAATCAGACAGTGTGTAAGAAGTTCAGTGTAAACTTTGTGAGGGTGACAATAACAAAAGCCCTGAAGTTTCTGGGGAGGTATTATGCATGAGCATTACACTCAAAATAACTGGAACCTGATATCTTTTTTTTTTTTAATCTGCTATTGTCAGCAGAATGTGCTTGCTCAGACACAGCTTACAAGCATAACTTTGATTCTAAGTTTTTATTTATATAGACAGGAAAAAGTAGACAGAGAATTCATAGATAACAACAGCTCATTTGCAGAGGTTGAAGAAACACACAGCCAGGCCAAAAAGAAGGGGCAAATGTTCAGGCAAAAGTATGACTTATCCTTGAAGCAACCAAATTTTAGTTGATGGTACAAGCTCCAGCACTGGGGGTATTTTGCTGAGTATGAGGTGTCTTTTCCCAGTTGGTACACTGAATAAGGGTTAAATTAATGGAAATTCTCAGCTCTCAGTGTTCCAGAACCAAACAATTACAGTTGTCCCTTCCAGCTTTATAACTGGTGAACCCAAGACCCTTGGAGAACAACACCTACCTGGGATCATATGGAAGGTCAGCAGTAGACAGCTAAAGTATCCAGTTAAAGGAGATCAGCTCTTTAATGTTAACTAATCCCAGTGGACAGCTGACAAATGAGGCTATTTAAAGAACTATTTACTGTCATTATTCCAAATTGAAGAACAAATTGTTTTGAAAAGTTTAGAATTGCTTCACAGCTGATCAGAGCTGAGGAAAAAGGCAGAAAAGGTCAGATGACATATTGTGAACTAGTTTCCCTTCTTTGCAACTGTCTAATCAACTTGGTTTAATTAAAGAACACAGCCCCCTCCAAGCTGAGACTGACACAGAAAAATCTGTAGGCAATTTGGATACAACAAAAACATAACATCTCTCAGAAATCCCTGATGTCCCCATATTGTTTGCATGGGGACTAAGTTGTTCCATACACACAAGTCCTTGTTTAGATTGTTTGCTGCCATCCTCAAGAGAAGATATTGCAGTGGAAGGGGAGTATAAGCTAACACACTCTAAACCATTCCTTAGTCTCTTAACTTTATGTCACAGTAAGTAATGAGTTTGGTACTACATCATGGCAATGTTATGACAGAAAGCAAAGCCCTTCTGACCTCGAATTAATCCTGTCTTCTCTGAGAGCTTTGTTTCAGGCTTCACTGGGGACATGTGTGTGTAACTTTAGATGATATCTGAAGGCATTTCAGACGTTAGCCAAAAATGTGCTTTATATTATATTGGACGTTGATGCTCATTTCCATCCAAAATAATTTTGGTGAAGGTGGGTAAATCTCAGGTGGGAAATCCCTTGACATCCCCTGATTCTCAGCATAGCAAACTATGAACCATTATCAAAAATGTCACCACTGCATGACCTGTCTCTGCTGAAATGTAGAGAGCTCTGTTTAGGATTATCGTAGCCACTTAAACTAGAGACAGAAAGGTGAAGACAATCAGACATTGCAGGGAAGGGCTAGATATCTCAGATCAAACAGAGAACAATCCAGTTTATGCCTCTGGAACACAGAAATTAGAAATTAAAGAAATCTGTGGGGTATTTAGGCAAAGCACATGTTGTGTTAACATCTACAGAAAGGTTTCCATGCTGATTCATAGAAGAAAAATGTTCTGTTCCCTGTTGATCTATAATATTTTCTCAGACCATTGTGTCAGACAATTTGTGTCTATCAGCCTTCTCTGCCACCTATATTGTTTCTGTCCTTCTCAGGATGCCTGAGTCCTTTGTCCATTATTTGGCCAGTAAGTAGTTGATGCTTGGTTTCTTTTTATTTTTGTTCAATCTACTTTCAACTTTGAATCAAGATGGAGGAAACAGAGTGCTTAGGGGAGAGTTTCTTTGCACTCTACGGGACAACTTGTGTTCAGTTTTCTAGGGTCAGAGACAAATTAGAGTCGGACTAGAAACTCCCCCAATATTCATATATACACCATGTATACACCAGCTGGCAGAGAAGGGAGTTGGGAAACAAAGAGTTAATGCTGAGCAGCAATGAGACCACTGGTGTATTCTGGGGTGTCCAGGTGCAGGGCTGTAGCAGCTAAAGTGAGTAGGTAATTACCCCAGGATCCCATAAAAGAGGTGGGCCAGACTGTTATTGTGCTTTTTTATTTGATTGGGGGTGGAGAAGTCTTGGTCTTTGGACTCTGAAAAAAAACCCAAAGAAATCAACCAAAAAAATCCTCCCATTTGATTGGGACCGAGCCCAGGCTGAAGAAAACCTTTGAACTTTGAGTGTCATGTAGGAACCCTTACGTGTCTTCTCTGTTTGGCAGTTCTGGTAAAGTTCTGCTCAAGTGCTTCCTCAATGGTAGTGAGGGAGCAATGGATGGCACTACAAGGAGCCATAGGACAACTAGAAAGTCATACTACTACTCTTGCAGTACAGATGAACACAAGAGAGAGGTTTGAGTCCCATGGTAGTGAGTTCAGGGCTAGCAAAATCCACTGAAGCTTCATGAATTGAGATTGTCTCTGGGGAACCTCCACTTTCCATGTTCTTGGCTGTCTTTACATAAGTGTGAGAAGCAAAAATTTCAACAAGAGGCAATTGTTTGCCATTTTTCCCTGCTTTGAGTCAGTTTCATGTGTCCTCATCTCTGCTGCTTTCTTGGAGCAGTTGAATTCTTGCAAGCTGTTCAAATGTTGCTCTGTTGGATAGCTTGGCCTGAAGTGTCCTGTCCTGTCCATGCAATGGTACAGCTCTATCTCACCTCAGGCAGACAAATTGGCATCCTGCTGGCTTTCAGCTCCCTCTGCAGTCAGCAAAAAGAGAAACCCTTGGAGGGTTACCCAGGTCACCAAGGCACTGCCAGAAGGTCCTGGTCTCTCCCCATTGACTGAACGAGGAGCTCATCTTGTCTGTGATCCTAGCCTAGACAGCTCAGTTAGCAGCACTAATTTAGGGAAATCATGATGAAAGGGGTGTAAATGAGCAGGGAGAAGTTGAGAGAGGAAGTACTTCTGTCAAAGGAATGAGGTGAGCTGAGTAGGGACTAGAAAAGTAGTTATGTCTCTGTAAGGGTTCAAGAAGAGGGTGGTCATTTTCAAATACCTTGGTTCCCTTACTGCAAGATTGAAGGCAGAAAGAGCAGCCACCAGAGAACACGAGGTGATGGGGATAAGAGCAGGGGATGGTACTCAGCTTCAGTGTAGTTTGTGGAATAGGAACGTGAAGGGAAAGCAATGACTAGTGTTTGTATGTTTTTCATAAACTGTTGGGGTCTTCTGGTGCAGCAAAATTGTCCCCTGCACAGAGGGGTTGTGCACTGAGCAAACAGGCTGCCTCTGCCACTAGCATTGCCTTCTTGCACCTCTGCCCTTGCTCCCACATCCCAACAGATGAACAAGTGCTTTAGTGCAATGCAGACAAGGGGCTTCTGGAGTGCTCAATTTTATGTGGGGAAATACAAAAGTACTGTCTTGGAACTTGCAGCCATTCACCTACGTTTTTGTCAAAAAAAGTAGTCTCTGTGTTTCCTGGCTCCTGCTTGTGTGTCGCCTTCCTTAACTCCCCCAGCAAATCCTACAGATTAGAGTATTTTCCACCTAGAACCAGTTTGTACTATTGCTGTTTTCCATCAGGTGGCTATTTCAGTAGCAACAGTCCCCTAGAGTCCACAAGGAGACTGACAGAAATATTAAGCATTTGTGACTGCTGATGACTTGAAAATGAATAATGTTCTCAGCACAAACCATCTTTTCCTCTAATATTTGAGCATTTCTCTTGCTTCCTTCACAGGGCAAGGTAAGCAGATCATACAATGGAATGCAATTTGGCTTTGTTTTTAGGGGGTTTTCCCCATGTTTGTGTTTGGGATGCATTTTTTACTGTTTAGCATTCACAAGGTCAGTTAGACTAATTCCTTCCCACTGTTTTATTTCCATCCTTTCCTGAGGTATCTCCCATGGTCCAAAAAAAAGCATGACATGAACCAAGCAGCACTGAAGGAGCTAACCAAAGGAGGGTGAGAAATTACTAGGAGACCCAAAGGTGGCAAATAGGCAAGTTTATGGTGAAACTGAAGAAAAAAAAGTCTTTCTGAGCCAGTAGAGGGCATTTCTCCAGGTTGGGGGACAAGGAATTTAGCTATGTCCCAGGGAGGAGAGTTTTGTTCTCTGGCTGCTGGTCTGGTTTTTTGGGGTTTTTTTTACCTTGTGGTTACAATGGAGGATTTGAATTTGTGGCACTTGTCATCCTTACATCTTCCTTCAGGAATTAAACACTCTAAAAAGTATTAATTTAATTTCACTGGCATGGCACTGATCCAAGAGCTTTCTGGCAGTCCACCTTGCTGTCTCTGATGTTTCTGTGGTCAAAAGCAACAACCAACAGCACTCATCGGCAAGCATATCTCAGTATCCCGGGAGCAGGATTCCATTTAGGAGTGCCACGGCTCACTGCATGGATGTCTCTCACCTCTTTTTTTATTTGAAGCAGAACAGTCAAGAGAAACAGCCAGCAAGCTAATCACCACCACAGCCTATTGGGAAGGAAGATAGGAATAATTATTTAAACCAGTCTTGAATTACTCATCGGCATGCATCTAATTAACAAATTCCGATTATTCCTGTAACTATTGTGCAACAATTAGTGGGTGTTAAATTGAGCTCTTCTGCCTGCAATTTCAATGGTGTAATTTTGCCAAGATGTCTTTGTTTTGCCTGCAATGCCTGGTGCCACTGAGAATAGACTGAAGGTGGTCAGAGATTTTTGACTAAATTTACTTTTGCTGAAAAGTGCCATTCCTTCAAAGCCTGGGGCATTTTTGCAGGGAAGACAAAGCAATTTCAAGCAAGATTTTTCTCTGGACAGATTTCTGATCTCTGGGACCTGCTGGTCACTTCAGACAAAAGAGGAGAAGACATGTGAATCAAAGCATAGAGCTGAAAACAGATGTTCTGACACAAGTATGCTTCACATGCATATTGGGGCTTTTTTGTTTTGTTTTGTTGTTTAATGCTTATCCAGCTTCAGGCACTTTTATTAAAAAAAAAATCAAAACCTTCAAAGATTTCACAAAGCTGAATTGTCTTCTTCTGGCAATGCAAACACCTGCCCTGGGGTGCAGAAATGTTCCTCAGGCTGGGAGAAGGAGCAAACCCCACTGAGACTGCAGGGCTCTGCTTCACGCTACTGCACAGGGAGCCAAAGACATTCCAAGGCTTTGAAGCCATGGCAATCAATAGGGGGGAAACAGGTCTCTTCTACAAACAAATCCTGAGGAACTGGATTGCTGTAAGATGCTGCTTCGCATACTGGATTGCTGTAAGTCCCTGCTATATTCAGTGTTCAGGAGTCACCTTCCTCCTGCAGGCTGGTGGCGTGGCCTGGGCAGCTCTTTCTCTTGACTGTGATTCCTAGATGTGCTTCTGAACCTGGAAGTAATTAACAGCATGGGTCTGGAACAGCCTTACCTACCAAAAAGGAGGCTGAAATGAGACTTTTTTCTGTATGCTAGGCTTTTGTTGTTCTATTTAAAATTCAGTATCTTAGCGCTGGTTTCCTACAGGGAATCCCAGAGCCAGGTCTGACTGTAAGCCAGATCCCAAAGCAAGGACTGAGCTGTGACTGAGGATATTTCACTCTAGATGACAGAATTAGGGCTACTAGAGGTTCTATCCATGCTATAGTTCAAGACGTGGCTCTTCCCCCAAGACTGAGCTCTCTGGCATTGGGAGATCAATTAAATAAATAAAAAACCAAACAAAAAACAAAGTCCTAGAACTAGTTCGACTTCTCACAGACCCCATCAGGATCCTGTCACTGATCAGTGTCTGCCAACATGAAGCTGCCACCTTCGCACCCACACATACCCCTGATTTTGCCAATGGTCAGCTTAGCCCCTTCTGGGAAGGACAAGTACCACCTCCCTCATCATTTCCCTGAGGTGATCCCCTTTAGTCATAAGTTTCCATCTGGGCTAGGTCTGAGCCTAACCTGCTTTACATGAAATCATGCTGTTCCTATATAAATTATCATGAAGAGATCTTGCCTGCTCCCAGGGCCTTATTTTTTTCCAGCATGCCCTATGACGTTTGTCAGACATTTAGGACACTTGCTACTTTTCCCTTTGACCATCCTCATGCTCTTCCACTTGCTTTTTATGTCTCTGCTATAAATAAAATCTGAGATATCCAAAGCATTGCTTAAAAAAGAGGTGGGGGGAGCTTTCTGGGGAGAACAGGCCATTATAGAAAAGGCCAGGTGCTTGGCATGTCCCCAGCTTGTGAAGGTGGGAGCTGTCACGAGTCTGAAAAATATCAGTGTGGGAGTTATAAATAAGCTTTAAAGCCAGGGGTTTAGAAAGTCATCTTTAAATGCTGCATAATTTATAGCCTGCTGCAAAGAGAAGAGTGTGTGAGCTCTGGAAGCCAAGCTAACCCATTCTTTGCTCCCTCCATAGTTGGACTGTTCTTATACATATGGTGAGGTGTATGGTGAACATCCAAAATTCAGGATTTTAATCATCAGTGCCTCCTTACAAAGGCTTACCTGGGTCACTGTGGATGGTCTTCTTTCAACTCCTGGTGTTTTGGTGTGAACCAGAAATAAATACCATTGGTCTCATATCGCAAAAAAAATGGAGTTGTGAGTAGGGATGCTGCACTCAGGTAGGGTAGCGCTGAGAGATAGCAAGAAACTAAGCAATAATGCTCTGTGGTTTTCACAAGTGATTTACTTTCTCTTTGACTCAACTCCTCCTCTTTAAAACAGGGATTATCCTAAAAGGTTGATAAACTCTTTTCAATAGCAGCTACAAAATGTTTTGCTCTTCTCTCACAGAACAAAGCCACACCAGAAGCAGGGGGTAAGGGGCTGGCCCAAGGAGGGCCAGAATAGCTGCCAAGCTGGCATTTACAGCGATCGTTTCATCCAGCCCTGGAAGTGCAGCTACCTCTAGGATGTAACATAACAGCTGTCCTTTCACCATCCAACAATAATAAACAACAGGAAGCAGAGTGGGCTTTCAAGACAGCTGAGTCTCCTGAGAGGATCTAGCCCACCACATTGTCACTGCTCCTCCTTTTCCCCAGCTGGGAATAAGTCTGGAAATCATGAGACCTAAAACAAAATAAAATTAAATAAATCTATGGTGTCAGAGCTTTAGTATTAATAGCAAATATCAGTGGTGCTGGTGCCTTCTCTAGAAGGTGTTCTAGTGTATGTCCCACTGCCCATTTCAGCACCTTGAGCTTCCTTCTGTGCTGTTGTAGAAGGACCAGTGCCACCTCTCTGGCCTGTTTCACCTTGTTTCTCCACAGACATCTGCATCCAAGCCTTGACTTGTTCAGAGTCTGCTGAGCTGGTGAGATTTAACAGGATCTTGCCGCCCAAAGTGCCGTGGCTTGAGGCTATAGATTTAAGCAGAAGCATTAAGCACCCTGCTCTTTAACTCATTTCTAATCCATTTATTTAAACTTCAGAGTGGTTTTAAAGCACAAGAATCAAAGGCGAGAGCAATTTAGAATTTTCCAGAGCAGCTCTGTGATCTGACCTCTGCACATATCCTGGCTGCCTTTAAAAGTGCACCAGCATAAAAGCACAGTTTGTGACAAAGCATCTGGAAGGATTAAAAACTTTCTGGGATGGAATATGCTTCTGTCAAGGACCTCTTTCCTATCTCAATTCAGTTGCCAAAAAAGATCTTTCCTCAGGGGGCTTCTAACCCGCCTGAGGGATTTAGAGAAGAATTGCTGAGAAGAGCATATAGCAATTTGATTAAGGGATAAATGTGAAAGAGAGTGGGAGGGGGCCTAGGAGATAGAAGGGAGAAACGGGATTAAAAAGAAAATAAAAGAAGTGAGAAGTAACTGAGCTGTGTAAGGCAAGGCTTGTGGAAGTCAAGACTATGGGGCTGTTTTGTCTCCTAGTACATGACAACCTTCAGCAGTGCAAAAAACTAAAACCAAGGGGGGTCTCAGGGAAGGTGGGAACAGGAAGGATGGAGCTGCATCTTTTTTTTCTCTGCTTTTCTCTGCATGGAAAAGCAGAAGGGCAAGGGGATTTTGAAGAAGGGTTTCAAGCCTAGTGTGAGCTGTTCACGCTGCCTGCCTGCCTGCCTGCCTGCTTCTGCCTCCTCCTTGGACAATGCTTGGGAAATCGTTACCTGATCCCTCCCACCTTGTTTCACAAAGGCAATCTGAGTCAATTAATCCCTGCTTCATTTCTTCTCATTCTGTCTGGATAGTCACTATGAAGTCAGTGGTAACCAATCTCCGTGCCCATGGAGTCAGTCTGTCTTCTTATTTCCTTATTCATTAAAGCAGACACCTTAGAAAGGCTGGAAAATATTACCAAAGCCCAGGAGACTCGATTTTCAGAATAAGGAACCAGTATTTCAGCCTCAGAGGCGACGTGAGTCTGGGACACAAGACAGAGATGAGTGTGAAAACAGGCCCTTCAGCTGAGGAGCAAGCAGTCGCTGGACATGCTGCTGTTTTCTTGGTTTGTCTGCGGTTTCTGTTGTTGGGGTTGTGGGATTTTCATTTGTTTCATTTTTTCTCTTTACTTTCTGCTCCCTCACCCCTGCACCCTGAGTTGGCCTGACATTAAAAACTGATGTAAAATGAAGAAGCTGCCTGCTAAGATGGTTTCTCTTCATGATCCCTTCTGCGTGCCAACACTCCTGCTGTGTTATTACAAGTGTATTTCTGTACACCGACATGCTAGGTGCTGTACAGATTCAAACCAAAAAAGAAAAAAATAAAGGAAGAAACACTGGACAAACAAACAATTTGTTCATGTAGTACTACTGATGCCTGGATTCCCACTGATTTGTGTCTGGTGATTAATGAAGACCTCTGTTTGAAACTTTTCCTGTTCTCAGGACTCTAATTTAAACATATGAACTTGTGCTACCACGTATCTCTCTGTATCTCTCTCTGGGTGCTTATTTTTGTTTATATCTCAGAAAAATCTCTTAGAACTCCATCACTTGACCAACAAATTTGACAGTTGTTTGGAGGGGAACACATTGGCACGTACAAACACCGACAATACAATTGCTCAAGCCTAGTTTCCTTTAGGAAATTGGGGAAGAAGATCCTTCCCAGGAAGAATGAGTCCTCCCAAAGAAATTGTTACCTCACAGCCATATAAGCTGCAAGATTTTGGTGCTCTTGTGATCTGAGCTAAGAGACCTGAATCAATGCAGATGGACAGGCAGGGAAGCTCAGCTGAACAGTCAGACTACATTGAGCTTAGTTCAACCATCACCAAGAGGCACTTTAACTACTTTTTCTCCCGTGGGTATACTGCTTTTCAGTTATTGAGGCTTGGAAGGCATTTACCCTACATCTCTGCCAGGGTCACAAGGTTTTAGGTCAGCTTGTTTAGGCATGAACTGAATAGGGAGGACATTTCACTCCATTGGATGGATGCCCCAGTTCATCTTCCTTGTGCTGGTTTGCATTTTGGAGAGGACATTCTCTCTGTAGTCTGGTAGTGGTTGTGTCTTTGGAAATCACAACTGAAGAAGTTTTATTCCTGAGGGAAATGGCATCAGGATGTAAGGAGTTTCTGCTGGGAGCTCAGGCTCTAAGAGTGGATCAGAAAGTTTGATGGATATTCTGCAATGCAGGATCTTGATGAGCTTGATTCAGTTTCAAGTCTGTTCAGCTTGAGCTGCAGTCCTGCCTTTAGCTGCAAGGCAGTTGTATCCTTGGAGAGGGAGGATTTTGGCACCTTTCAGTGACAACTGTGCTGGATAAGGCACCCTGTCTGGGTTCAATGGCTGAAACAAAGAAGAGAAAAATGTCTAACAGTTGTAAGGACATAGATGTTGTAGAGGGAGAAGTCAATGACCAAGAAAATTTGCTTTGTGGTGACAATGGCTCCACTGACGAGTGTCCCAAAAACATAGGGAAATGCTTGCTTTTTTTTTTTTTTAGAGTTAATATCACAATGGAGATGAGATTTGCAGGGCAGATCACAAGGCACAGGTTTTTGCTTTCCTCTAAGAAGAGACTGGAGAGGGATGTCTAATTGGTCTTGGCCATCTCATGTTTTTTCTACACTCATGGTTAGCACTTTCTAAAGCAACTCTGGTTGTCACATAGGGCAGTTTGCTTCAAACAGCACACTTTTTTGGTATCCCAAGAAGACATGAACAGACAACCCATGTCAGACTGGATCCTTCTATTCCATAGCATCACTGCTGACAGTCGCTAATAGCAGATCCCAAGGGCCAAGATTATGAACAGGGTAAATAGGGAGTATTTTGTTCTCCCACCAGTCTCAAGCTTCAGGACTTCCACAGGTGGACATAAGGGTTTTCTATTTAAATAGCTATCAGTACTTTTTTTCTGGCTGCCCCTTTAAGTTCCTGACTTAGCACAGTTTGGAAATTCTGCAGGGATGAACTGTCTTATGAATATTACCTCATATTCACAAAGAAATCAAGATTTCAAGGCATCTGATTGACTCTCACAGGGAAAAACATTGACTACACAAATCCCTTCCTTTCACTTATATCTAGCATGTCCATCACTGATGAATTTTGTCATCATGAGCCAGGAAACAATAAAATACCAAAAACTTAGAGGATACTAAAGGCATAATTGTATATTTATGCTTCCTTATGATTTGGCTGCATTCCCACCCTTTTCCCTAATCTACGCTATCAAGGTCATGCTTTGCTTTCTTCTGACATGCTGGGTGGAAAGCCTTTCAGAATGCCTAACATTTTCCTTCCACCTTCTCTTTTGATAGTCACAAGACTATGTCCCTTGAGAACAACCTTTCAGGAAATGCTTAAAACATTTATTTTAGGGGGAAGAGTTAAAGAACACTTTATCACTTGTATCACTCTTGGAATAACTACTAAGTCTTAGAGTCAGGCCTGAGCACATCACAACTTTTGGCAAAGTTTTGTTTCAGGTGATGGGTTATTGTAGGGACCCTTTCATCTTGACACTAAAACTCAACACAACCCGACCTACTTTGATTTCTTTTCTCAATATAGAAACACAGAAAGAGAGAAAGAAGTATTTTCCTTCAGCACCACAAGTAATGACCCAAAGGAAGGTCGCTACTTACCAGTGCTGAGGAAAAATACACCCCAATACAGACCCAGCCCAAAGAGACTGAAATGACACAGTGCAGCTGTAATTGCAAAGGGCTACAGAACACATAATCTCTTGTGAAGATTTCCCAGGGCACTGCCTTCATTTGTCAGTTCCCAAGCTTACCTGGAAACCAAGTAAAAAATCCAAGGAAGGATCACTTACTAGTAAAGGCTCCCTCAACATTTCCCCTCCCTCCTTCCCATGGCCAGCTCATTTTCATTTAACGTTTTCTGACTTACCCAATTTGTCTCTATTGTCTGTCTGTTGTTTGGCTAATTCACCTATGGAAAATGGAAGGTGTCACATGCTGTTCAACAGAAACTTGAAACTGAGCATAAGTGAAAGGTGAGTATTGTATCTCTTTGCAATTTACAGACACAAATCCCTCTCCCTTCCTTTCTCTCTTGATCACTCTTGTCTTGTTGAGGACTTGCAATGTTAACTGTTGATGCTCAAGACCAGCTCAGCTCTTGAAATAAGTAATTTACCAAGGTCTTTCTGGGGCAAGAGAAGGGAGAAAGCCAGAGACAACAGGAACTAAAAGAAACAAACTCATTGTGAGTTGTTCTAATATGAAGACAGTCACTATCTCATTCTTCATGCTGGCTTTTGCCAGAACCACCACACACTCGGCCTTAAACACAAATATAGTGACTTGTCCACTGCTAGTTTTTGGCTGCTCCTACCTTATGTGATTTAATATTGCTTAGCAATTGCTGATCCAGTGCAAGCCTGAACCACACATGATGGGCTTCCCTGACCTCTTCTGTGGTCCTAGTCAAATGTTCTGATTGGTTCCAAACAACGTGTGGTTCCCACTCTTAATTTTTAGGGTTCCTAGAAGAACTATCTTAATCGAAACTCAGTCCTTGGGATTTCTCAAACCCTGGCTGAATAAATCTGGGCTGAAAATTGTTCTTTTTTATTATTATTATTATTAATATTATTGTGTTTTTGTTTTCTTTTCCCATGGAAAATATTGAGATTTCACCAAACAATGAAAATCTTTGGCCAAGAGCCCTCCATTTCAGTTCAGAAATGCTCCCCCGTGGGAGTTGTAGCTGGTATGCTTTGTGTCCCTGTTGCTCTCTGTGAGCTGACATTCCTGGCTGGCCCACATCTCTTGTGGTGTGGCATGGTCCCCTCTCTTGCTGAGACAATGCCATGCACCATGGAAGTCGTGTCACCATGGTGCTTTGTGGGAAATGCACTTCACATGGCAAGGCCAGCACTGGAGCAGAATCGGGTCACAAAGCTCAGCAGTGACAGCCTCTAGGAGACACTGTCCAAAGATTTCTCAGCTGAATCTCCAGGCCTCCTGCCACACTCTGAAGCCTTGTTGAGAGATTGGTCATAACTTAACATAAAACAACTTTGCTTTATTTTGAAAGGCAATTTTCCACTGAAAAATATTCTGATGGAAAATTTCAAGCAGCCCCAGAGAATGTTCTTTCCAAAACCCTTTGCATTGTAATTTACCAACTTAATCTCACTCTTGTTGGATTTCTTTTCTGTTGTCTCTGCTTGATCTCTGATAACAGAGGGAGAGCTCGCTTTCACACAAGTGGGAGATCAGGGGAAGCTGAAGACATACATTACTAATAGCATATGGAAGAGTTTGTACCTTTCCAAATGGACAGATTTACAAGGTGAGCTCTCATAAGTCCCTAAAGAGAGGAAGATATTTCCCTGTCTTTTCTATGTATTAAAAACAAAACAAAAATCCTTTCAGATCTAAATCCAGCAAATAAAGAACCTCTCTTTTTTTTTTATCTCTCTTTCCAAAGAGTTTTGAACCTCAGTATCCCATTCAACTTGTTTGTTTGTTTCTCTCTTTTTAACTCATTTCAGGCTGGTGAAAGGTGCCTAACTGTCTGAGCTACAGATCTCCCTAGATATATTTTGGGGGTTTTTTTTGGGTTTTGGTGGTTTTTTTTGGTGGTGTTTTTTTTTTGTTTTGTTTTGGTTTTGTTTTTGCTTTTGTTTTTGTTGTTTGTTTGTTTGTTTGGGTTGGGGGGTGTGTGTTTTGGGGGTTTTGTGTGGTTTTTTTTTTTAAGGCAGAAACAAAAGAAAAGTCCCTTGCTGTAGCTAAAGACTCCCAACTGACTGGACTTCTCACATGCTTTCAAAAAGTCTACTTTTGCATCTACATCACCATCTCAGTGAGGCAGTTTGCCTGTTCACCTAGGCTAATAAGACATTCCTCCTTCCTAGACTACAAAGGAGCAGCTTCCACTCACTCTCCAATGTTTCTAAGCAAAGTGGGGCTGAAAGGAGTGACCCAGAGGTTAAAAACAGGGCTTTTAGCAGGGCACTGAGCTATGTGGCATCCCACAGATTTTTTTTTTCTTTCTGTTCTTTTTTCTCTTGCTCTTCCCCAAGTCCCCAACTTGCGTATACTCTTTTGTCTGAAGTGACACTGCAATAACTGCTAATTGCCCAGTGGCATTTTCCTTTTTTTTTTTTTTTTGTGAATATGCTTTAGATCAGCTGCATTTCAGCCTGGAAAGGGGGGTAGGGGGCATGTTTATATACTTGTGGGTGGGAAAATGCAGTAGACAGCATATTCTGTTCCAGGATAGCTGTATAGTTCCTCTCCAGATCCCAGGTTCCCCCATTAAAATCTACCCCCTGCCCCAGGGAACAGCCTGGCAAGCTCTTCTGACCCGACAGCACTGGCAGCTGTTTGGCAGCTTCTGAAGTGGATCCAATCTGGTATGAGTTTGCTACACTTTCATTTTGTCTACATCTTCCAAACAAATAACCGAGTCCAGAATCCCAAGCTGTGTTTTGCAATGGAAATGCTTCAACGTCTGGGAATTGCTTCTGCTGCAGGGAAGATATGGAGTGCTGTTAACTGTTTAAAGGTTCAGTGAAGAAGGGAAGGCAGTCACACACTTATGGGCCAAACACTTGCTTTTGGGGCTTCCTAATGAATGCAATGTGGTAAGGGGACCTGGTGAACCCGAGGGAACTTGCAGTTAACTATCTCCCCGAGTCAGTGCCCTCAAAATTCTTGGGCCAGCATTTTTCTGTTAATCTACCATCTTTTCCATAAATCTTCTTTTACTATCAGACCTCTTAATTGGAAACACTATGCCTCTACTGTTCAGTACAGTGCCATTGAATAACTGTGAGTCCCATTCTACAGCCTTGTGGATGATCAACACAAGTTGAGAATTATCTTGGCTTTCAGACAGACATAACTTCTCGCATTTAACACCACTGGACTTGATGTGAGGAGCAGCAGAAAGGAGAACTCAGCAGTGTTCAAGACCACATTGCTTAGTAATGTACACAGATGTCTTTCTGTTCTTGAAATTCCTGTTTAATCCAAGGAAAGAGAGTGAATTAAAAAACAGCTGATGTAGACCTTCACTTGAAGCTGGAAAACAGTGGGAGAAATTTAGCTGTCAGAAAGCCAGGTTTTCATTTTTGTTTGTGCAGTGCTTGAGAGAAGAAAAGTTAGAAGAGAGGAAATTCTTATCCTTCATTCAGAGATCTCCAGAGCTTTTGATTCCCTTTACAATAACCTGAGAACATCCATATGATTTGACTTCATGGATTAGTTGGATTATAGTGCAACGTATATGTGAATGGACAGTCTCAAAACTTTTCCATGCAAATATGGTTGCCTTATTTTACAGCTGCAGCATGGGAAGGAGAAGAGACTGGGCATCTTGCCCCAATTCGTGTAAGAAATCAGCAACACCATGCATGGAATCCCTACACTTGGTTTATTCCCACTACTGCTTCTGCAGACCATCCCTTCTCAACAGAACACTTCTTTCTAAAACTCGATTAAAAGAAAGAAGATAAAATTATTTTTGTAACTTCTCTTTAGAATTTCTTCCACTTCCCCATGAGAAATCCTAACTGGATAGTTAAAAAGCAAGTCCATCAAGATTTCTGATTTATTGAATTGCATATATCTTGTTAAAAGAGCTAATCACAGTTCATTTCATCTCACATTCCTTCCTTATATTACTTCAGAGCAGGAACAGAGGGGATGATCCAAAGTCATATAAATCCCTGAGGAAGGCATGGCAGTTCAGGCTATTTCTATCTTCGAACAAAAATTTGCCCAAATACAGAAGGCTGACAGCTCAGCTCAGTCCAGCATCTTTACTTTTTCTTCCAGACTAAGTTTTATTCAACTTTCCAGCTGCTCTGACTCAGGTCAATGATTTGCCAAAGGTCAAAAGCTGAGTCAGGATCTTGGAAAACCCACAATACTGCTGGCTCCCAGCTCAGCTTAGACCATGCAAGCCCTCTAGGTCAAATCCCTCCTCAATCTCTTCTGTCCCAGAAAAAAAAAAAAAACAAAACCCGCTTTCTTCTTGGAAGAGGCAATAACTCTTCCAAGCCCCTAACTGAACAGGATAGACACAGCTGCACTGGAACACACCTGTACTTTTTCTAGCCAAGTACCTTGCAAGTATCTTGAGAGTGGCTGATGTCAGGTAAATTCAGAAGAAATAATTATCTTAACCAACTCATTTGCAAGGCACCTAATCCCTAAGGCATTAGCAACTTGATTCCCCTTTCATTCACAGCTCACTCCAGAGCACTGCCTTACCCCAAGCTACATGCAACCCCCAGAAATTCCTTCTGATTTAGAATGGCAGCTCTTTTCTGACAACAGCCCTGGCAGGCAGAGGCCTGAGTCACATTTACCTCCTTTTTTGGGCACCCCTCTCCCTCCATCCTTGCTGCAGCTCTGCCCTGGTGGCAGTGCAGAGCATCCTGCAGCTCCATCACAGTTCTGGCCCAAATTCACCCCAGCTGGTGCTAGGATGGCACTGGCTCACAGCCCAAGGACTGACAGAATTTGGATGCAACACCTCTGACATGGTACTGACAACCCCATTTCAATTAATCATGTTAAGTGTTCTCTGCAGCCCATTGTAGAAGTTGTACATTACACTGCAGATGTAATCAGTGGAGTCAGCAGAGACCTGGGTATGAATCACCACGTCCAAAAGTAACTGTCTACATTCATGCAGATGAATTGTATCAGAAAGTGTGCATTTCTCCCACTAAATATGACATTCTTCACATCATACACAGCCAGCATAAAGTAAAGCAAGTCCTTTATTGCATCCACCAAACAAAGGAATTGACAAATTCTTTTTCCCATGCAAAATCGGTTTTTTCCTCCACTTTCATTGCACTCATGTCTTCACGCACCAGAGCAAGATTTTCTCGATCTCACGCTGTCTGGGAGACCTCAGTCAAGACTTACCCATTTCTAATTCTCACCTCACAGCTACTGCCCTGCTTATTCACAGAACAATGACCATGTTATCTTAATTTTCTTCACCTAGAAGACAATTCCAGAACCTGTGTATGCCATCTCGAATGCAGAGGTGGGACCATCCCTCTCAGCAGCAGACTTCCCATCAGACTGCACTTTCCTAGACACAAACCCTACCTAAGTAACCCAGAGTTCACTCACAGTTTCTTTGAAACCCTTGGTAGGAGAAGATGAAGAATTTAAAGAATCCCCAGACAAGCTCAAGGGGTGTGTTAGGCTCGTGCTTCAGCAAGAGACACCAGGAGTCCCTGCTATCATTTGAGTTTGAAACATTTTGATAATTTTATAATTTATAATTTTATACATAATAATTTAAACCATGACATAAAACAGAGGAAAAAGGAGGTAAAGTGAGTAACTCACTCCATATAATTTGTTGGGTTTCTGTTGTGTCAAGCCATTGGAGAATGATTTGGCTTGGACTTGACTGGGGAGATTTTGCATTTTTTACACAAATTCAGGCAGCCATCACTCCTTCATGGACACCTTTGTACCCCTGACTGACTGTCTGGGAGCTTTGTGTAGTCTTTGGGATGATCATAACAGAGGGTGCTTCCCTTCAGGCGCAAAATTTCATAAAGAGGACCAGAACACTAGTTAGCTATTTTAGTATGTTCAAAATGATATCTTTCCTACTTTTACATTTGCTTTCCCTACAGACCTCTCAGAATGTGTGACAAAGTTATCAGGATCTTATTGTCAGGGGAGAATCTTGGTGGGGAAACTGAGGCATGGGCCTAGCAGGGTATGCTCTACTTCACAGGTTGGTGTCAGAGCTGGGAAGACTCCAGCTCCTCACACCCTTGTGGGTAGCAATAGTCAATATTTCCTGAGAGTTTTCTCCATGGCATGACTCCAAATGGAATCCTCACAGCAAAGTTGGACTCATACCCCAAAATAAGTGCCGATACCCTCAACGGAGTCTGTAATTATTCTCTTTGCTGCCTGGCTGCCCTCTCTCCTGCCTTCCCTCCGGGCCTGGACACCTGTGTTGAACTGTGATTGCCTCCTCGTTTATGGCAAACAAGTCTGGATTATCCCACTGTATATTTTTAAGGCATTTTGAAAAAATCTGTTTTCTTTTTTCTCTCATTTTTGCCTTGCCGTGTGTTTTTAATTGGATCCACTGCCCTTCCTCCCCTTCTTTTTAATGCTTTTCTTTGGGGAAGCACAAGTTTTTAACAGCCCTGCAAATACTCACTCCTCTTGGCCAAGCCAAGTCCATTTCTTGGGGATAACCTGTCTCTGACCTACTTTTAAGTTATACAACAAATGTTCTGCTTCCAGCTCAGCCTACTACTGTTCAAATCCACACCACTCAGCCGCCATTTGTACACTCGCAGGAGAGCAGAGGAAAGCCACACCTGGCAGCTGCTCTCTTCAGGAAGGCAAGGTGCTTCCCTGGAGGGAGATCACCCACCCATCCACCCCAACAGTTCCTGCATTCAGAGGTGGCTCTCGCTGGGGCTCAGCTCTCCTTTCTTGCCTCCACACAAAGCCTTTTCTGCAGCGCCTCAAACCCAGAGCCAGGCACTGGTGTCGAGGATTCCATCCTTTTCAGTTTCTCCGGTACCGTTTGCTTCGAGGAACATTCCTGCGGTTCCTGCCAGGCTCCTTTCCAGGGGGAAAAGAACCAGGTGGCTTTGTTCCCTTTGTCTTTGCCAAATCTTTACATTCCTGTGACACCACGGTGTCACAGCAGGGAGCACTGGCAGGAGGCCATGGCCTCTGCACCCTGGCTATAGTTACATGGCACTGGGCATGGAGCAGCCAAGGAAGGACAAATTCACATGGCTTTCACTGAGAGACCCAGCAAACACCTTTTCTACTGATGACTGCTTGCTAATTAGCAACACTGCTCAACCCAAAGGTAGAGGATGCTTTGACTCATTAACAACGGTAGTGATTAACTAAATTTCCCATCTATCTTCCAGCTGGAGCTTCAGGATCCTTCCTTCACCTCAGACTCCGTGGTGGAGGATGTATTTAGTGGCTCTATCCATGCTGTTCCAAGACAGGGTTGCTGCAGAAACACATGCAACATCTTCCACCTCACACCCCTCCTCAGGAAAAAGGACAGACATGCTCAGCAAGTCCCCCTTAGGCAGCTAAATGTTCTTACAATGGGAACATAAAGGCAAATTTCTGCCCCATATTCCCTCGTACCACGATGGTCTTGGTTTGTGGACCTATGATGTCTTTGCCTTTTGCAGCTGGGCAACAGAGGTCCAAGCTGGACATCTTTGAAGTTTCAAGGATAGGTTTGATAGTCTCATTCAAACTTCTGAACTAACCCACTGCCACAAGTACAGTGATTTAAGGCACAGTGGGAGATAGCAAACAAGGGAAGGAAAAAAACCACCACAGGTTATTCATATGATCAGTAGCCTCAGGAGCTTTCTATCCATTGCAACCAGATCTGCAAGGAGCATTTCCAGGCCTCCATAACGTTGCCTTGCCTGTCAGATCAAGAAAAAGTGGTTGCTATGACACCACAAACCATATTTCTCAGGCTGAGATGTGCCAGAATTTCAAACAGATGTGGCAGTGCAAACAAGAAGCCCCCTTGGGAGCCTGCCAGGAGGCTCAGACAATGCAACAGCATCCGCACATGGTAAGAAGCCACACCGAGCCAGCCCAGCAATAATGGCCTGTGCAAGTACTTTCTGGCCTGCCTTGCAGCTGAGCCCAGAGCAACTCAGCAAACAGTGGGACTGGAAAGCTTTGAAAGAAAACTGCTGAGCAGGGAACTCTGCTGAAATAGTACCTGCCTTTTTTTTTTTAATCTGCCTTCTTTTCTTTCTCTCTCTCTCTCTCTCTCTATTTTTTTTCCTTTCTCTTTTCTTTTTTTCTTTTAGGGCCACGTTTATACCTTTTTTTTTTTGCTGCTTGGAGAGGCTAACTCCAGGCCTGTTTGGCATTTGCTCTTGGCTTGAGCCTTCACATGAAGATCCTCTATAAATAGGCTAAGGTTGGTTTCATTTCCACTCTGAAAGCAAGAAGGGATCCTTCTGTTTCACTAATGCTTTCTTCTCCAGCTGTAACAGAGAGGGCTGGAGAGGGGCAGGAGGGGGGATTTGGCTGGAGACACCACTGGCCAGATTGGAGAGGTTCTGCGGGAACAGGTTGACTTTGTCAAACCGTTTGCCTGAAAGCAAGGTTTCCCAGGGAGACGTGCCAGCTCATCTTTCACGTCAAAAGGTCAGAAACCCACTTCCAGCAAATTTGGACATTTTGAGGTTTCACTCAGAAGTGGAATGAATTATTTTTATTAGAAGTGGGTTTTTCAAAGAGAGGGAATATCTCTCCTTAGACTAACTAGGGGAATAAGAAAAACAAATCCACTTTGGGGCTCAGCGGCCTTTCCTGGGGTCTGAAATGAGAGTGCACCATTTTCAGCTGCACACAGGTGGGAAACACTTGTTCTCCACTTACTATCTCCATGCCAACTGTTTAGGCAATTTGAGGAAAGACCAATCAGCCTCTGGGGGACAAGGGAAAGAGATATTAGTGAAGAGAGAGGGCCCAAAGAAATAGTGTGAGACAAAGAGAGGTACGGGTAGATGAAGATGTGTGTCTCTGTCAAATCCATAGTTTTTCTCTCCAGTTTTAGTATTAAATTTTTTTGGTTTTTTAATTATTCTTTTGATCTGCTACAGTACAAGAACATTACTGGGTGTGGAAATCCAGGTCTGTAGCTCCTAATCTACACTGGGATTAGAAAACAACAAATCTGCTTCTCTGGGAGAAGGCAGGAAAATGCTGGCATAAGAACAGACAGTAGAGAATAGTTTTTCTTCTTTTTCTAAAGGCTAGGGAAGCCGATATGGATCCAACAAGAGGTGTTAAAGCAACTAAAACTACTGTCAGTTTTATCCCAGCTGCAGTTTGGTATCGGTCATTGTGTTAAACTGAATTAGGTGGCACATAGAAATACCTTGACCCTAAATCTTCTCCATTCCCAGCCCTTGTATCACCTTCTCTGGGAGGTTAGTGTCAGGACAAAGATGAATTTAGCTCTGTTGTAACATCACTTCAACAATTTATGTGATAAAGTGAAAAAGAACTGTTCGCTTGGATGGTTTAGTTCTGCTGCTCACGGTGCACAGAGGAAAAGGGCATTTGTATTTGAACAGAGTGGGAGCTGAATACCTGGCAAGAGCAGAAAAATAAAAACCCTCTTTTTTGTCATGCGTTTGGGTCTCCAGGCAATTCTGGACACTGAGCTCCCTCCTGAATTTCAAGGAGTAGATGGGCTAATGTAGTTGCCAGATCTCTGATTATTTTGTTGAGAGAACTCATGAGAACAATCCATGCATTCCAGACCTGTTCTTGGGATTGTTGCAGGTGTGTGGGCAGCTGAGGACAGGACAGAGGAGGAAGGAATAGTGCATGGTTGTGGAAGACCAGATCTCAAATAGGAGGGTCAGTCTGTGGAAGCTCAAAGGAGCTGCTTGAAGTTTTTTACATTATATACACTTCCCATGAGAAGGTCTTTTGACACAATGCTGAGGATGCCAGAAGCAGGGAAGAGGATGATTCACTGAGGCCAGTGCCTATTAAACACCAAGGTCTATAGGGCAGCCTTCTCAGCTAGTACTTTAAGGAACTTATTAATAGGAACTCATTAATAGGGAGGTCTCAACTACAGGATAGTTAGCACTGTAACTTTCTTATATTCTTTCCCCAGGCAATTTGCCAGTGACCATGGAAGAAGAGCCTGCTCAGCTCAGTGGACATTTGACAAAATGCTTGGGAACTGACTGGCTTGCCACCGGCACAGACAAATGGGGAAGCAAAATGACTGTCAGGGGGTTATACTCATCCAAGGGGACACTTTTCTGCAGTATCCTTTCAGAAACAAATTCATCAAAATGAGAACTAAAACACTGGGGAAACTCAAGCTGGACTCCTCCACTGCTGTCTGACCCCGATGAGCTCACAGTAGAGAGATTTCACTACTGAGAACAGGAGACAGTGAATGACAGGTCTCACAAAGAGCAGTTTGAAATTCTCTCCTAGGGAATAAATATCATGTTTACCAGAGCTGTCAGCACCCACTGCCCAGCTTTGCACACCTGCAGATGACTTCCTCCTGAATTTGATTCCCATCCCTCTCTCTTTCTTTAGATGAGCAAGGTAGGAAGGGTGTAATTTATTGTATCTATTTATGTATTTACCTATTTATTTGGCTTACTGCACATAAATCAATTCCTCCTTTGCCATCCTGGCAGGGTTTCAGGGAGGGAGCAGGAGGATGCGTGGGAGCGGAGGCTCCTGAATGGTTGCACACAACTCCCTGACTCTTTACTGGCACAGAAAAGCGGTTTCCCAGCACTGGGTTTCCATATTGCTCTGCTGGAAGAAACAGAGCCAGGCATGCTCTCTCCAGGCCTGATCTTATCTAAAATCGCTCCCATCGCTGTATTGCGTAGATATGGGATGGCTGCGGAGAGCCCAGCTTTGGCAGCCTTCAGCAAATGTATGGGAGCTCTGATTTTCACATACCCTGCAGCACCTTTTGTCTCCTTCACATCTTTTTTTCCTCCCTTTGATCCAAGAGAGACAGAGCTTCTTCCTCTATTCCCTTGCTAGGTTTCAGGCCCTGAAGGATTTATGATCATTGAGTCATGATCATACAGAATTTGATTCAAAGTCAGAGTGATACCTCTTCTTCTGTCTGCCCTCTTCAAGAAATAAGTTTCCAACCTGAACCTGACCCAGGAGAGGAAAAATGATACAATCAGTATCATGGCAAAATCTGAAATTGCCTGTCAGGGAAAAAGATAATTTGTGTGAGAATAACATATTGGCATCTAAGCCCAACAGGCAATTACCCACCGGTGGTACTCATGGTGGACCAGAGCCAGAGTGTGGACTCAGAGCTGGATCAGAACTCACCTCTTCCTTCACTGAAGTGAAACCACTGATTATTCTATATCTGGGCCCCCACTAGCAGTGGGCCTGTGTCAGTTTTGCAGTAGTGTTCAAAAGAGCCATATACTTGTTTCTTTGAGATCAAGCAAATAGGATGTGTCAGTTAAGAATGGATTTACCCTGCTCTCTTTTGTCTCTTTATGTCAAGAGGCAGGTGCCAGCAGCATCACTCAGGAAAGCCACTGGTCTGGGAGATGCAGAAGAGTGGAAAAAAGCTGCCTGGGATACATGTTCTTTGTATGTGTGCTCCTTTTGTGGTTACCTTAATCCAGATTTTTTTCTGTTCCTTCAGCAGTTTTCCTGCTGCCTCTGCCTGCCATCCTCACACTCAAGCTTCATCACTGAGCCATTGGCTTGGTGGCTCTGAGAAGAATCCACAGGGCACACATCAGCAGGGCTTTCTGATCAGCTGGGGGGAGCATGGTAGGATTTTCCCCACATCCTTTTATGCAGTGCTTTAGAGTCAAGCAGCAGAGCAGAGCTGTAGCATCCAGCAAGGCAGCGCTGGCTCAGCCAGGCAATCTCTGGTCATTTCTGAATAAGGGTCTTGTGGCTTAGCTGAGGCAATGACAGGTTTCAGCCACAATCCTGCCCCTTCCTAGCAAACCTACCTTCTGAATAGCAAATTGGCAGATACCCCAGGTTGGCTGGACCCCAGGCCTTCCTGGATCCCTTCCCTGACTTCTCATCATGCGTGTTTTAAATTACTGTTTAAATCAAAGATGTCAGTGATTCAGGCCAAAGGGCTTTGCTGAGAGGTAATCTCATATTTTTTTTCTGGCATCATTCCTTGTGCTGATCCCAGCACTGAAGGCTTGGGGATCATGAAGGGGCTGGAGGGGCTGCCTTTCCATGCTGCACAGAGCACACAGCCCACTTCTTTGGAGGACCAAAATATTTTTCTAACATTTCTTGCTATAGGAAGGACATGAGACAAACACTACATGCCAGATATTTCCTGGATTTTGATACGTTGCAAGTTGTAGCTTTTAAGCTTGTTTGATATTTTGTTTGTTTGTTTGTTTGTTCTTTTCCAAAAGAGTTCCAGGGACTTGGGTTCAGGGTGGGTGTATACAAATGTGTGGGTGCTGTATGGACTATGAGAGCAAATTTAGCTTTGCAGTATTTGGCTTCAGTGACCCAGCTGCTCTGTTGTTCCTCTCCCTGGGAATGAGGTCAGCTCCTGGTGCCGTGGCTGCACGCATGCCCCACCAGCAGTCTCAGTGTGAGCTGAACGATACTTTCAAACTCACTGCAGACTAGAAGGAGCCTTTTAGAGCACTGCCCAGCTCCTCTAAACTTGGACTGCAGGACCTCAAAATGAGGGAGAAGGAATCTAATATCTGCTGCCAAACTCTGCAGGAGAGGTAAACTCCCTTCTAAGCACAGTGGATATTAATGTTTACTCCTTCCCCTATGACAGCAAATCCCACTTAGGGACACTACCTATACCATTGGTTATATCTGAATGCAGAGGAATGGCCTCTCCTATTTTAGCCTCTCCTGTTTTGGAAGGTATTTCAGTAATTACCTGCAGTACTGAATTCCCTAGGCTGGACAGAAAGGGAAATGTATTTCCTTCTCTGTCACCTTTAATTGCATTGCACCTCCCCTTCATTTCTCATCCCCAGCAATGCTAACGGGATGCCTCTGGTGGGATGCTTGGCATAGTGGATTGGTATTACATTCTGCTGCAGGTTCAAGCAGGGGATAGCTGAGTATGATTTGGGGGAGGGGAGTGTAGAGTGTTAATCAAGCTGTACATTTGCCTTTAGTTTATGGATTAATTTAAAATGTATAAATCAATACTTGCTCCGGCACAGCCTTGCCTCGTCTTCAGCTTTGCCCAACAAGTTTTCTATCAGGGCTTATTTCTGCTTTACCTTCCTCCCAAGCTTCTCCTCTTGTCTCTGTTTTATTGCATGTCTCTCTATCTCAGCCTCTTCAGTTCTGCTGGAATTTTGTTAGACTTAAGAGTCTTTTTTTACAAAAGCCAAATAAAATATGATCATGGCTTTATAAAGTGCACGAACGTGAAAAAGTCAAAGCTGTAAATGCATGTCCATTTGAAAAAACTCACCACACAGACTAATACTCTCAGGCATGATTAGAGCTCCTGGAGTTAGTCTGAGGGGCACAAACCACTTTTATTTCCACCTCTGGCAAAATCTTCAATCTCAGCATTTCAGTAGCAATCTCTGTATACCTTCTGCAGGGAATGTTTCTCCCAACCCCCAACTTGGCTATAACACAGCACTCTTACTCTCCAGATTTCTATCCTCACCAGTCCCTGCCAGGGATTTGTGTCCAGATCAATCTATTCTTGCACTTTTTTTTTCTGTCCTAAGGCCTGAACAGCTGCATCTCATTCTGAGAAGCAGAAAAGTCCCCAGTGGGTGGGAAGGATGTCTCTTCATTGTGATCTAACCTACTGTTGTCTTTTGACACCTGACTGCTTCTCTTCCACTTTATAAATGCTGAATCCCAATGGAGCTAGCACTGTACTGCCAGTCATGTCCTGTTCTTGCACTGTTTCACAGACTGTACAACACTGACTTAAAATTTATAATCCAACATTTTAAAAAATTTTAAAAAAAAAGAAAATATAGATATGTCAGTATAGGTCTCAGTTGGTTCCTTAATATTTTTTCTATTAAAAAATAATATAAATGTTGTCAAGCACTTGTCTCATATCTGTTTTCAGCCTATGCTTTCCCTGGCCTCCTAGGAACTTCCATGGTAATATTCTGGTTAGTATCAACACTTCACTAGCTCTATGAGATTTCTGTGGATAGATACTGTCCAAGGTTTCTTGCAAGTCTGATTTTTAATGACATCTACTCAGACATGCATCTGGGACATCAGCAATATTAAAAAACAATCTAGGATTCTCTCTTTCAGCTAGGAGTGCAATGGGAGGGAATGTTTATGTCACAGGGATATCTGCCTTTTCTGAATTTCTAAATCAGTTACTCCCATCAAAAATTAAATCACAGCCACCCCCACTCTCCAACAAAGATTTAATAACAAAGAACTGTTAGACAGATGTAGTAATAGGACAAATCCTATTACTAAGGATTTATCTGTGTACCAAAACAGGCATTACCCATTATTCTCTGGAATCTATTAAAATTAAGCATTAGATCCAACTTGACATAACTTTTGCAGATTTCAAGTTTGGAGCCAGAGAGCTAAGAAAAACTAGAGCACAAAGCCCAAACACCTCCCAGTTTGAGAGAAGGCTGGAAAGAGGTAGGAATCCACAGTCACACATGATTTTTAATACATTTTTCCTAGGTAAGGACATAGTCTCCTTTGTGAAGTAGATTCTGAGTGACTTGGGAGACCAATTCAAGCTTATCCACTATTTTTCTTATTTAGTCTACAACGTTTCTGAGCTTAGGTTATTGGTACTTTCTTCTTTCAAGAGCTAGGGTATCCACACACAGACTTATGTGTAGAAGGGAAGAGCCTGGTTTCAGTTTTATGCTCAGAAGGAAGGTAGAGTACCAAACAAATTCAGAGATGGTAAGAAAATGTTGCTTTTTACATCTGACACCTGACTGAAGCACACCAGGGTGGTTTTGTTCCTTTGCCAGGTCTTTTTCCTATCAGCATTTCTCAGTTTATTGGAATGGGCAATTCCAATATTTGAGAGCAGTACAGACTCCCCATTTAGTTCTTTTCACCTCCACTGGGTTGGCCGTTTAGTGCCAATGGGCAAAGGGATATACTCCATTTCTGTTCCCCTGGGATATCCACTCTCCAGGAGAAGAGACCTGGCCAAGAGAAAACCGTGGACACTCTGAGCAGGCTAGAGCTTTATTTCTGGGGTTCACAGCAATTCAGTCAGCTGCACTATGAACTCTGTCTGGGAGGAGATCCCTGGAGAAATGTCTTTATACGTGGAGAGTATCAATGTCTGGAGTTTCTGCCTGACACCCTTTTTCCTGGATGACCAGGTACCTCCAGGTTCTCATGCCATCAGTCTTTGGACCCTTTTCATATCTGTTTCCTTAATGAAAGAAGTGAACTAATGATATTATAACTAAAGAAACTAGAGGTGATAATTAATGAAAGAGCAGAAATTAAATCTGTGTGAGGCAGGGGCAACTTCATGTAATGCAGGTCTAAGGGATGATCAGCTCCACAGTCCAAAGGTGACCTCAGAGCTTCTGCAACAACTTTCCTCCAAAATAACAAACTTGAAAACTACACTACGTTAGCAGGGGTTAGTCCTTATTTTAAGGTGCTTCCTCTCCCTTCAAAAACACAAACAACCCACACCTTCATAACTTGAAGAGCTGAGTTTGTGGAGGAGAAGTTCAGGTTTTATTTTGTCCCACCTCTATTTGAAGGGTTCAGCCATGGGTTAACCTCCATGCCCTGTAACATTTCAGAGCAATCAGGGAAGACAGACAGATGGAAGCACCAGGGGATGGAGGGAAGCTGATTTATATGCAGCTGAAACACAGCCGTGGGGCTGCTGCCAAGCCATATAGATGTGGTGGCAACACAAACAGAGACACGCAGAACAGCCTGTGCAAATATAAACACTGCCACACGTGATGAGGGTTCACCAAGTTCATGCAAACACCAGGGAAAGAAAAGAAAAAAGATACTTAACTGGGGAGGCAAGTGTAAAGATTATGTCAGGCACAGGAGCTCTGTTCAACAAGAAAACAAAAAGAAAGTGCCTCTTTTCTTGTTCTAAAGAAAATCATGCTTAGATAATAGGAATTTGCAACAGATTTAAAGGACACAGGCTGTCTTCTTGTGTCATCAGGAGATATTCTTAACACTCCTGTCAATAACAATTGTTATCTGTGATCAGTTTTCCTCTCCTGTCTAGATCTGGTGGCCAGTAGTTCTTTAAATCATATGTCTCAGATCGATCATTATGTTTGTTACTCTGTCACTTCAAGATTGTTTCCAGATGTCGGAGGCTCATTACTGAAAGCTGGCCTGGCACTTTCAGTGCCACTCCAGTGAACTGGCATTTCTTCTCTAGCTTTCCCACGTGAATCTACACCAAGCTCAGCAGAGAGTAGAAGTCGTCATCCTGCTACAAGGGGCCTGCATGGAACAAATTTGTGGAGCTGAGTATAGTGCCTAGAGGTTATGAATTGCAGGGTAGAAACCACTAAAGCAATTATTGCTGACTGCTATCCTAGGACAGAAGGGACATGGAAACTAAATACTCAGCCATAGCTGAGGATGTCTCCTCCACCACCACGAAGTCCTCCTGGCCACACATTTAATAACAAACGGTATTCTTGCTTTGGTGTATCATGTTGCTGAGATGCCAGTGCAGCATTTTTTAGCAGCACCAAACTGCAGAAAATATTGTATTCCAGTATGAATACAAGATAGTATGCCTTTCTTTCACAGAAAAAGCAGTTCCAGCACTTCTTCTACTGCACATACCCCCTCTTTTCATATCCCAATGTCCCTCTAACGCCTGCCTCTTTGCTGCCATCCTTTGGCAGCCTCCAGGTAGAAAAAGGGCAGAGAATCACTGCCTGTCATCTGTGAAACCTTCAAATATCCCCATCAAAAGCTAAGCACTCAACAAACAAAGCTGTGGTGTCTTACCAAGGGCCCAAAGGGACACCGCAATTTCCTCTGGGCTGAGAGATTAGATGGTTAGAGTGCAGGATTGCAAGCCAGAAGGCTTCCATCCAAGCCCAGCCACTGACTCAAAGTCCATAACCACCTACAGGCCTTTGCCAAACACAGCTGTAAGCAGAAAGTTATATCCATGAGACTAATGAGACACAGTGTCCTCTTGTTTATTGCTGTCCATAATATTGACCTGAACAGACCACACTGGTTAGTCAAAACTGGTTGAGATATCCTTGAACAAGGGGCCTTCCCATCATACCCATAGCTACAGAGACACTCTTTGCTGTTGGCACCCTCTGTTCACCCACACAAATCAGCTCCAAGGATGCTGAGAATATTCCAGCCTTTTAGTGTGTGAGCCTTGCCCCTTCCATGGAGTGAATCTCCCCTGAAAAAAAAAAAGTGATGAGATTATGATGTTGAAATTCGACCTATTTTTTATCCTGTATTGTTTCAATGGAATGTTTATATCCATATGGGGTTAGTTGAATACTCACCATTTGCATTCTCTTTTCCAGATGGATGAAGCTGTGCTGGAATCTCTCATGTGCTAATCAACCCACCTGCAATAATGTATAAACACATTATTTCAAGACCTCGATCTATCATGGTGCTTTCCTTCAGACTCTTACTTTCTTGATAGTTCTTTCGTTTTTCTTCAGTGTCTTAATCTCTCCAAGTCTTTCCCAACAGTTGTTAGACACCACTGTTAACTCATCTACAAGATGACTGTGCCTTTTGCTCTCCAGACAGATTGAGAAATGGAAATGAAGTGACTATTGCTTTTTGCATCATACTTTTGATAAGGAGATGGAGTGAACTCTCAAATATAGCAGCATGAAAGTGATTTGTCTTTTCAAAAATGCATCAAAATGTCTCCACATCTGTTTACATTCTCCAGTTCTACATCTCATCTCCATAGGGACTCAACAACTCTGTTTGGTCTTGCACTGAAGTCTGGATATTTGTTCTGACTCCTTGTGAAGGCTGTACAACCCAAAGCCCAGTCCTTTTGGATGCCTCCCCATTCCAGCAAGATCACATTTCACTTTTTTTTTTTTTTTTTTTTTTTTTTTTGGCATTTATTAAGTGCTCTCCATAGTGTGAAGAAGATTCAGTTGACAGGCCTGGAAATGGAGATTCTCTGCTTAGACATAGTAGATTCAATATATGTATCACCACTCCACCCACTGGAAATGAGACTTCATCTTGAAACCCCAACAAAAACAAGCAAATTAAGTTCACTCTCCATGACCAAAAGTTAGCTCTTCTGCTGTTGCAATACATAAAAGTGGTAGTTTTGAAGAAACAGCAGATCCAGGCAAGTCTTGCTTACCCTCTTTGGATTAGATCACAGAATCATAGAATCATTTCAGTTAGAAAAGACTTTTAGATCCCTGCTAACTCCTGTGCAAAGATCCTTCTACCCCTTTGAGACAGGTGTACCTTGGGTGTTGCCAGCAGGCCTGATGTCATGTAAACCAACCCATTATCAAAAAACCCAAAATTCTGCTGGTGACACCAGGCTCAGAGCCAGGAATTGACCTGCTGGCCTCTTCCAGTTTCTTTCCTCATCATTCCCTCCAACTGGAAGGACAACGAACACTAGTTGTGCTCCTGAACTCTTAACCAGTCATCCCAAGATCCTGAAGTATCTCTTAATAACATTTATTCTACCTCTTCCATTAACAATCAGCCAAAAACTCACATTTCACCAACTTTCCTTGGTTCCAGACAGAAACCTTGCCAGCAATGAATCAGATTTACTTTCAAACTAATCACCAGCATCAACCTCAGTCCATGTAGTACTTTGAAGATCTGGAAGGCTGATGTGAATCCATATTTCTCCTGGTTGCCTTATGCATACTGCTCAGTTCTTGCCATTCCCCAGCTCAGCTGGAATTCACAGGAAAGCCAAGACTGCCAGGATGCACTGGGCACATGGGACGACCAGCAGAGAGCCTGGCAGCAATCATGGCCTCAAATAATTAAAATTGAAAAAAAAATTATGAAAGAAGGTCAACTGCTGTAAAAAGCTTTTTCACATTTTCATCCATCTCCTTTCATATTTTGCTCCCACATACATTTAAGGAGTCTGCTGTGAATATACAAATTTGTGATGTTGTCCTCTTTGAAATCTGTCTTTAAAGCTTCCCTTCTTTATAACATGGAAGGCAGCCTCAGCACTTGTTAGAGCTCTGAAATCCTGAGGCACCTGATAGTTGCATCTCACAGTTCTCACTGCTCAGTATCTATATTCATTTTTTCTGTCCCTTCTCTTTACAAGGGTTATCTTTTTGCTTATGAATTTTATTGAATAATCTAATGTTGACTTATGAAAGAACTTAATGAAGACCAGTTAGTATAAATAAACCCATCCATTTTAAATGCGATGCATTTATTCTCTGTCTCACTTTCAAAGACAGAAGAGGCATTCTGTGGAAAAGCTAAGGCTGGGAAAATGTCTTTTAAGGAATAAAATGGGCAGATCAGGCTGGGAAACAGCTACAAGTGATTCCCTCTTTCCTGGAAATGGCCTCTAAAAGGCACTAGTGTTAGGACTGATGCTACAGTTTGAAAAAAGGAGGCCTTTGATTGCCCACATCACCTCTCTTTTTTTTTTTTTTTGGAGTTATGTCACACACATAAACCATAAAAGAAAATAAAATCTGAAGCAGGACTCTGAGCTGTCCTCCTCCTGCTGTATAACTTCTGAAATCCATTGGATCTACTTTTGTCTCCCTCCCAGAATCATTGTTTCAGTAATCAGAAAAGAGTGAGGATGGTTGTGTGGTATTTACAGCTGTCAGTGATTTCACAAGCTGTTGTAAACATCCCTGCCACTTAAAGCATGTTGAGAATATATACATTATATATATAAAGTGTGTTGGGAATATATTGACCATATACTGTCACGGTCAGTGCCATTTTAGTAGAAATGAAATTGTATTTAAGACTCCATGGTTGACTGTGAGAGATTGGTTTCCATCATAAAAACTGAAATGCTTTATTGATAGCATGTTTTATGAGCCTAGCTGTTAGCCTTGGGGGTGTCATCACACTGTAACTTCCAGTTCTTTCCCTCTGGAATGAATCGAAGGCGGCTGGACCACTAATTTATTGCAAAGACAGGTACTGGAGCAACAGAAAAGAAGGCAAGAAAGCAAGAAAGGAAGAAAGAAAGCACAAGCAAGATGGAGAGGTTGACAAACTTAACTACTAGACAGCATTTGCCTGGGCGGTAATTTGCTTGCATGCCAGATGTCCATACGGTTCAGGCTGACAGCATTGCAGAGGGTGGGAAGTTCAACACTGCCTAAAGCCAAAAAGAAGAATTTTTTTAAAAATAAAAACAAAAATTACTTTGCTGTTTATTTCCTTCACCAGTGAAAACTGTGTCCCCCCAGATCATAGCTGACCATCCCATGCACTAACACTTTCCCCTGCAAACATGTGATTGGAGTCCTCCTCTTTAGCCAGACCAGCTGAAAAAATGGATTTTAATGTAGTAGGGTGAGGGAATTGTAAAATACACCTCTCTAATTAGTTTATGACTTTGAGCGTGAAGGACTTGGGTGAAGAAATGTCATTATGTCACTTCTGTGATATTTGAACAGGCTTATATATATTCCTCACCTTAGATCTTTTGCTCTTGCACCCATCTTTCTTTCTTCACCTCTCACTCCCCCCCCACCACCACCAGTTTCTTTCTTGCTTCTTGCCAAGTCCATCACATACCCAGGGTCAAACAGGCAGTTCTGCAGATGGGTAGATGATACTGCAAAACACTCAGGATGAGATGTTTCTGTCTGGCCTACAGATGGGAGACTCATAAACACTTGATACACCCAGTCCCCCATTACTGGTTTAACAGCTTTTCTACTGGAAAGCCAAGAGCTTCCCCAGACAATGCAGGGAGTTGCCATATGTTCAGAATTGTAATAGTTCCTCTAAAAGCTCATGTGTTTTCAGGCTAACAGAAGAACTGAAATTCTTTTCTTCTTAGTATGTTTTCAGTCGTTGCAAAAGGATCCATCTGGATGAGCTCTTGTGTGGGTATTGGCAGGCCCTGTCAATTGGATGTGAGTGTGAATGATGCATTTTGTCTTAAGTCATAGAGATCGATTGCATTTAAAATATTCTTCATCAGGATCTTCTGTCCCTGATGATATCATGCCACAGCTCACCAGAGACACTACCACTTCATCTCCCTGATTCTGAACACAGTGTTTCTGAGAGGTGCACACATCCCTGCAAACACCAAGAGGGAAGAAAGGCTGTTCATACCTCCAGAGTGCTACTCCATCCTGCACAGAGCAATGGACCTCTTTGAAACCAGAATGTCCTGGAGTAGGACATAATTAGGAGCCTCCTTTTTTACTGTGAGATTCCAAGTTTGACATCCACATCTGTTGGAAAGTCACATGAGATTCTTCCATGTGTGAGGCCTAAAAGTGTTTGGGTATCCTACTGGAAGAGTCTTCTTGAATTCCTTTGGCTAACCTGAAACGGAGACGGTCAAACAGTGATCAGGTGCCATGAGGAGCAGTGAACATGATAAAATATTCCTTTATCTACCCTACTTTTTCAAGAAGTGCTAGGAAGAGAACTCCCTGCCTCTGTCTGAAAGCACCCCAAGGACTGAGGGCTTAAGTGAAGACCGCATCAGTCTCCGACAGTGAAGGATTCCAGTCTGCATTTAGTAGGAAAAAGCTCATTAGCCTTGGTTGTCTGGCTGAGTTACTGAGAAGAGAAATTGCATTCTTCTTCCTGAATGCCTTTTGTGGTTTGAGATTGACAGAGCATCCTTCTTTCCACACCAGAAATACTTAAGTAGTGTTGTTCTGTACCTAGCTATAGTCATACTTTTTTGTATATTATGTATGTAAATCCCTAAGGAAACTGTAAAAAGTTCAGCAGACCTCGGTGAAAGCAAACTGGCTTCTCAATGAGACAGAGATGAGGTGTGCTGAGAAAAGAACACCTCTAGAGGGAAATTCAGAGAGTTGTTCCCTGAGTCTTGTGCCAAATTCCTTTGTAGCCTCAAGGTCTTGGTGTCCAACAGAGACTACATCACTCTTAGGAAGAGGCTAGAAAACATAACTGAAAGTGTTAAAATGCCATTGTGTACACAGCCTCTCTCCCTGACCTCAAACATAGTTTGAATCACCAGCTCTCAAAAGATGTATCACACAAACAAGAAAGACCTAAAGCAGAAACATGGAAGGATTTCCTCATAGAGAAGACTTAGAAAGAAACCCTCTGATTTAGATCACTGACAAATAAAATAGAAAAAAGGAATATGAAACTATGACTGAAGTGTACCTAATGCCCTCATCACACTCCTAGAATGAGGGATTTTCACCTCTTTCTGAAGCACGTGTCTAGCTTGAAATATGCAAGCTGCTCTTGTCACATCTTCATGTGAACACCTTGGATTACTCATAAGGTTTAAATTTTGGCACCCTGCCTCAGTATGTTCCTGAGTCAATTCCCCAGTGTGAAGAACTGCAAGAGGACAGGACCGCCCTGTTCAAGGCAGTGAGGTTCTGTGGAGAGCAAAGCAGCTGTTGTGATAGCCAATCCTATCAACTCACTCATCCTACCTTCATTCTTAGAGCCATAGTTAGTTCAAACCAGAGACTGTTATTCCATCAGATTAATTCAATCCCTGTGACATTGGATCCAGCCCGTGTATGCTGGGGATGCCTCTCTGTCCTTCCCTCAAGAGCATTTTAGACAAAGAATAAAGTTCTCTCTAGCTGTGCCACATTAAGCAAATTAACAGCCCTCAGTTGTTCCAGACCCCACAGTGGTCCCCATCACTGACATGAACATTTCCAGAGAAAATGAGGAGTTTTATTCAGAAGAAGCTGATATTTGCTGTAGAACTTATACAAAAGCCATTTGTGGTGAGATATTTGTATATTGAAGCTGTCTTTAAAAATCTTAGTTTCATAAAAGGCTTTGTCATCTCCAAAAAAAATACTGACACATCTACATTAAAACCAGAATTCTTGGAAAACTGTTTCGTCTTCTGTTAGCTGTAAATGAAAGAAGAAAAAATCCACATTGGTAATTCTTTTGTCAACAATACAGCACAAAGGCCTTGGTGTCCTCTGAAGTCTTGTCAAGTACTTACTGTTACTCACACGGTAGAAAACAACTTTTGTATCTTCTTCAATAGAGTACAGAAGAATATTTATGTAATGAATCAGATGGAGAATGCTGGAAGAGCTCATTCTTATCTACATTGATGTTCATCCCACCAACTTTAGCCATGTGTAAATTAGATGCTTAAATTAAATAGCTGTCTAGATTATTCTGTTCATGAAGAAAGGTAGACATTTTCAAGCAGGAATAGCCTCCATCTTTGGGACAGGCTGGGATGAATATTCCTTAGAGATACACATCTTTCCCCACTGCCTAAACGGGGATCTATACTGCGTGCTATAGCAAATACCTAAACACTAGACAGTTTAAGTCTAGAGGAGATAAACCACATCATGAGACTGCCCTCCAATATAACATTGACCAGACCACTCACTGGATCACCTCCTTAATTTTATCCTGTTCCTTTAACCTTCTGGGTCATTCTCTCTCTGGCAAAGTGGCTGTACCAGACACTTATAGGACGGCAGAGGGATTTTGCCAGCCGATCACTGTGTTGATAGATCTTGTTATTTCATGTAACCACAACAGCAATCTTCTCCCCCTTCTACATCTGTCCCTTTTGCACTCTGGTTGAGTTCTGGGGACTTTCCCATCCTGTGTCACTTCATCTGGTCACAAAGCCACAACCCTGCCACAGCCTTGTTTGCCAAATATGTTGCATAAGGTTCAACTTTGTGGGTTTCCTCCGGAACAAGAATACAAAGATCTTCTGTGGCAGCAGGAACATCAATTTTCTCTCTCAGGGTGCATTAGACATGGGCTTTGGCCCCTTTATTTCCAAGTGAAAACAGAGTTTAAACTTGAGCTGGATCCTGGAACAGGAGAAAGGTGCTCAGAAATGCCTGAAAGTACTAAAAGGAGATAATTTTAGTACTAAGTTCCGAGCTAAGAGCCACGGTATGCCTGGAGATACTGCCAGCAGTCTCTTTTAGCTGCCACTCCAACAACATCACAGATGAGGGGCTCCTGACCCTTGCTTGGTGCAGGTCATGTTTCCCATCATCCAACACCTAAAATCCCTGCTGTGTCCCCCGACTGCTCTCCCTGTACCTTTGGCAATCCCAGCAGTGCCTCTCCATGGCAGTGACAGGTCCAATAAATGAGCCAGGGTAAGCTTATTATTTTGTGGCTTGCTCCACATCTACTGTGAAGTAGTAGGCTCTGGATTAGACACAGCTGTCTGGACAATGGACACATCTAGTCTGGTGGGAGCAATCTACCAAAGAGGCTGTACAGTCACAGAGTGCCATGCAGCCTATAGCAGGAAACAGCTTTCACTGTACACACTTTGCACGCAAGGAACCAAGGGAGAGCATTTAGCTCTCATAGTTAGTTGTGCTCCCCCAGTGTGTTTAAGAAACAATGTTTTGTGGACAACATCTTGGCTTATCACTGAGCAACATTTCTCCCCCTCATTCTGTTAATGGCAACCAAGAGGGAAATATTTTGTATTCTCCACGAACACTCATGGCAGTTCCAAGAAGGGCATACTTAAGGTCTGTGGCCTACCCCAGGCATTGTTCAGTTTAAGGCAGCTGCCAACGAGCTAGAAGATTGCATGAGAACATTTGGCATCTGAGCTGGCTCTGAACATGTACATCCGGCCCTGCAACCTGGGGAAAGTAAGAACAGGATAAGTAAATATGCTGTTTCCCCCATGTTATCTAAACGTGTTACCCTCTGCAAATTTATTAATCCCTAGGGAATTTCTTCTTCATTAACTCATCCAGAGTTCCATGGAAGCTCATCTCCATCCATGTCCATCTGACAGATCAACTATGTGCCACAGGAAGAACTGCCTACTTTGTCTGATTCTAACATAGCCCTCCCAGCTCCATTTAGCGTGCACCTCACAAGTGTCTTCCTCTGTCCTCCTGCATCCTCATGGATGGCTCTGCATCCCCCTGCACCAGTATTGCTCACATATGGTAGCTGTGACCAGTGAGCATGGACCTGTGCAGAGAAAGAGTTAAAGTTCAGCTCCTTCTCCATCCTGCTCCAGTGCCCCAGCCCCTCTTTTGCAGAGTTAATACTCCACACATGGTCTGTACCAGACAGGTATTTGAGACAAGATAGCGATCAGCTGATGCATTTCAAAGTCACAAACTGGCTGGGAGTGCTGTTCCCTGAGCTCTCCTCGAGTGCACCAGGAGAAAAGCCACAGAGCGTGAAGGAAGGAGACGGCTCAGCGTGTCGGAGCATGACGTCTGGTCCTGCTTCTGTTCGGCACCAGCAAGGAGGAAGTAAGAAAGCTTTCTTCAGGCTTTCCTAAATCAAAAGTGTGTGAATAGCTGAGGCTGGGGAAGAACTTGTCCCTGCCAATAAATACTTACACACACAATCGTTCCTTCCATCCATATCTCCTCAGGGCAACTGAGTTTCTGGTTGAGCCTAGTGCTGAGTCACTGAGGTATAAATTCAAGGAATATAAAAACCTTCCTCCGTGACAGCAATCCAAGAAAGCACAAATGAGCAGAAGAGATGGAAAGAAATAAGAAAGCTAAGAATGTATCAGGGCTGACAGCCCCATAGAAAGTCCTACAGAGGGTATCTCAGCACCCTCTCTCTGCAACAGCTTGCCCCAGCAGCTCAGAGCCATCCCTTTCCTGAAATCCTCACAACAACAAATCCAAAAGATTAATGGTTGTTCCAGAGTGGTGCCAAGGAGCCCTCCTACTTACATCAGGAGACTGCAGATAGCTTTGCACCTGGCAGGATGAGGTCTTTCAGGTCTTGGAGGGGAGATCCCACTTTATGGCTGGAGGTGAATGACAGCCATCTGAGCCCTTGTCCCACACTGTGAAGGGTGGCAAGGCTGCTCTCTGAGCTGCTCTGGCCAATTTTTACAATGGTACCATTATCCATCAGCCATCTGGCAGGCGTAGCCTTTATTTTTTCTGCATCCAGCCCTGTGTTGGCATATGTTAGGTGGAAAGGAAGGTTGGCAGGGGGAGATTTGACATCTTGTCCCTTCTCCCCTTTGCTAACATTCCTTTGGCTTGTAAGTCTGACGAACCAGTGGTGGGAGAAGATTGTTATCAGATAAGTTCTTTGCAAGGACACAGTTTTTCATTTCTTTTAAGAGTTCAACAGCAACATACAAGCACATTTCCCAGGAACCAGCAAGGAAAAGCCTGACTGGAAAAGCAACTAGGGAAAACCCTGGGTTTAGGGTTTTTGTCCAGAAGTAGGTAGGAATGTCACATCCTCCAAAATATCCTTAAGGGTTGCTTATGTTCCTGGTTATTTAAAAAACCTCTCACAAGTGTCAGGGTCAATGTAGGGGGTGTAGTGCAGAGGGAGGATGAAGGTCTTCAACAAATTACTGTCACACAGGTTTCACAACCTGAGTGCTGACAGGGGCTAACCTGCTCCACAGACACATTTCCTGAAAGAAAAGAGTGCATCTTCCCCAAATATGGCTTGACTGCCTCAGCTGAAGATGCTGTTATTCATTACTTCAAGACCCAAAGCAGGAACTTAGGTCCCATTGTTCTCAGCACTGTATTAGCAGAACGAGGACGAGACGAGCTCTGGTAACCAAACCCAGCAGGAGAGGGGCTCCATCACACCCAGCCCCGCCACTGGGTGGTCTCAGCAGAGCTTGTGCTCTTCTGGGGAGACTGGACTTGAGTGGCCAACATTTCTCTGAGTGGCTCAGTACTAAAAGTGAAGACAGAAGTAAAAACCAGCAGGCAGAGGAGCTGCCCAAGGCACTTGCCTGCACCACAGAGCAGTGCTCCTCTCCAAACGGGCTTGGTGGCTCCTGCCAAGGGCAGACTCATCGAGAAACTTGTCCAAAGACAGCGTGTCTCACTCTCTGAATTTAACGTGATGCCTTTTGGTCTCTGCAATTCCCCTAGCACCTCTCAAAGGCAAATGGATTTGATTTTGGCAGCTGTTCAGTGGGCCACATGTTCAGCTGATCTGGATGATGTGATTGTTTTTGGGAGGACTTTCCAGGAACATTAAAACTGCCTGGAGGATGTGTGTAGCTGGCTGGAGCAGGCTGGTCTGAAAGCAGGAACCCATCCAACTGTGACGAGTTACGGTCCCAGGTGCAGTCGGTTGGTCCCATCGTGTCTTCAGCAGGGTGTGCCTCCACCTCCAGCCAGGACAGACACCCCGGACACACACAGCTCCTGGGAATGGCAGCTGAAAGGAGACACTGCATGAGCTGTGTGAGTCCTGACTTTGCTCCATATTAACCAGTGAAAGAGAAGGAGCAGGGCTCAGCTTTCAGACTTGGGAAAGAAAGGCAGGCTGTGTCCCTGCTGGAGCAGTTTCAGAGAAGTGGCACAGAGCTGCACACCCATCACTCAAAAGAGCCCAGAGGAACAAAATATGAGGATTTTTTTTTTTTTGAGTTAGATGATGATGAGAAAAATAAAGTGTTGCTCTTTGGAGTGAGATGCAGGGCACTTTTCCAGCAGAAGGATTTTGAGCCTGAACCTCAGCCCAAGGATCTGTCATGAGTAATGGCTGGGTGTCACACCGGCTACTGGCAGCCAGAGGCACTGAGACCCCTGGTCTGGCAGGAGCACGTTCAGATCAGACTCTGCTCCTTGCAGCAGAGACTAAAGTAGATAATGCAACATAGAGATTTCCACTGTCATATTTATCTGGTAACACACCAAAAGTAGGTCTCCCTCTCAGGATACTTTTTTGTCCTCAGAAAAAATAAAAACCAGACAGTACTACACCAGCTTCTCTAGACAGTATGGAAAAACAAATTTTAAAACCTTCACATTTGACTTGTGAGATTTAAAACAACCAGCAAGTGGAGAATTTCTAAGTGAGGACATCTGAGTAAAATGAGCACAGTCCCAACTGCCTGATCCTTCATCTCACAGTCAAGTCCTTCCTTCAGGAGCCTTTTTCTCAGAAAGCTCCCTCCTGTCCCTCTCTCAGCACCCACCTACAGAACTGTTCAACTGGCCACCTCACAGGAGAGGCACAGACAGACCTTTCAGTGGAGCAATACTGAGCTCACATGAGGATACCTTCTACAGGAGCCTTCTCACACAAACCCTCAAAACTTCCTTGGAGCCTTGTCACATTTCTTCCTTATTTGTAATGGGCTTCAGCAAAACTCGTTGTCCATTAAATCCATGTGTCCAAGATCATGTAGTAGGACTCCTGGAGTGTGTGTGAAAGCGATTGCATTTTGCTGCTGGATGTCTTAGCTAAAATGCAAATTAGCTGTCACTCTTCAGTAAATTATGTGGTACTAGGCTTTACTCTGCTTCCCTCTTTTCCCTTGAGTTACAAATAAACATGAGGGAAGGACAGCCTCTCCTACACATCTAGAGATGCTGATAGCTCAGTCACACAGCAAGATTTGGCTGGGCCTTTCTGTTTATAATAGCTTACAAATCTTGCAGCTTAAAAACTACAAACCACATGAACATGCAGCTTAATCACTCAGCTCCACATGATTGAGGGAACCCACCAAACATAAGCACAGCAGAGGAACCCAAGAGGAAACGGACACCAGGCTGGATACGAAAAGAGGACTGACAGTCTGCAGGGAGCTGACCCCTCTACAGTTAGGAATCTATTCAAAACTGCCTCAGGTAGGAGCCATGGCCCACTTCCTTAAAGCCTTTGATACAGAGATACCAACTCTCATCTTTCTTTGCTATCATGTGCTGGGTTTAGCACCCTCAAATCCAGGGGCACTTGAATCTCAAATACTATGTTCTTCTCCAATGGGTTGCCACAACTCCTACAAAGACTGCTTGCCTCTTGCCCTGTGACCTTCTGATGAGTGGAAATAATGTTTTACTACCAGCAATTACAGCAAGAGAAAACAAATTACTTGTCACAAGTTTGAGCTACAATAAAGCAGCTGATGCTGGGTCTCTCGAGACAATTAATACAGCTCAGCTTGGAGAACAACATGACTGTGAGAGCTCAAAGCCAGCTGGAAGACTGCAAACAGACCAGCAAAATGGCAAAGTCAGCAGTTACTACCTTTTCCTGGCTAGTTGTGTATCTTATGCCAAAGAGAGGTGACAACCTGCAGTCACTTTATGGGCTTTAATCGCAAACAGCGCTCTCAGCAAGAGAACCCAACATCCCACAGCTTCCCGTTCCCTGCTGCAGTCCCATAAAGCACCAACCCAACATGGACAGCCTGCCAGCACCCCGGCTGCACTAAGTGGGTGTATCAAAAATCAGCTCAACACTGTTTCTCTGCACAACAGGACATTTGTTCCTAGGTTCAGTCACCTCTATAGCTTGATCCAGCCTTTGAAAAACATGTGAATGCGGTATTATCACTTGGGCTTGAGCATGACCTCAGGCATGAGGGAATCTGACTGCTGGAAGGAAGACCTTGAGCCAGCACCAAAATTAGTGAGTGCAAATGGCTGCAATAGGCCAAAACTCCAGAGAGACACTGGAAACAAAAAACAGCAAAATCTCGGATCATCTCATGCAATCAGCCAGCACCTGATGTGCAAAGCACCATTTTCCAAGGCTGCTGCTCTCTCTTTCTGTCTAAGTGTGTCTAAGTGCTTGCTGAAGAACTCTGCTCCACTGGGGTCAAAACCTGAGAGATAATGCAAGGCAGAAACATAACACACTGCGCAACTGTCTACCAGGCACATCTGGATGCAGTGTAAACCTCACCTTTTTGTCATTTATTGCTCCCTCTGGGAAGTTCAAATCTGTGCAACAACAACAAAAACCAAAACAAAATTGTGATTAGTGATGTGGAAATGTTGCTACAGGTTAAGACCCTGCAAAATGTGGACTGGCTTAGATAAAGCAGGTGAAATGCCCAACTCTCTCCAAAACAGAAGACCCCTTCAAGCATGTTTTCCTTTTTCCAAAGAAGGAAAAGAGAAACAATGAACTGTGAGACTGTTCTCAATGGAGATTACCCCACCTGCTCCCTCCTGGATAAACCCTGCAAGTTACTGTTTTCTATAGTTTCAATGGATTTCCCATTCTCCTCTCTCCCATCCTTGTCACCTGTGATGTAACAACTGTGACAGCTTCTCCAGGTCTCAGCTTAGCAAATATTCCATGTCCCCACCAATACATCTTCTAAATTTCCCTACTGTGTCCTTTCCCAGCTGTTTTGCTGGACATGATGTCACCCACATCACACTGTCCACTCTCATCCAGCCACAAGCATCCCAAAAGTTTATCCTGCTGTCCTGCCATCACAGTAGGTTTCACAAGAAGCTGACACCAGGCTCTCCTCTCTTCACGTGGCCCATATCTAGCAGATTATGTATAAGCACAGATGGCTCTGCACTGGCTGCTAATTAGGGACTGTTCCTTTTCATCTGGTCACTGGGGCTTGTCATGGGCAGAGGCTGCTCGACTCCTTCCTCTTTGATTTCATAGGGTTTTGTAAGAAGTTACCAGGCAGAACTGACAGTGGATGAGGTTTTCATGAATGCCTCAATTTACATGGCCTGTAGGGTGATTTGCAGCTGTGCAAACACACCCATTGCTCTTCAAGGATCTTGTCCTATTTACACCAGGCAGCAGGGCTAAGCAGAATGTACAGAAATGTGACCCAAGTCTCCAATCCCCAGGACAAGGATGAAAGTGGATTTAGAGTAGGGATGGCTGTTTCTCCTACCAGCTCACTGCTTCTGTCAAGTCCCTGAGTACAGAGGGTGAATAAGCTCAGCATGTGACACAAGACAGTGCATAATGAGCCGTTTTTATCTCACTTCTCAGAGGTACATAGCATCCAGGCACCACTCTGCTCTGCTGGGCATGATGCATAGGAAAAGTTCAGCTCAGAGCAGCTTATGCCTCCCTACAGGCGCTTTCTCCATCACTGCCTGCCTGTGGCTGTAGAGCATGGGCCAGAATGGTGCACACAGAGACAGGATCCCTTCTGGGTGCCTTTGAACAGCCTTTCCAAGCCACTACAACTTCTGTCTCACTGCTCGGCTTCCCTCCTTCCCCCACTTAGCCTCTGTGGTTGAGGTAGCCTAGGCCACAGAGATGGGGCAAACAGTGGGCAGCAGGAAAACCTACAGGACACCATCTAGATGGACAGAAAGACAAGAGTGGGCACTGGAGATGTTGCACTAGAAAAGCTTTTTGGGAAGTGTGGGGAGAGCAAAGAGAGTGCCCCAAAGGCCATCAGTGTCACAGTGATGGACCAGTGCCTCCCATAGCAATGGAGATGGGAGGAGGAGATGATTTCAAAGCAATGTCAAGCTCCAGCTCCACAGGAGGATCAGCTACAGGATGTACAGTCTCCTCATGCACATTAACCCTGTAGCAAAGAACAGGCTTCACAAACTCCTCAGCACATCTGGTCACACTCTGTAATCTAGCATGGCTCATCCCACTGCCTCCATTCCCTTTGGGAACATGGTCTGCCGGCAGTTCATGGGAGGGCTGAGCTGATGGTGTGATTCTTTCTTACGTTAGCCTTTAAGAGGGAAAATAACCCTCAACTAGGACATCCAACACCTAATAAAAATTACCTTAAGGAGACTTCTGACAATATTCCTTAGACCTTACATTTTAGTTACATGTTTAGTCATTTCTGGTGGCAGAGGCAATTCCTATGCAAGTGAGGCATTTTCCAATGTGGAAACACCTCTGTGGGCAGAGGAATGAACTGTCTGGTTGGAATATCCTATGCACATATTCCTTAGATGGCCGTGACCAAACCCCTGCCGACTTGGAATAAGTGAGACAAGCAAACAGACCTTCAACTCTGCTGTGGAGTAGCATCTCAGCAGGGGAGTGTTCCTTCACCCTTCCCGTGAGCATCCTGGCATCATCAGCATCCCTGGCGTGCAGAAATTCTTCCTCATCAAGAACATGACCTCATTGTTTCAGTGGCTGCATGAATGCAGCAAGGGGACGGCCTCTGCCCCCAGAGAGCCTATAATCATGTGTAAAATGCTGGACAGGGAACACAGTTTGATTGAACGAGAGTGTGAAGGAATAATAAGATAATACTGTAATATGTCCTTGGCCTGACTCCCTTTCCTCAGTGTGTTGCTCTCTCAACCCTGATGATGTGGTGTCTCATTTACAATTCTGGAAATGCAGGCCATATATATCCTTGTAACTAAAAGATCAAGGACCATACTCTGGAGTCTGCCTGGCACAAGTCAGTCCAGCTTGGCTTATAACTAAATTCCCTTCCCTCCTCCATCCTGTGGTAGTTACCTCCACAATCCTTACTGGGAATGAGACATGCTATTCCCCAGGCCAAGCTTCAGAAACACAGGTATGAGCTGGCCAGCTAAAAGGACATGTTTATCATGCCTAATGTCTAAGACTAAGAGGTTGAAGTTAAGACTTGCCTATGACTGTGGGGAAAGTCAGTGTCAGAGACTAGGCTTTCCTGTCCAGGGACCATGCCAGGAGATAAAAATAAGTGTTTTTTTCTAGTTAGGATTAGTCCTTATTGCATACCTGTTACTTTTTTTAGCACATCATTCAGAATTAGTTGTCACCTAAGGCTCAGCTTTGTGAGAGTGTGCAGGCACATACATAGTAATGTCCTGTGCTGTGTGTGCTTGTGAGTCTTGACGAGGTGTGAGGCGTGTTGGCTGCACATGCAAACAGCCACCTTCACACACAGGGAAAGCCTTTCCAACAAACATAAATGTTCTCTTTCAACCAGTGCATAGCTGATGCTGCATACAGTGCCCTGGCAAAAATGACCAGTTGAAAATCACTGCAGTGCTCAGCAGAGGCCTTCTGGCACTGTGTGCTTGAGGGGGATCAAGTTGGCTCCCGCTGAGCCGCAGATGTTCAGCCACAGCTTCTGATCCTGCACTCACCACCAAGCTGGAGAGAAGTTGATATCAAATCTTCATCAGTGGTGTCTTTGACCACTTTTGAGTTACAGCTTGAAGTTAATCCACTGGAGGCCTTTATCTTCAGTGCCATGGCTTGTAGTCTGAGGAACTTGGATCTTGGAAGCCCAGATAGCTCAGGAGTCCTGTGAGTCACTACTCCTGTGAATTAGGAGGTAGCAATTATAATTAGCAACTTCCAGTTACATGATCACATTGCTCAGATGTGTCTTTACTGTGTGTAGCTGCAATGGCAGAAATGTCCCATTGTTTGCTTATGCTTCTGTCCTTCCCCTCTGCTGCTGTGGGGTATCTGCAGTGAGAGCAGGCAAGGGGATTTGTTTTTTTTGGGTGGTATAAAGTGAGTGGGGAACAATGAGACCAGAACTGCGGATTTGACCTTGAGTGCTGGGAGAAAACATAACACACAGTCTGTATAAAGTTTCCTCTTGAAGAAAAATAATAATAAAAATAAAAATCTTTTTGTTCCTCCACCAGAGAAGACTGTAAAAATTTGCTCCTGCAAAGCTGAAGTGGATTTCACAGCCAGAGCGAGGTCATTCAGAAACTGTTGCCAGGTCAAGTTTTCACTTTGAACATTTCACAGTTAAAGGAGGATCCAGAACGTGAAAGAAAACACAGCCCCAGATTTTCCACTTTAAAATGCTTGTTGCTTTAACTATAAGGTGCAAAGAAGAGAGGAGGACTGGGGACACTGGAGTGGCAGGGCTTGGGTGATTTGTTTATCTAGAAAATTTGTGCATCTGCTCTTTTGAGTGAAGTTCCCATTGGTTTGTTTTTTTTGGTTTTTTTTTACTAAATTTTCCAGCTGTATAGCACAAAGCACGAGCAGGTCAACAGCTTTGCCGAAGATCACAGAGTGAGTCAGTGGCTCTGGAGAGATCAGAGCCAGGACCCCACTGTGTGCCAGCTCTTTGTGCTTCCCTCTGCTTTTAAAATTCATTTCAACCCCAGGTGCTAAAACAAGGTGAAACAGGACAAATTCCAGACTCTGCCTTTGGCAGAAGCTTAGGTAGGACACAGTGAAATGCTACCAAAATGCTGTGACACCAGACACCACAGACTGAATGGTGCACAGTCATATTTATGCTTAAGGGTATGGGCATTTCCAGGTCCCCATGACTTTACAGCAGCTTTTCAACCCACTGGCCCATTTCAACTCAATCTGACAGCACTGCAGGGTGCTCCAAGATGCAACATTTCTACAGTTTTCCTGAAAACTGGCAACCAGATAAAGAAGGAATCTGGAGATTAACTACCCTCTATAGGAAAGAGTGACTCACTCAAAGCATTGGCCACCAGCAAACCATCCCAGAAAGAGCAGGGAGGGTGCAGGGGGCACAAACCAGAGGTTCGTGACTGCCCTTGCACAAGGAAGCCAAAGAGACCTGGGGCTCAAGCACCAGCATGTGACTGTGCTATGGAACTGCGAGCACACTCCTCAGCACAGCTGTCACAGCATCTCCAAAGCCTTTGGAGAGGGATCTCAGGGAAGAGACAGGCCCAGGCACAAGATGGGTTACATCCTCCTCTTCTCACCGGGGGGACACACACACTCTGCAGTTCCATAGATGTGATCTGCAACTTGGATCCTCCAGACTGACATTGAATGTTCCTTCTTTTTCCTGACTGGACAATTAACGTATTAAAAGTGATCTCTGCCTTCTCCTCCAAATTGCTATTTCTTTGTGCTCAGGTTAAACCTTTTAATTTCTGAAATGGATAGGGAAAGAAATATTTAGAGAGCTGTTTTGAGGTATTTTGAAAAAAAAAAAAAAAGGCCAAGCTTGACTATTTTGCCAGCAGTGGATCTCGATTTGTTATTGTAGGGTCACTTGAAAGTAATGGCTGGCAAGGGTGAAAGTAATTTTCAAGCCCAGAGCTACACTGATTAATTGTGGCCAAGCTGCGCAGCAATAGTAGGGTCTTTTATTGGGAGGTCACCAAAGGGTACAGGGCTGAACAGAACGGATCATTACTGGAGGGCTGCTGGTTAATAGGAACTATAGAGCTGTTTATGAACAGGGGGCTCGGCTGGTCTGAACAGGATATTCATGAAGACTGTGCTACAAAATGGTTCGTTGTTGTGGTCATGCGCTCTGGGCTGCTCACATTCGTGGGTGCACTTGTGTGGGCATGTTCGGTTTATTTAGAAAATAAGGGCATTGAAGCACTTGTTTTCTGAGGAGGGAAAAAAAAAAGCATGGAGTAAGAATTACTCCAACTGTGCAAATATTGAACAGAAAGTAAAGAGAATGTCTCATTGTCCTTTTTACAAGTCTTTAAATGACAAAGCAAAGATATGAAACACTGGGCAGAGCTGTGCTTGCCATCGCCTGGGTCCCAGCACAGCAGAAGGCTGCTAAACCAATAGTCTTGCTTTCCTGACCTTGCAGCCTTCTAACAAATCTTTTCTACTTTAGCAGAATTGGTTTCAAAGAACTGGGCTGTGTCATCTGGTACTCTTGTAATGTCCTCATTTAACAGATGCAAGGCCAAATCCTGCTCATGCCTTCACTGGCACAGTCCCATCGCTTTTGGTGAGACTGCCCTGGCTGAGAGCAGACCATGACACTTTTCCCCTTAATCTCATTACCCCTTCCTATTGTGTTTGATTTTATGGTGCCCTGGAAACTGGGAAACCTGTAGGTCCTCAGCCATTTGATGTACAGGAAATGTAGTCTCTTAACAAATCTTTTCCCTCAACAGAGAGGTTTTTTTGGCTTGCTTTTTTTGGGTTGTTAGTTTTGTTGAGTTTTTTTTTCAGTCCTTATGGAAACTGGTTATGGCAGAGAGGAAACAGACTAGTGATTGTAAATCAGCAGCCACACACATCATACTTGGTTAAAACTGTAGCCAGGCAGCTCCAGGAACAGAATTCCCAAGTCCAAACTTTATGTAAGGCCACTCTCTGACAACCTCTTCAGCCAGAAGTGGCCCTTCTGGCCCATCCACCAGGTGGATGAGGGTCACGCAGGCATGACTGAGCCTAAGACATCCCGTGCAGGCTGCAGCTGTACCAGGGTGACTGCAGCCACCCACTCCTGCCTGGGCCCTGGAAGCTGAGCAGCCATCAGCCAAAGGGCTCACAAGCCTGCTGGAAAAGCAGTGGACTCCAAGGCACAAAAGCCAGGCTGTTTTACAGGAACACTGCAAACACTGAAGCAGTCACTGCTTGGTCAACTGACCCTGAAAAGGACAGGATCTCTCAACATTCACCAAAACTCTCTCAAATTTGGGAACATCTCAGATCTTCCACACCTAACTTTAACCACGAAATAGCTCCACAACTACTTCCAACCAGACAACCAACTTTGAAATGTATAAGGAGAGATGGGATGGCATCTGCAAGGACAGGCTATTACATTCATTTGGAAGAGTTGTTTTCATTTCTTCACGACAAGAGTGGTAAGGCACTGGAACAGGTTGCCCAGAAAAGTGGTGGCTACCTCATCCCTGGAAGCATTCAAGGCCAGGACAGGGCTCTGAGCAACCTGGTCTAGTGGAAGGTATCCCTGCCCATGGCAGGGGGTTGGAATGAGATAACTTTTAATGCCTCTTTCGACCCCAACAATTTTACTGTGCTATGACTCTGTGAGTGTCAGTAAAGCTGAGGATGAGGTGAAGGTCTTATCACTCTAACTGTGATCTCCTCCAAAATCTTGCACCATTACACTTGAAATATGTTCAAGTTGGATTGAAATATGTTGGATTTTGGAAGGTTTCAGCAGAGTGTGTGACATACAAGATCTGAAAACTCTTGCCACGCTTTGGAAAGATGAGATTTTTAAGAGGCAGACAAGAAGGACATCAAGGAAGAGATGGGAAATCAGGCAATGTGCTATTCACAGACTTGGAGACCTCAGAAAAGCATCAAGGATCTGGCAACAAGTAGTGACTTCAGGCAGAGCTAAAGCCCAGAGAATAGCTACAGGAGCCAGTCACCTGGGAAAGCTGCTACAGTAAAGTTTACGTTGGATCAGACTGTCCTCAGGGATTTCTGCAGAAAGATTGAAGAGGCTGCTGAAAACTCCGGAAAAAGAGTGCAAATGGGCCATCAAAATGAAGGCACGTGGGAGGAATTACTTTTTCCTTTGGCTGAAACTTACGCAGAGACTTTTGTTCACAGATAAAGTTCTTGTCGTGAGGAAGAATCCATTACTCTGGTGTATGAATGCTGGCAAAGATGGCATCATTGCCAGAATGCTTGTTAATTGTGGTCTTTCCAAATGTGACCAAGAAAGGGTTCTCCAGCTTCCTTATGCCACTGGAGAGGGAGATCCCTGCTCCTCTTCCTAACTATTGTAAATTGCCTGCTCTTCATGGCACTGTCCACTGAGTCTACCCTGTCAAGCTGGTTTACATTTCACTTGAGCCCTCAACCATCTGTTGCCCATTTTGCACTCACTGGTTCAATCTCAGGTTCTCACCTGAAATGTAAAAATTAACTGCTCTAGAGGAAGGCAAATATTTTAAGGCATCATTTATACCAGACTTGTTTCAGACAGAGGGATGGTGACCAAAGGTCCATGGATCCCAGTGGAATGTGCAGCCCCACGGCTATGGAGCAGCTCTCCTGGAATTTTCTTTTGTAGGAAGGCTGTGCTTTCTTGCCCTGTTGCCATTACTGTCCTCTTGCCAAACAGCACACGCTTGGCTGGCATTTTCCCGGGACCATTACGAGAAGTGCCCTCAAAGACGCGACGTCCCGTGTGCTGGAGCATGCCTTTGGTCTGAGCGAGTTCCTGTCAGCCTGATATGCAGGGGGAATACTGAATTAATTCCTGATGCCGACACATGCATCCCAACACAAAGATGTCACCCACTGGCACGAGTGTGTCGAGTCACTACATCTCCCCAGGCTGCAAAAGCACAAGACTCATACGCGCATATGTTTTTTCCCAGCAAAGATCCACAACAGTGCTGACTCCTACTGTGAGACCCATGTGCTTCACTCAACCTCCCAGTGACTACTCTGAGGAGTTAGGACCAATTCAAGGCATAAGTGGCTCTGACTTTCCCTCTCCCTCTCTCTTAGCCTACCATAGCACAGCTGTGAGAGGAAAATAGGAAGACTGCAGAGAAAGCCACATGCCCCAGGTTGTGAAATTTGGTTCACAGGAGGCTGTGGAGATTCCCTCCTCAAGAAAAGAAAAAGGGAGGAGTGCAGGGGGAAAAGCATAGAAATGATGGTTTGGACCAAGTTCAGGCCTTTGATGTGTGCTCTGAGTCTGGGAGCCCAAGAGACACTTGTACACTGAAGGCCTCACTATTTCTGTACTGGGCACAGTCCCTGTTTTCCCTCAACTCCTTCCTGGATTGCTGCATCTCCTCTTATTTCAACTGCCTTTTTTAGGCATGTGCTTTAACACTACTTTTTATGCATCTAGTTTAATACCACTTATTACTTCCTTTAACATTGAGTGAAACAATCCTTAGGGCCAGTCTCAACCCTATGGACCAGTGTGTCCCATGGCTGCTCATCAGATGGTGGCAAGGACACTTGCTGGGGCATCCACGAGCAATGCTCTGCTCTGCCAGGCAGCAAGCAGGGCAGAAAAGGGAGTCAGGATGCTTCCTAGGGAAAACAAGGGGAAAGGATGTGTTGTTCAAAGGATAAAAATGCCTCCCCTCACCAAGGAGGTCAAGGAGTTAAGGTGGCAGACTGGCAGTGAGGCCCTTCAGCTCTTGCTCTGTGTACTTTTGCAATTACTGCACAAGTGAGAGAACAAGGGGACAACCGCTGCAAGCCATCTGTCAGGAGTGCCAGGGAGATCTGTCCCTGGCTCACAAACACCACCTGTGTCTCTTTGCTGTGATGGCCATGCCTGTCTATCTTAAGGGAGCCAGCAACTGGAAAGCAGAGGAGGAAAATGAAAAAGGGGAGGTAAAAAAACTGTTAGTCCTAGATGGACAGACGGACAGAAAATTATTGCCTTTAGAATCCTGGGGGACAGGTAAATTGCAGGGGAAGCTATAATATGCCATAAAATCAATATCTCCAGTTGAGGCTGTGATTTGACACAGGCAGGAGAGTTATGAATTTTAGTTCAAGAGTTGGTATTATTTTAGTTGACCCTTGAGGATCAGGATTCACAGGCAGGAGGCAAAGTGGATGTTGCATAAAAATGTTTCCTCACTAGTAAGAGGGTGTTTCTCTCCTTCACTGAGGGGCCTGTGTAATACGCAGTTTTAGGAAGGGCATTTGGTAGAAGACATAAAAAATATCACATTACAGGTGAGAATATGTGGGATCCAAAGTTTATATGTGTCTGAAGTAAGACAGCTCTGAAAATGGAGATAACTGGGTCAATGACAAAATGTGTTTAATGCCTTTGAGGTTTTGCTTCTGATGAGTATTTGGGTCCTCACCCCTCTGACTTAGGGTAGGAGAGGGGGTGTCAAGCAGGAAATGTCAAGCAAAGGCAATGAGAGGAGAGAATAACCTCGGCTGCAGTGCAAGGGAGGCACTTGTCAGGGATTTCAGCACTGTAGGAGACTGGGGAGGACAGTGGCCTCAGAAAGAGGCACCAGAAGAAGGAGCTGGTTGGAGAAAAGCCAACTGCCTTTTGACATCTCTGTTCTCTTCCCTAATTGCTACACCCCTTTAAATAAATATCCTCTGACACATGAGGAACAGTCTGACTTGTGAGTGCTACTCCAGATTGCTCTGTTTATCCACTAGATCCACCTGTGCAAGAGCATGCTCCCAGGAGATCAGAAGGAGGCACAGCTCAGTCCAGAGCCACGGGAGAGCACCCCTTAATACTTCTTTGCCTTGAGCAACAGCTTTAGACAACTACCCCCAGTCCTGCACCCCACCTCTGCTGTGCTCCAGACCATCAGGGGACTGGATTAACAGAACAAGGCACTGAAATTCAGCCTCAGAGGAGGTGGCAAATTGGCAAGCCAAGCTGGGACCCCTTTGTGGGAGCAAGCTCTGTCATCAAGGGAGTGAAGCCATCCGCCCTCCCTGCACATGCACATTGTCCTCTCCATCACACTGGGGACAGAGGTGTCCCAGCAGCAGCTGCAAGTCACAAAGGACTTGTTGTAGAGGAAAAGCAAAGGCCAAAATACACACACAGGTTGCCCTGCAAGAGCTTATCCTCCTACTTGTCAGCAGTGTAACTGTCTGGAAAAGTATAATTATTATAAATGTAATTAATAGTGATCTGGGAAGATTATAACTTTCTCTCCCTATCCTTCTTTCTCCCACCCCCCACCTTCCAAACTTTCTGGTTGTGCTTATTTTGGCAACCCTAAAATAGTAATTCGATGCAAACTCTGGCCACAAATCCAATGGAGCTTGATAGGCTTTAAACGAGGGGAGGGGGGATAGGCAGGGGTGATGGCTTTAATAACTGTTCTTGGAGAAAGGCCATTGATGTGTTTTCATTACTCGGAAGAAAAAGAAAGCCAGAAAGAAAACAAGTGGTAGGACAGGCATTAGAAAATAACTATGAATAATTATAGAGTGGGGGTAAGGAAAAGTCCAGGGAATTACTTCAGGGATGTAATCATGAGCCCACATCCAGGCCAGTTACTGGTGGCTGAGAAGAGGATATATCCAAGCAGGGTTTGAGGGCCTCTCTGGTTTGGGTCCACCTCCATCCAGTCTTACATGAGCCAGCACCACCACCACAGAACCTGCTGTCCCCAGAGTCTCAGCAGGACCCCGAAATGCTCCACGCATTTCTGATCTTACAGCACTCTGCAGACCTTCAGGGATGAGGCTCCATGCATGTGTCTGAGATGAGACAGAGACAGGATATTTTCCTTTCACATTGGGGAAGCTGAGGCCCTAAGCTGCAGCCTGGATTAATTCGGTGAGGACCTTATTTGTCCTTTGAACAATACAACTGCTCACTGTGGATATTCATGAAGGCAGCTGCGCACAGGCATCCCACCAGCAGAAAGCTCTGCAAGAAATCGAGGTGTGATAGTCACAGGCAGGAGAGTTCTCCCTATTTAAAAGGACTATAAATGGTAACAGCCAGCACCTGCTAGCCACAGATCCCAGAGTAGTTTGGATGTCCCTGGGAACTTCTGCAGCATCTCAGCAGAAGAGACAGGCTGGTTTCTGAGAGCTCTTCAGAATCAGGCTATAGGGATTATGTTCCCTCATCCCTAGAAAGCCTCCTAACCATCCATACCCTCTCCTGTCAATGGTGCAGCCAGACACCCACCCATGAGACTCTCCATGACAATTACACCTCCCTACCCTTTGGACAGGGGTTTTGGTGTGTTCCTGGTGGTAACACTGATTCAGGCAAGAACACTTTCAGACACATGGCATCACAAAAAGAGATGAAAAGCCTATATCCATCTTGGCTCATACACAGAGCAGAAGGGAATCCAGAGTGGTTGAAAGATGAAAAAAGAAAAAAATGAAATCAGCAGGCTCCAAGAGGGTATTTTCATGCCAGCTCCTCAGGCGCTATGCAAAGGTTCAGGAATGAACGTGCACAGAGCAGGCTCAGAGGGAGGTCACAGTCAGGAGTCATCTCGTGGAGGTAAAGTACTCCTCACTGCTGTTCATGGGGCCAGCACCAAGTACATGACCACCAAGGCAAAGGACATCCCACCTCCACCCAACACACCCTGTAAGGGACTTCAAGATTCTCAGTCAACTCCAAACATATTTTCTACCTTGAATCCTTATCCAAGTCCTCAGAACATGTAAAACCTTACACAGGCAGAAAGGAGTATCCTTCTTAGGACAACTCCTTCTAGGAGATGCCCCTCTCCTGCCACAGCAACAATCTAGCCTGTTTCTGTGTCACCAATCACCACGGCACCCACATGCACAGCAAGGTTTCTAGAGCACCTGAGTGTATGCTAGAGACACAAGGCAAGCCCTTGTATTTAATTGCACTACAAGGTAAATAATTAGCCAATACCTCCAGAAGACAGCAGGTAGGGCATCTGTTCAAGTTTCCCAGAGACCATCTGAATTTATACTCTTTCTTTATTTACACTACTTTTTCTCCTGGTTATTGATGATGTTTCTCATTTGTTTTTATTAGATGCAGGTGTTTTCTACACTTCAGCTGGGAGCACTTTCCCTTTTCAGCCAATTTCAGATCTACTTTGTGTCTCAGTCACCTTTTGACTGTGATACTGGAGAGGCAGAAAAAGAGAGAAGGAGATACTGAGTTTTGCTGCCTCAGCAGATGTATGTTAAAGTGTTTTAGTGATTCAGCCAGTGTGTCTGCCTGAGGCCAAAGGAGAGGCATTGTCTGAATCTAAAACAATTAATAACAAAAAAACAATGTGGGCAGCATGAAGCGGGGGAAGGTGGAGGTGGAAAGCGAGTGAATCACATGGATATTTCCAGCTTGCAGAGTACCTTGACAAGATCTCCAGCCACTTACAAAGACAGACCTTTAAGTCCACCCTGTCCCCTCTGAGACACAAAAGCCTCAGCAGTTCTGTTGCACGGATAAGGGAAATTGAAGCTTCTTTTGCAACTCCTCCCCAGTCATCCAGCATCTCTCCCTAGAGGCAGACTGCACTTTTCCAATGCCCCAGGGAAGCAGGAACATATGTGGCGCCATGGCCATGGCATGCATGGCCAGTGGGGCAGGAGACTCACAGCCCTACTTGTTGCTGGGCCATGCACAGTGCTGCAAGGGGCACTGAACTTCTCGCCCCACACTCATGTCCTTGAGAGCCACCAGCAACACAATGACCTCTGCTCTCCACTCCAGCCAGGAAGGTGCAAAGAGGAACCTCTGTTGTCTGCTCATGATGAAACATCTGTCTTTTCCCCGTTAGCAGAAGAAATTAATTTCGCCTGTGCTCAGGCAAGAGGAATTTGTCCCCTGAGCTATTTCTGCCTCTATCATTTAAACATCCATTATAGCCTTTATGCTTCAGTCCTTGTGAAAGTCTCTGAGGAAGGACCTCCTGATGCCCAGGATCTGATGTCCCTCACTTACTGAATCCCCCCATTTGCACCCCAAGCTGACCCGTGTTGGCCACTGGGAAATGGAGGCACCCCAGTCACCCGTCACCACTGGAAATCTTGGCAGCTGAGCCCTGATAATGTGAAACAGAGCCAACACGGCCCCTCAGAACACCCAGGCGCTGATCTGGTGGGGGGAGACTCCACTTCTACATGCGGTTTAAAATTGATACCCCCATGAGGCATGTTAGAAAGCAAAACATTGATGCTGTCTTCACTGGAAGCATCGGTTGCTTTGTTTTTTTAATGACACAGAAAGCTGCTTGCAAAGAGATAATTTCATTCAGCCTAACCCTTGCTGGATGTGGAAGGAAGTCCTTGGAGGTGACTCTCCAACGTATCCAGTATGCCACCTAGCCCTCGCTAGCTCTACTACATCCACTGCTGTGGGATGGGCTGCGGGATGGGCTGCGGGATCCTGCTGGAAAGGGGCTCCCAGCACGAAGCTGCGAACACTTGTTGGGGTTATCATCACAAGCAAGAAGGCACTGTCCAAGGGAAGAACAAATATCTTGGGAAGAAATCACATTTTACTTTTGACAGTCAACGCAGTCTCCATGCAAAGTGAAATACTGTGTTGATATCTGCACCTCCTGCTGGTGTTCATCTCTCCTTTCTGCACTTCTGTCTCAGACTCGTCCCATCAGTTCTACTTTTCTTGCTTGTCGTTTTTCCCTCCAAGGATTGTAGAAGTATTGGCTTTTTCTTTTTTACAGAACGATGCTTCAGGCACCTGATTTCACAACTATTCAGTGTTTTTTAATGCTTTCTCATGAAAAAAAATTATACATTCTCCTATATAAGCATTATTTTGCTAATGAGTTTCAGATCTACAAAAACTGAACAGTGGTTTTGAAGGGAGAAGAAAAAAGTATCTTACTTTTGTATCTGTCATTCAGCTCTTAATCTTTCTAGATTGCCTGAACTTTTTTAATGTTCTAAGTGCTTCCAAAACACACAGATTAGCCCAAACTGATTAAAGTATGTGTTCCATCCTCTTTATCATACCCAGGAAAGTCAGTGCTTTTGCATATTATTGAGACTATCATAATGAAGTGTAACATACCTGATATGTTAAGAACACTAACTGCTTTCCAAAAAATTATTTCCCTTTTTGCAGCAGAACTGTATGTAACACACAGAGCCTATAGCAATGAAATACACTAGAAGACACTGATAGAAACGCTGGTTTCCTCTGAACTTTCTCTGTTCACTCCCTCGAAATAAGAGAGCATGTCTCATAAACATAAAACATGATTGTGATCTCCCCTGGAAGAGCATAAGCTGGAGAAATGTGATCTTTGTTAGCTGCAGGCTCTCCTACAGCTCACGGCCAGCCATACGCTGCACAGCGTCCTGTGGCTGTCTGATGTTGCCAGAGTAGTGGGTGTTTCTTGGTGTCAGCAGAAGATGGCATGAAGACAGACCTTGTGAAGAGCATGAAGAGAGCACAGACCAGGGAGTCATCTGCAACTCCATCCCAACTGCTGGCCTCAGTGGTTCAGTACAGGTGGCAGCCCTAAGATCCCCATGGCTGAGACTACTTTCATAAAATGGGAGTAAACCTGCCAAGAGGACACCTCTCATGGCTAAAATATTGTCATTTTCTGGCTGAGGATACAACTCAGTTTCCAGGCAAGCTTTTGTGGATGAGTCTTCTCACAGAACAGCACAGGAATGAAACGAGGGTGGCTGCAAGACAACTTCACATGACCTGGGTTTTGGCCCAAGAGAAATTTCCCGGACAGCCCTAAGTTAGAGCAGCTTCCCCTGGGATCCCTCGCAGGATCTCTGCCCCGTGGCAATCCAGCCGTGCCCAAGCCTCCCATGCCAGGGCTTGCATCTGGGCTTGATGGAGGCAGTTCTCTACATGCCTCACCATTTTGTGTCTCGCAGGTAGGAGTGGGAGTGAAACCTCTCCTCCACCTCTCAGATACTCTCACTGTCTCTGTACCAGGTATTAATACAGAGCACTCTGTTTCTTACAGGGCAGATGAGAGAACAAGAAAAGCCATTTTTCTCTGCCCTAAGCCTTCTCACAAAGTGCTTCCAGATCTCCAGGTGAACAGTGCTCACTCTCTGCCTGGTGCTATTTTCTGCACAGCACCCATTCAGACCAGTGGCAGATTCTCATAAAAAACAGTGGCAGGATGCAATTAATATACTGTAAAAGCCCTAAGTGTCAGCTGGAGAAACCATTTTAAAGCACTTCAAGATAAAACCCCTGGGGTGTGCTTTTCTTTTTTTTTTTTTTTTTTTTTTTTTTTTTTTTTTTTTTGTTTTTGCAGTTAACTGTGCTCTAAGCAGAGATTCAGGTAATAATAAATAAAATCTCTGGGAAAACTTTTGGTAGAAAGAAAAGCAAAAGAACACCCAATCAAGCTTAGAAATGTTGTTTTCTTTTTTGAAGGGCAAGGGCTAAGAACAAGAGGAATTTGATCTTTACTACTGAGTCCACAACGGGTAGAAAGGCAGTAAAACAAGGAACACCTGAGAGGTGCAAAGAAAGCCTGAAGCTGGAAATTCTGGAGAAGAAGGAGTTAATGCTTTTAAGCAACCATCCGTCCTCTTACCATAGATAAGGGTGCATTCTAGTGGCAAAATCCATGCAATGCAGCTGCACAGATGACTGATCTAAAAAGAAACCTGGGGAATATGAAGCTTTGGAGGAGTGTGTGCCCGTGTGGAAGGGGGGTTGACTTGAATCGCACATAAACCTCACTCAGAATTAGCTGATCCCTTTGAATTTCCCACTGCCCTGGTAGATGCCTCCGTGCTTCAGCTTCTGAGCAGACTCCCACCCTTGGTTCTGCTCACCCCCCTGCTCCAGGTGTAACCCCTGAGCACAGCTGCGGGGGCTGCACACCCCAGTTTTGGAGATTCCCTCCCCTACGCTTCCAGCTTTCTTGCTCCTAGAGATGAATGAGAACTAATAATAAGGGAGGCAAGTGAGAAGGACCAGGGCCGGCAGAACTGTAACCCTGAGGAATGCAGCGGTGGAACAAAAGACAACAAACCCCAAGCTGCCCAGGCCAGAGGATGAGCACTGTAAAGCGCTTTTTTTTTTTTTTTT
>VXAX01005555.1:244518-276222 GCA_013399835.1 Leptocoma aspasia
CCCCTGATTTTTTACCGCTCCTCTGCCGACTTTGCAACAAAACACTCCAACTTTGCAGAAAACTTTTTTCTTTTTTTTTGACTATTTTGGTCTTTTTTTTTTTCTTTGCAAATCTTGGAAGAGGAAAGCGGGAGAGTTGAACAGAGCCGATCGAAACACAACTTTGCTTCATACCAAGCTTCCCAGCAGCTCGCTGCGTCGGGAGAGACTTTTCCTCCTGCAGAAGAAGAGGGAGAGGAGGGGAGCTTTGCATCCCCTCTTCCTTCTCCTGCGGTTTTTTTTTTTTTTCCTTCTCCTNTTTCTGGCCCCCGAAGGGGCAAGCGGAAAGCCAGCGCCGCCTGCTCCCGGCAGCCCCCCGCGCCCCGTCCCGCAGCATCCCCGCCGCGATGCTGCTGCGGCTCCTGGTGCTGCTGGGCGCCTGCCCGGGGCTGTCGCGGTGCCTGGGCTCCTTCGTGCAGTGCGAGCCCTGCGATGCCAAGGCGCTGTCGCTCTGCCCGCCGCCGCCGCTGGGCTGCGAGCTGGTGAAGGAGCCGGGCTGCGGCTGCTGCCTCACCTGCGCGCTGCCCGCCGGGCAGCCCTGCGGCGTCTACACCGAGCGCTGCGCCCGCGGGCTGCGCTGCCTCCCGCGCCAGGGCGAGGAGAAGCCGCTGCACGCCCTGCTCCACGGCACCGCCGTCTGCCTCAGCGAGAAGAGCTACCGCGAGCAAGCCAAGGCCGGTGAGTGACCCCCGATCCTCCGTCCGCAGCTCTCCCGGATGCTTATTCGCCTTGCCGGCTCTCTTTCCATCTTTCCGCCTGCTTTTTCCACCCCACCGCCAGCTCCCGGCTGCCTTTTCCCTCGTTCCGGGTGCTCTTCCATGACCCTCCGCTTGCTTTTCCGTCTTTCCGGCTCCCTTTCCATCTTTCCGCTTGCTTTTCTGCTCCCTCCCACTGGCTGCTCTTCCCTGCCCCCGCCGCTGCTTTCCCTTCCCGCCGGGTGCCTTTCCATCTTCCCAGGTGCTGTTCCATGGCTCCACTTACTTTGCCGCCTTCCCGGCTACTTTTCCATCTTTCCGCCCGGTTTTCCATCCCCCCTCCCCCCCCTCCCCCGCCGTGTGCTTTTTCGCCTTCCCGGCTCCTCCATTCCCCTGCACCACCACCAGCTGCTTTTCCATCTTTGTGGCTATTTTTCTGCCTTTTTGCCTGACTTTTCTCTTTCTCTCATACAATTACACACCCTGGCTGCTTCCATCTTTCTAGCTATTTCCCCATTCTCTCTCCTCCCCACCCCCTCCACGGGCAACTTTTCCAAGCACCCGGTTGCTTTTCCATCTTTTTTGTCTGCTTCTCCACCACCACCACTTCTCCGGCTGCTCTTTCACCCCCCTATTGCTTTTCCACCTTTCCAGCTACTTTCACATCGTTCTAGCTGTTCTTCCACCCACACCCACAGTTGCTTTTCCATCTTTGTGGGTACTTTTCCAACCCCGTAACAGTTCTTCCATGCCCCCTGCCACTTTTCCCATCCTTCTTTCCATCTGTGCTCTGGTCAAACCTCCTGTTGCATCATCTCACAGCCGCCCCCCACCCTGCCTTCCATCATTGCCTCTTGATTGTCCCATCTCCAGTGGAAGGGTTTCCTTTCCCCACTTCCCAGATGCACCCTTTTAGTCACAACTGCATCCCAGTCCTTCCCCAGTTGCATCCTTTACATCTTCCCTGCATCCCTGTCTTCAACCCTCTCCCTGACAACTTTCTATGACCATATCCTCCACCTTGCTCTGGGGCCCGAGCTGATCTCTGCAGATTGAAGTACAGAGGAGAGCAGGGCATCTCCTTTCAACCAGCAGCCCTGTTCCCAAAGTCTTCAGCCACCCCCAGGTTTGTTGCTCTGCCTCACACTTCCTCCTTGGAATCACTACAGCCCGCTCTTTCTCCCTGCCAGCTGCTGGACATCTTTGTTGGGCAATGGTCTTTAGCTCAGGGAGATGAAGAGAGCAGGTGCATTAGGGACAGGATATGCGTTTGCAAAGAATAATGGTGGTGTGGCTAATAACGGGCAAGAAGAGGTTAAAAGCAAGCATGAAGGCGAGCATGGCAGCACCGGTGCAAGGCCAAGCTTCTGAAATGTTTGCACCTTGCACATGACAAAAGCATGAAAGAAAGCACTTCTTCATTTTGACACTCATTTCACTCCCATTTCTGGATCCTGTAGCTCATGTGAGAACAGATTCCCTATAGTCCTCCAAATACATCTGTATTTCTGCCACAGTGTGAAGGGGAGGTAGGGAGGGTCTTTGTAGGTCCGGGGGACCACTTGGAAAAAAAAAAAAAAAACCAAAGAAACGACCAGAAACGCTCACATTTTTTGGTCCATGAAACAGTCACTTCTACTCGTTAGCAAGCATCTGCTTATACCCATGCAATGGGAATCCGTTTCTCCTTTCTAGCACCTAATAAATTGTGATGCTTTTATTATTTTTCCCCTTTGCTGCTTGCAGGCAGTGGTTGCGTTGCTACGCACCATCCTTCACAGCAAAACCAAATTTCTGTGTGTAATAACTTCCCCCCTCCCTCGAATGACATCAGATGTCCAAACTCCCTTTAATCAGCCAGAAACAGCAAAGCTGAGCTTGGTTTTTTGACGGGCAGCTGTAAGGGATGAGGTTTGGGAGCTGACCTGCACAGGGAGCAGAGGGTGAAGCCAGGAGACACGTTCCTGCCGTGGAGCCCAGGAAGCTGGGCAGTAACCACTGTCAGCAGAGATAGGCGAAGTATCCCGGAGTGCGTCATCCTGGTGTTTATTTACTCTGCACGTGTGTGTGCGTGGCCAGGGGCAGGCAGTGTGGTCGGGAAGGCAAAGCCATGCAGCTGAAACCCAGCAGGAGAGAAGGGCCCATCCCTGCGCCTGTGCTGAGGGTGCCCCATACAGACACCTGAAAAAGCTTTGGCACTTGGCTCCCAGCATGAATATCCTTCCGTTTCACCTGCCTCACACTTTCCAAGGAAAGTAGTCCTTTAGCAGGTGCTTTGTGTGAAAACTTTAGCCAGGTCCCTTGTAATTCTGCTGCTTTTGATTTTCTTGGGATGGGAAACACCCGTTGAATGAACAAGGAGAGGGACAGGAAAGCAGTGGCAGGTTTGTTGTGCAAGCCAACCCCCTGGCACTACCTGCACTTCCAGTTCGGACTCCCCAAGTGCCACAGGGGTCTCTTTTCGACAAGTTTTGTTCACAGACAGCAGATGAGCCTGGATTGGAAAGGCTGCTGCAAGAAGCCACAGGAGACCAGCAGGCTCCTCTTGAGATTTATGCAATTGCAAATAGAAATAAAAAATAAATCAGGAATTCCTGAGGATGGAAGAGGGGAAAAAAAGTCACTTGGCATTCAACTGGTAGCGTGTGAGAACAAAGTATATTTTCATAGGCATGTTTCTAAGCAACAGGGCAAGAAAAGAAATTAAGTTTGACTTGAACTTTCTGGCCTCTGCCAGTTTGGCCAGCAGCACAGGGACCGTGCACTGGGGAAGCTGGCCTGGCCCTCCCATCTATCAATGACCAAAATTGGCCCTGAGCTGCGAACAGCTGAGAAAAAATCAGCACTCTGCAAAATAAACTATGTGACAGTGATGAGGACTAGATCAAACTGCATTTCTATCTATTTCTGCCCTCGTGCTGGCCAAGTTTAAAATTGCAGATGCTTTCCTCCTATGGACAAGGTAGAAATGCATTGAGCAGCACTGCAAGAGGCAGAGCCTGGGAGACCCTGCTTAGCTCTCCTCTAGAGCAGATGTCTTGCCTGAGGACAAGATGCTTGCAGGTACCGTGCCTCAGTTTCCTCATGTGTATGCTGGGCAGTGGTACTGAGGAGTGCTAGAGGTAATGAGCAGAATGTCTTCCTGGTTTGTTCAGAGGTCTGAAATGAAAGCAAGTGCGGGATTAAAGTCTTAGTAGGACTTGTTTTAAGTAGATGGATATGTAGGTACTGACAGGATGGGTCCCCTGTAGTCCTTCCTCCCACAACAGTCAGACACTGTCCTTTACTGAAAGCCAAACATCATGTCTGCAATTGACTGTTCCTGGTTAAAAAAACATGAATGAGCTTCATTTATGGCACAGGATGCAGGATTCTGGGTTTTCTCTGTTTTGTTTAGGTTTCCTTTGAAATATACCATGTCTTTCCATTTTTCTCCCCTGTGCTCCTGCCAGACTTCCTCCTGCTGAGACAGCAAGGTCAGGCTGAGCACCAGGGAGTGGAGGGCACAGATTTGAGCCTGCTGCCCTAAAAACACTCATGGAAAAACAAAGGTTGTCAAATATTTCCTTCTCTCTCATTCCTGCTCTCTTTCTAGAAAGCGAGCAAGACTTGGCAAGTTTCCGTATGAAACCGTGAGCCAACGATAACCAGGAGGGGAAAGGGGGAGGTTTGCAGAATTAGCCCTAAGAAAATCATCTTTGCTGCGTCAGCTGAAAGGTGGAGGAGGAGGAGTGCTGCCGAGCCCAAATTTCCTGCAGCTTGTGTTTGGTGCTGTCCTTTGTTTCTCCCCAACATATTTCCCCCCATCCCATTCCCCCTTCCCGTACTTGCCTGCTCTACATTTGGGGATGCGGGGCTTCAGGGGTGAGCAAAGGGGATGTGGTGAGGCAGGTGGGCAGCTCCATGCCGAGGTCTGGGGTGAGGGTGAGGGTTAGGGCAGGGGTCATGGGAGCAGGGCACTCGGGATGCGCTGGCTTGTGCTGGCNATCCATCAGGTGCCAGCAAGAGAGCTGGGTTTCTGCGGTGTGTGTGTATGGGGGAGGAAGGGATGGGGTGGTTCAAACAGGAAAGGAGGGGCCTTGGCTGGAAGGATTTTTCGGCAGCCTGGTTTCTAAGGAAGGAGAGGGAATATTAAGTAGTTGATCCAAATTAAATTCCTGCCGAGTGCCAGCAGAGTTCACCGGAGAAAAGACGTGGCTCTGTGCGTGCGTGCGTGCGTGCATGAGTGATAGAGCTGGCCCCGAGCTTCCACACGGCCCTGGACCCACTCCAGGTCAGCGCAGGGAGCCCCTCCAGAGCTTGCACCACACAGCGGAGAGCAGGGGCTGGTCTCGAACGGGAGCCTCTGCAAACTTGAGGGATGCTGGAGGAGGCCACTGTGCCTCCTTGTGTCATACTTGAGCAGCAGCAGCAGCAGCATCCTGAGCCCAGATGATCGTCGCGGCTTTGGCACGTCAGTGACTTCAGCACGGTCATGTGCGACTGGAAGGGTTTGCTTGACTGCGGGGTGTCCCCTCAGGCTTGACAAAAGGGGGTAGGAAAGACTGGGTACCTTCTGTGCCAGCTTCAAGACATCCCTCAGTGTCTTCTGTCGCTTAGTTTGTCACACGTGTCAGGGCAGAGGCGGAGGAAGAGGGGGGGAGGCGGCACCCGGCGCTGCCGCACACGGAGCGCGGTGCTCTGCTTCCTCCTAACGACGGCTGCGAGCTCTGCTCGCCCGGGGCCCAGAGAGGCGCAGATGCAGGAGCAGTTGTGGGAGCTGCTACAGCAGCAGCCTTTCCCAAAACTCTTCATGCAAACTGAAAATCCTGGGAGCAGCCTGGGAAGGGTGGCGGGAACCTCAGCCCCTCCGGGGCTTGCCGTCCTCCTCTCAGCTGGGTGAGCTGCTAAGAACAGTTGTGTTTCCCTGTGCTAACTCACAGGGCAGATAAAAGTGCCCATGGCACAGCAAATCCTGCCTTTTTTTTTTTTNGGCTTGTGCACATGTCACTCTGGGAGGGACCCGGCTGGTGCGGGTGGCAAGTCCATTGTGCAAAGCAGCTCCAAGCTGTCAAGGTGAAAGCTATTATCAACAGGCCTGCAAAACCTCAGACACAAAACAGGAAAATCTCAATTTTTCTTTTGATCTGGAGTTTCAATAATAATATATTAAAAAAAAAAAANTGAGCCCAGATGATCGTCGCGGCTTTGGCACGTCAGTGACTTCAGCACGGTCATGTGCGACTGGAAGGGTTTGCTTGACTGCGGGGTGTCCCCTCAGGCTTGACAAAAGGGGGTAGGAAAGACTGGGTACCTTCTGTGCCAGCTTCAAGACATCCCTCAGTGTCTTCTGTCGCTTAGTTTGTCACACGTGTCAGGGCAGAGGCGGAGGAAGAGGGGGGGAGGCGGCACCCGGCGCTGCCGCACACGGAGCGCGGTGCTCTGCTTCCTCCTAACGACGGCTGCGAGCTCTGCTCGCCCGGGGCCCAGAGAGGCGCAGATGCAGGAGCAGTTGTGGGAGCTGCTACAGCAGCAGCCTTTCCCAAAACTCTTCATGCAAACTGAAAATCCTGGGAGCAGCCTGGGAAGGGTGGCGGGAACCTCAGCCCCTCCGGGGCTTGCCGTCCTCCTCTCAGCTGGGTGAGCTGCTAAGAACAGTTGTGTTTCCCTGTGCTAACTCACAGGGCAGATAAAAGTGCCCATGGCACAGCAAATCCTGCCTTTTTTTTTTTTTTTTTAAAACCCAAGCACTTAGTAGTGCAAATTCAAGACCAGACATAAGCGGAGAATTTGGCTGGAGCACACCTGCCCCTCGATGTGGGCTGCAGAGCAGCAGGATTAATATGCACAGGGAAGATATGCGTGTGAGCATATGCACACATGTACCCGTGTTCACACGCCCACACACGCCTGCATAAACATTTAATGTGTGCAAGCACACACACGGAGCATTCTTTTCTCTGGAGGCAGAATGTTTTCCAGGCAGCACACACAAACCTCTCTTAGATGCAGGGGTTCTGGTTATGACTGGCACATGGTATTTTGCCATGAAGATCAGATACTGGCGTACAGATCAGCCTAGCCTGTCCTCCCACTGAGGGCTCAGAAATGAGATGCACCAGGTGAGCATATCAAACAATGGGAGGTGAGGAAGGAGATGGATGCAAGATCTATCCTCCTCTCAGCCAGCTGTGTGGATCCAAACTCACTCCCTGTGTTTGGAGGTGGCTTGTGTTTTCTGGCTAGACTAAGATAATACACTGAGAGATTTCTTGAGGGCAAATTTTCCCATGTCACACAAGGAAATTCTTCACAGCGAAGGTGTGAAGTTGTGACTCAGAAAGGACAGCCAGTGCAGTGCCAGGGCAGTGCAGCCACCTGCAAGGGCAGTGGTGCCTGGTGTCATAGGTGGAAGGAGATGGTGCCAGGGGCACTGAGGTCTCTGGGATCCTGCAAACTTCTCCATGCCCAGTCAGCAACAACTGGCCTTCAGGAAGGTGTGAAAGAAGAACTGAATTGGGAAAAGATGGCACATTTGCTGAAATGTAGCAGCTGAGGGCAGGAGAAACAGCCTTGGAGCACAGAGCAGTGGAGGCTACAGGACCCAAAGACATGATGCATGCAGAGGTCAGAGATGATCCAAAGATCATGTTTAGCCTGTGTGAACTCACTGGCAGCCAGCCTGATAACCACCTAGTCATTTATAAGGAGGATTTTTACAGAGAAAAAGTAGGTATTATCTGTTTATCATCAGGACAGGAATAGCCAAAAGTATGAGGAGGCTCTGCTGGTGAGAAGGAGAGGGATACCTGACCTCCCATGCTGGAGTCCCCTAAGACTTAGCCCACTGGGTCCAGTGAGCGTGAGCCTCCACGCTGGGTCTCCCCAGGGTAATACATAGGGCAAGGACACGGAGTGGGGGATCAGTTGTGCCAGCACTCCTGAATCCTGGGGCTGCGCATTTAAGATCACTGGGCACAGTTCATGATTCATGCCTCAGGTCATCCTGGAAGGGTCCTGTCATATCTGGTGACATCCCCCATCCCCTTACCACTCAACCCCCACAAGACACTCTGTTCCTTCAGCTGTGTAGCCAAGGCAACTCTCAGCAAGATGTTGTTTTTGAGGTGGCTCTTTGATGTTAGTGATCTGAGAGGACCCCTTAGTGTTCATGTCAATCCACTGCTTGAAGTTAATCTCAGCAGGAGCCAGCATAATGTGTTTGCAGAAATTTGGGAGTCTCGGTGATTTGCTGTGAGCAAATTTGCTCTCAAGGAATCAATTTCTCAGCGTGTTTTGGTAAGTCTTCTGTCTATGATGTTTCCAGGACAAGTATGAGAGACAGACTCTGGTAAACAGATTAAACTTTGAGAAGGCGTGTTAAATTTATGCTTGTGAAGGCAGTGGGCGTTTCTTGTGTGTGCGTGTACAAGGCCTTGCTCTCACTATTGCCCTTACTCTCCAGACCCCTCTGATATTCCCATCATTTTTCATTGTAACTCCACCCCGGTGGTACTGTCTCTTCCATGCAGAATGTGGGAATGGGGGGGTCAATATCTCCCACAGCAAACTGGCACACTGTTCCTTGTTAGCCTGGCAGGCCTTGATCCTGCAGGATGCTGAGCACCTTTCCCCTAGGGCCAGAGAATCAAAGGCTTTTGGGCACCTCTCCCCTCAGTGGGAACCAGCTGCCTCAGTCCTCGAAGGACTTGGGGCCAAAGCAAAAGCTGTTGGCTCTGGTAGAGTTGGAGAGCTCTTTGCAGCTTTGAGCCTGCAGGGCTGTTGTTGCAGTTTGGTTTGTTTGCTTGTTGGGTGGACACAGCTGGCTTGATGATGGAGATAATTGTTATGTTGATGGAGATGACTTGTCTGGTTGCTATTTAAGGGCAAGAAAGTAATCCTGACAGATACTTAGGGAAATGATTGCCTAGCTAAACAGAAGAAGGAATGTTTCTTAAAGGTAACTTTTGGGGCAAAGTTGGCCAACATTCATAATTCTTTTTTGTAGAAAAACAGTAGAAATATTTTATTTTTCCAAATACAGATGGGATTCATCAGAGGACAATTAAATCAACAGAGCCATTTATTATTCATGCTTAAGAAATCAGATGTTATGTGTTAGACTAATGATGAAAATCTGTAATTAAATAAGGCAGTGAAATCTATGGAACCTGGCTTTCACTTCCTAATTTAAAGGAGATGCTGGAAAAGAAGAAAAGTTTTACTAGGGAAGAATTGCATGTCCAGCAGTCAATTATGCTGCTGCCACAGCTACATATATGTCTTAAGATATTTTATGTAAAGACAAAGTGACACAGAGTCATTGCTCTTACTTGTGCGTCCTTCTTTCCTGATGAAATAGTAGATGTGGGTGAAATTTTACTGCATCATTTCATAACGATTTCAGTGGCAAATTACTTGGTTTTGTAAAAGCAGCAGTGAGTGGCCTGAGGTTGCAGGAGAAATAACAAAGTACAACATGGATTTTATCACTCCAGAAAGGCTCCAGACCTGTGGCAAGGGGTGATCAGTTGTCTTTCATGGAATTTCAGACCCCAAAATGGAGGTCTATACCCTTTTGTCCATCAAGAGACCCATGGGAATTTTTTAACATTCAAAAGCACCTTTGCATTGTGTTGGACCAAAAAAAATTGCTAATGTGTGCAGTGGTACAAGGTGGAAAATGGCTAAGAGAGGCAAGAGTCATCCATTAGGATCAAGCTTGGGCAAATTTCTCCTTATCAATATTGTCTGAGTGTGAATGCCAAGCTTCTGGTACTTTTCTGTGTTTCTACTTAGGTGGACTGAGGATTAAGTAACATCCAGGCCTACTGCAGGCAAAGGCTTTCTGAGTGAAGGAGCCATTAAGAAAGGAGTCCTGAGGGCAGAGGTTGGAAATTTCATCCCTCCGAGGTGGTAGTAGTTAGGATGGACGGTACATGTGATGATGTGTCATCTGGTGCTGACACAGAGATGAGCAATGGATGATCTCACACAGCTTTTCCATCTGGTTTAAGGCAAAACTGTGAAAGTGAGGCTGAAGGCCTAGAAGTTAATCCAGGCTAGGCTGGAACTTGCAATCACAGCTGCACACCTGAAATACTTTCGGTGTTGTAACAGTTCTTTTTCAACACCTAACACAGGTGCATCTCCACACGCCACCTTGATGGGCATTTTCCTCTCTCTTTGTGGTGAGCAAGGGGTTTGGCTTTCTTGGCTCTTCCAGTTCTTGACTGCTGTTGAAGCCAACAGAGACCCTCAGTAACCGTCTGTGGGGACAGATCTTGGGATGGAGACCACCACCTTCTGGCAGGAGCAACATTTCCCGGATTCAGTTCCAGTAGGACAGTTGTTAAAACTTCTGCTCAACATGAAACAAAATCAGATTCAAAACCCTGTCCAAAAGGCAAAAGCCACTTTGATCTGTAAGCAGGCCAGAGAGCTAAGCATAACCTACGGCGGCTGCATTTTTGGTAGGACATCCTTTTCTCAGGATCCTCTCCTTTAATACAGGATTTTCCTCTTAATTTTGTACTGTTTCTAAGGTTAAAAGCTACAAATATGCACACTGGCATCCCAGCTCTTGATAGCCACCAGCAGTACTCTTTTGATTATGGGTCAGCTTCTGAGGCCTTCTTAGCACCTGACTCCACTGTGATTTGTAATACTTGGGTTTCAGAAACCAAAGTAGCATCACCATCCTGGCAGCACCTGCTTTTAAGTCCGGATTTCTTGATGTCTCATGTATATTGATACCACTCTTCACCTGAGTTTTAAAGACAAGCCCCACATAGTCCATGAGGGCAAATCACTTACTCCTTCTCCCTAGTTACATTTCCTCCACTGCTGATGTTGAGCTACCTGCATCCAAAAAGTCCCTGCTTCTTTTTCATACAATAATGACTGTTGATGGACACTTCTAGGGTTCCCACCCATCACACCTCCTTCATTTCTGCAGGCACAGGAAGATTTTTTCCAAGTCATCTCTGGTGGTCAGATGATCAAACAACCTTTTGTTTTCATTCAGAAAACCATAAAGCATGTGTGTTCTCATCTTTTTGTCACAAATAGCCCCATGGAGAAACTGCTGGTAAACAATTCAGTGATGCCTTTCAGAAGCTAAACCAGATTTTCCTCACCCTTATTGTCATGCAGTCTTCTCTGAGTTTTCCTTTTTTAATCTTAGTTTCTTGGCAGCTTGGTATGGGTTTTGTCTCCTTTATTGCAACCAATGAAATCTGCCACTTGGGTGGATTTATTGGAAAAGATGCGAGCCTAAGAAAGGCTGAATTACTTCATCCTTTCCAGGAAGGAAGAATATGTCTTGGTCACTCTGATATTGAAAGATGATTTATTTAGATTTCTGTGGGTCATAATTCAGCTCTCAGCTTCTTCTGCAGTTTGAACACATGGAATGGTGAACATCTGCAGTCTCCAGATGATGTGAAGGAAATATGTTTTATCTTCTTATCATCAGTGCATCAGCAACAGGAGCTTCTTGATATAAATCTAGTCCTGCAATACTTCCTTCCCCTCCACTTGCCAGTTCAGTTCTCTGGAAGATAACTTTGTTCAGGAAATGTCAGGCTGATATAAGCAGCTATCTAGCAACAGAGTGTCTGCAATTTTGCAGGATGGTGCACATCAGCGTCATTTAATTGAAATGGATGGACGTTTGCTCATCATCTTACCGGAGGATGAAACTCTGGAAGTTTCCCAGTTCTTTTATTGGTTAGACATTGTGGGTTCTCTTTTGGACAGAAATCATTGTCATGAGAACTCAGAGTCTCTGGCTATGCTGCCTGTTGACTCAGACCCTCACCTGGTCTTGGTGTGTCTTGTATGTGCATTGCAAACTCCCACACCTGCATGGAGAACTGATTGTAAACAGATTTGGGAGGTTCTTGGAAACAAAGACAGCACCTGTTCAGCCGCAGTCTTTATTTTTACATCTCAAGGCAGCACCAGTTTAGCCCACCAGCTGGTGCCCAAGCTTGGCTCTTCCAGCACAGCATGGATGTTTGGAGACTGCTGAACTAGCAGCTAGCAATGTGTAGGGAAGGAGCTTCCATCATGAAACTCCCCATATCCAAACCTGCTTTTCTCCTTGCTCTACAGAGTTGCTCTCAGAGAGTTTTATTTTGTGACTAGAGTAAGGAAGGGCAACTCAGGAAAGTGCTGTATTGCACGTAGGAACACAGATCCTTCCTTAAGCTTCCAGTTCCCATAGCTGTACCTCTCCCACCTCCATGGCATTTGCTGGCACTGCGAACTCATGCTGACCCAGAGATCCAGTCCTACAGATAGATCCTGCACTTCAGAGCAGACCAAAACATGAGCTGGTTCCCTTGAGAGCTCCTTTCCCACATGCTGAGCTGCATTTCTCCCCCATCCAGCTCTGTATGAGGACAGAGAGGTCATCAGGATGATGATCTCCCTTTCCCATGAATCCTTTGTGAACCTGGGGGCAGCCCAAGCACCTGATATTCACGCTCTGCAGGTGAGCCCTGGCTGATACAGCAGAATCTGCATCTGCAGGTTTCTGCTGAGGAGACATTAATCACCTGAGAAAGAGCTGGTATTCCAGGCTAGTTCAGCAAAGCCCAAACAATTACTTCAAAAAAAAGAGGCCACGGAATAGTGCATCCTTCTGCTATCAGTGCCTGTTCTCTGAGGCTCTTCAGGTATTCCTGAGCTGTTCCCAAGCATCCTCCTGGCTCTTTGCTTAATAAAATGGAGATAAGTCCTAGCCTTCCAAGCCAAGTGTCTGGATGCTTTTCCATCTCGTCTGTGAGCTTGGCCTTACTGATCCATATCCTTCCCTTAAAAGGTGTCTCAGTGGAACAAGGGAGTGAGGTCTCATCGACTTCCATCATGTTGTCACAGGGGTGTAAGATACTGGAATGCCCTGGAGCCCCTCTTCAAAAAGCTTGTGTGGCTTTTGAGCCATGGACTGATTGGATTCTGATCATCTGTTTTTGGTAGGTGACTGGGTGTGGTGGGGCAGAGTGGGTGTTTCTGGGAGCACTTCACAGTGCTTTGACTGCTAAAGGCTTCCTTCCACACTCTGCACATCACAAAAGTGTTTTGCTACCTTTGGCAGCTGTTGAAGTTCCTAATTCCCAGGGGTGGAAATAGGGTCTGTGTTTTCTTACTACGGCTCCTGTGTCTGTAAAACAGCTTGGCCCATGGGAACTACATCACAGGCTTCAAGGGGATCGAGACTGAAGAGGTGGTGGGAATTACCTTTCTTAACTTCAGACCTTTGGAGGCCTAAGTGTGATCATTGGAGTCACAAGAGAGAAGACCTTAAAATCATCACCCAAGGCAAATGATGGGACTGGTCACAATTTGGAGGGTGCAGCATCTCTGCAATGACTTACACATGGAGTTTGGCCATCCAGAACACCTCACTGTTAGCACTCGAGTGTTATGTGACAGGTGTATGTGTCTGTTGGACGTTGCTGAGACTTGTAGGATGTGGGGTGGCAGTCCCAGCGGGGCTGCTGTCACTCGGTCCTTCTTGGTGTGTGGTGTCTCCTCTGAGCCTCTCATCACCTGCAAGCATTACCAGCATGCTCCCTCACCAGTCCCTACCGGACAGACTGCACCGGCCTGATGCGAAGACCCCACCAAAGCACAAACGTTCGTTCAAAGTCCAGGGCACATTGCAGCTGGCTCTCCAGCAGACAACACCCTGGGCTAGTGGAGGGACTGGCTGGAGCCTCCATCCTCAGCCCTGGCTGCTCTGCCTCCAGTGGGTGCCAGATGGCCTCGGGCTGGGCGGCTGCATGAGCTCACTGCCTGACCTCACCAGGGCGGTGGTCTCAGCAGTGACCCCAGCCCAGGCACTGCGCCTGGGCTGCTCCACTGACCACCCCAGCAGGGCTGGGGGCTGGTCACCACAGCGCTGGGGGCTGTGCCTGGGACAGGAATGTAAGCGAGCTGTTCTTCATTAGGCGGGTGAAAGCTCCTGGGCTTCTGCCTGGGCTGAGTCTGGTGGCCTCTAGGGAGCTCAGGAATGCTTTTGCTCCGTTGTGCGCTCTCCAGCTGCCAAAGGGTGCGAGATGAGATGACTCTAGTCTCTTTGCATCCCTTCCCTGCCTGCATTATCCCTTCCCTGCCTGTATCTTGAGAATGCAGACAGAGCGGCTGTCTCTGTGTGCTGTTCAGGAAGGAGGAATTATTATTTTCCCGTCATGGCCACAGGTGCAAGTCCGGGGTCAGGGAGGAATCCTGCCAGTACCAGGAAGTTTTGGTGTAGGTCAAGCATGTCCCCTCCTCTGGAGTGGCAACAAATGGGAAGGGCAGCTGGGGAAAATATTAATGGTTTTTACCAGCCAGGTATCTAAGAAAGGAATTTCTGTATAAGCCCCATATGCAATGAGCACCTCTGAACAGAGATGGCTGAGTTTGGGGCAGAGGAAGGACTGGGCAAATTCTCGAAGTCTCCATGAGTGACATTGGTGTTATTCCTGTGCTAGAGGTTTAACTGAGATCCCCATTAAGTCTTATCCAACACCTTCCTGCTTAAGTAGTGTATTATGTTAGTGCCTATGCTGTAAATAATAATGATCATGATAATAATCAAGAAGGTTGTTTAGCAGGGTTGCACTGTGGTTGTGCATGTACTTCTTAGGTGCATGTGGCTTTTGGGGGTGGTGTTGAACAGGACAGCAAGTCCTCTAGCAGTGGGCTGTGGCTGTAACGAGCACAGTTCATTAGGAACAGCAGTCACTAGATCCTTTTTGCCAGAAACCAATGAAAATGTGTTACAAAAATTTGAGCCTCCCAGCCATTTGGAAAAAGTTTTGTGCTCCACTCTGTAACATCAGCAGGCAGAGATGCAGTGTTCCTGCACACTCTGCTCCCCCATGTGAGTGCATCCACCACCTCCTTGGCACCTCACGTGGGTCCAAAGCATCTGAAGCCCAGGAGCACCAGGCTGGATTTTGATGCAGGGCAGAATGATGAAGTCTGCTCTGGGTGATGTCTCTTAAGGACAGCAGGCAGCCAGACAAGAGCAATTTGTGGCTTCCCCTTACCAGCTGCCCAGAGCTTGTCAGGAATTTCTGTCAGAGACCTCTGCCCTTCAGTTTGTCAAAATTGGCTTGTTAGAAGAAGGAGTTGTGTCAGCCTTGTTGTTGAAGGAAATTAGGCTATAAAAAACATAAGAGGATGGAGGAAAGGGATCCCTTCAAGGCATCCATGGAGTTATCACTGGGATATAAAGATCCAAACTAGACACTACTGCTGAGTCACAGATGGAGTCCCATCACTTCTATCCCTTGTTGTATGACATCCCAAGTGTATGTTCCCACTTGAGGTTGAACACATGCATGCCAGGGAGAGTGAAGGGAGTCAGTTCCAGGTGCTTTTTCAGCCATGCAGAAAGCACCGGACTTGGGTTGAGATCTGGGCAGCTTTTAGTGCACATCAGTTGTCTGCAAGAGTACAGGGCTCCTGTGGCTCCCATCTATTCTTGCTGAAAGGGCTCCACATTAGTCCCCAGCTCACTCTGGCTTGCTGGCAGCTTGCAGGGAGAGGAGGGATAAGGTACTTGCAAGAGGGTAAAGCTGCTGACCATGTGAGCAGTCTTGAGCTGCTGCAAACACCCATTGCATGGTGAGTCCTGTGGACTGGACACCCTGTACTGTTTTTCTGACTGAATCTTTGCTGCCTTGTATCCTTTATTTGTTACTTGTTTTTATTTGTTAGGATTGCCCTAAGAAGCTATGCCTTACTTATTTGTTATTGCAGAGGTAATGAGCTGTGCCCCTCCTTACTGGGGAGTTGCCCGCACCAACGTGAAACTTCCCTCCCCTTATTACTGTAGGGCAGCCCAGGGAAATACTCTGGCAGCACCTTCTCCAGCCCTGGACATGGGTGCCAGAGGGGATTCCTGGGACAGAACACAGCGTGTTTCATTGCCATAAGACAGCCTTAGTCACTGCAGATGCCTCTGTTCTTCTTTCGGACCTTGAGTTGCCAGAATATCTTTTGAGGCAAAGGATGCACTTCAGCTGTATCTTGTATTGTTTCATTCTCTGGGGAGTAATTCCCAGTTTACTCAGTTTCTTCTCTATCACTTGTCTGTCATCCTCTTAGAGTAGAGGAGCCCTGATCTGTGCAGGCAGTTGAGTCCTGCAGCAAAGAATAAAACCCCAAGCATATAAGCTTCATGGGGCAAAATGGCAAAATGATCATTGCTGGCAAGCCATCTGAGTCCTGGGGATGGTGCAGGGGATTGTTTATGTTGCTCTTGGCAGTTAGGAGGGTGTAGAGTTGGGGATGCTCATCCAGTGCTGTTCTTGTGGAAACAGAAAAAACAAAGGGCGACTTTAATAAATGAGTGGCCATGAGAAACTTTCAGTTTTTTGCTGGGAGAGTGCAAGGTCACCTTGGCAAGGAGGAATAGAATACTTGTACCTGTGGTTGGCCTGGGCGCCCAGTGACCAGCCTATCCGCTCAGTCACCTCCAAACCCCCCAGCTGAGGTGTGTGTGACAGTCTCACACTGCCATCTGCCACTAAGCATCTCATCTGTCCCCCCCACTGGGCATCTTCAGGCATCCCTGGGCAGCAGTGGCATCTTCTTCACCTTTCTCCCTCCTGGTGCTGCATCTGGGCTCCAGGAAGCAGTTGGTCTGCAGAAAGAATCCTATTTGCCTTGTTGGGGGCGTATATCTGCTTTTATTTTAATCCTGAGCCTTTTTCCCTTCTGTAGGAGGGGATGAGCTGGGTTCACTGGCATAGAAATTGCAAGAGAGGCAGTTCAGGGACAGATGTCAGCTACTCTGATGTTTTCCTTCTGCTGTAGTGAGTTTCCTCATGGTCACTTGCTGGTCCCTACAAGGACTTGTCATCAGTGCCAGACAGTTGGGGACCCAGGGGTCAGGAGACCAGGAACCTCAGGACCTTTAAACTGTACTCAAATTTAGTCAAGAAATAAACCTTTTTCACTCTGGTGGTTGTACTAAATGTCACAAGTCATCTAAGTTTAGACTGTCACCAGCTTGCTCCTATATATAACTGCTCAGGGCTTCTGACTGCATCGTGCCAGCAGAGGTTGTGCTGGGGGGTCTACATGAAGATGGGTGCCATGGACAAAACCTAAACATGATCCCCCTTTAGCTGTACCATCAGTGGCAGTCAGACAGCATTACTTGGCAGTGTTACCCTTGGCTTTGCTGGCTGCTTGGTGTGTCCCAGCAGATGGGAGCTGGTTTGATCCCATGAGTGGGGCTGAAAGCTGTGGACCCTGGAGATCCCAGCACTTGTCAGCCACATCTTTGGTATCACTGCTGAAATGTCTGCCCAGCCACATGGTGGCTGTGCTGTATGATTGACCTTGGCTTTGGAATTGTCTCATCTTCAAGCATTCCTGGCTTGTGCTCTTGCCTTCTCAAGGCAGGGTGAAGTATGAACTACTCTCTTAATCCTCCCAGCATGGATAAACAGGGGCTTCTCTCCCTCATTTATGTGTCACCTGACCCTTCCTGGAGATAGGATGACCCTCACACTGGTCTTTTTCCACAAAAACAGTGTATGTAGAAATGCATCCTTGACCTCTGACTCCTCCATGCTTTCTAGACACCCTCCTGTCCCAAGCTCAGAGGTCACACAAAAACCTTGTGAAGTCCCACACAGCGGGGATAAAGCCGGGGCTGTAGGCAGCAGCTGGGAAAGGGATTCCTTTGGTTATTTGTTTCCATCCTGCCTGGTGCAAAGATCTCCTCTGGGGTTGGGCAGGAGGCTCTCTGTGCAAAAGCAAGCCCCACTCGCCTCATGGAGACATGACAGTTTGGTATCCCATCCCTTGCAGAACGGGAGTCCCGGGAGCATGAGGAGCCGACCACATCGGAGATGACAGAGGAGACCTACCCGCCCAAGGCCTACCGGCCCAAGCACGGGCGCCTCTCTGAGCTCAAGGCTGAAGCCCTGAAGAAGGACCGCCGGAAGAAGCTGACCCTGGCCAAGTTCGTGGGCATGGCTGAGAACACGGCTCACCCTCGTGTCGTCATCCCCGAGCTCCGGCAGGAGTTTGAGCTGGTGGGTGCCTTCACCTTCCCTCCGTGAGGCTCCCCTGGGAAGGTGACTGTGGAGGCCTTTTACCCCTGGGAAATGGGTACTGGTGGCGGGGGGACCAGGGTGCTTTTGCGGCTGGAAGGTTCTGTGAGGTGCTCCCCTTCTCACATTTGATCTCCCTGCGTGCAGGGCCCGTGCCGCAGGCACATGGAGGCATCCCTGCAGGAGCTGAAGAGTAGCCAGCGGATGGTCCCCCGCGCTGTCCACCTCCCCAACTGTGACCGCAAGGGTTTCTACAAGAGGAAGCAGGTAAGATGTTCCCCACCCAGGAAGGCTTTTCTCTGCCACTGCCCTGGGTGGGAAGGATGGAGGTTTTTCCTTTGCTGGGTTAATCGAGGTGTTGCTGCAAGCATCTCTAGACACATTTGGTGGTGGGTGGCCTTGCTGATGGCTCCAAGTGCCATCTGGCCTGAAGCAAGCATCCTGAAGGAGCGGGTGAGGGAGGGGGAAAAGTCAGAGATCCCTGGGGTGGGGTAAGAGCAGGGACAGGGATCTGCTGAAAGCAGAGAGCAGGAGCCAGATACTACCATGGGGATTGCATCGCTGGTGTGAAAGGGCCGAGGCCTGATGCCCAGGGAGGGAACCACACAGCGTCTGGTGTCTAGCTCTTGATCTTTGCCCTTGGGTGTCTCCCCAGTGCAAGCCGTCCCGGGGCCGGAAGCGTGGGTTGTGTTGGTGTGTGGACAAGTATGGCATGAAGCTGCCGGGGACTGACTTCCTGAGCGGAGACCTGCAGTGCCACGCGTTCGACAGCAGCAATGTGGAGTGAAGCCGCATCCCCTCCCTCTGCCCCATCACTATCTACCCAGACTCCCTTCCACCCTCCCCTCCGCACCTCCCCGTGCCCCGGGACTCCGATTCCTTTCATCTCATGTAAGACGAAAAAAGAAAGGAAAAGAAAAAAGAGAAAGGAAGGAAAATGAAAAAAAAACAGAAAGGGAAAGAAAGAAAGAAATGAGAGAAGTAAGGAAAGGAAAAGTAAAAAGAGAGAAAATAAAGAAAAAAGAGAAAAGAAAAAAGAAAATTAAAAAAGAGAAGAAAAGAGAAAAGAAGAGAAAAGACAGAAGAGAAAAGGAAAAAAAGAGAAGAGAGAAAAATAAACCCTGAAGAAACTGAGGACTCGGAATCTACAACAGCCTTTTGACAACAAGGACTCAGCAAGGAAAGGATAGAGCCAGAGACAAACCAGCCATGGCCGCTCTGCCGTCCTGCACCTCTCCCCAGTGCTGCCTGCACCCTCTGCCACAAGCAGAGATCACCCCGATGTAGGAAGCTCTCCAAGTTGCTGATTTTCCAGTACGGGTTTTGGGCAGGTTCATTTTTATTTTTATATTTTTTTTGTGTTAGCTAGTTGATTTCTGAAGGGTCTTGAGAGAAAATCTTGTGGCCACCAGCGTTTCCCTTGCAGTCCTCCAGAATGTCCTCCCCATGTTGCTGGGACTCATTTGAGTTGATTTCCATCTCAAATGATTGCCCCCAGTCCAGGCAGATTTCAGCAAGGGAGGAGATGTGGGACTGTTCGTTTTGTGTCTGGAGATAAGCTGGAGAGGGAAACACAGATCCTCCAACAGCAGAAGTACCCCTAGAAAGTATCTGTGACTTCAAAAAAAAATCACCACAAAAGGAAATACAGTCTTCTCTGTCCAGTTCATCTTGATTGGAAGGTCAGAAATTTTCTTGGACAAGCAGGACTGTGACCTTTGTCCTCCAGGTGTGAAAACGTTCGTCACCTGCGTGCACTTGTGTGTGCATTGACATGGCTTTCCCTCCTTACAACACTTCACCTTGAAATCTGGAGGTTTCAATGTAATATGCAATTGGGGGATATGCTTCCCCTTCCAAAAACAAATAATAACCTGCTGGATTAAGCACAGAAGCAGAGTTATGGAGGAGCATCGGTGCCTGTGGAATCAGGGCCTCATCAACACTGAGGACTGCATCACTGTTCGGACTGAAGTATCCCTACATGGGGACAGGGGAATTAGGGCCAAAACTCTTCACTACCCTCTTCACCACCACAAAGACAACCAACTATGGAGATTTTTTTTTTTTTTTCACAGACGAAAAATGTGGTTTGCTCCAGGGGAAAAAAAAACCCCAAACCTCCACTTTGTTTCATCGTGTTTTCTTGTTAAGGCTGGTTTATAGCTTTCCCCGTGGGTAGGAAAATGTCATCCTTTTGCATTGAGGATACTGCTCATGTTGCCATGGCTGATTCCCACCACCCTGCAGTAAGATCCTGTGACGGGCCCTTGCCTTTAACCTGGGACCCAGCTCCTTGTTGAGTGACAGCAGCCACCGCACCATGGAGACCCACTGCCTCGGGCATGCTGGGACAGCCCTCGGCTGCCTTCCTGACTCATTTGTTGTTTTTAACATTTGCATTTGATTTTGGGACTCTTGCCTTTTGCTTATCCCTGACAAGGGTCTCCGCGATGTTGGTGCTGGGAGGAGATCCTGCAGCGAACGGAAGGAAAGAAAGGAAAGGGAGCTGTGGGGTCTGGGTGCTGTGGTGGGGAAACACACCCGCTGGGAACCACATCCTACTGCCATGGCTGGAGGTGGCTGCCAGCACTGGCCAAAGGACACAGCTGATCTCAGGTGGAATGTTCCTGAACCCCCAAATCCCTTTGAGCTTCCTGGACCTGGGCAAAGAAAAATGGAGGTCCACAGCACCACTGGGGCCTCACCAGTGGGGATGGAACAAAGGGGATTCAGCACTAAGGGGTTCTGGTGAAGGCTTCCTGCCATCACAGGTTGGGAGCCCTCATAGCCTCTCATGAGATGACATTACTCCCCTAAGCATCCCATGGGCCCCCACCAGGATGTTACCCTGATGGAGGGCGGGACTGGACACCTGTGGTTATTTCCTTCCAAGTGACAGTGGGGACAAGTTTTGCCTGTGGACTTCATGGAGAAGAACTCATTTCATCCTGGGGACAAAGCACCTTTCCATGCTGAAAAGTAGGAAGTGTGCTACCAAATGTAGATCTACCCCCAGAAAAGCCTGTTTGAGTGGGCTGACTCCGTGTTGTTGGAGGGGAGCACAGTGGGGGCTGAGAAAGGGACCCCTCCAGGCTGTGCAAGGCTGGTGGAGCAGGGTTGGTTTAACCAGAGTGGTGGGTTAATGCTGGGGTACAAGTGGAGTGAAGAATGGGGTGAAGACAGCAGGAGAAGGAGGAGCTTGTGCTAACCCCAAGGGCCACTGGACACCATTGTTGACACTGTCCACTCGCTGATCCCTGTGCAAAACCTCCTGACTGTCATAGGCCAGTACCACCTTTCCCAGGACCCTTCCTTCCTTCTCTCTTCCTCTTTCTTGCTTTTTTGTTTGTTTGTTTGTTTGTTTTGTTGTTTAATTTCTCAAAACTTGAAAGCCTTTGGCTGCAGAGAAAGGAGACGTGCCCCTGGGGTGGGATGGGAAGGGCATCAGACCTCCATGGACCTTGCCTTCTGGGGAGTATGCTTTTGCAGGGTGAGGGTTAGCTCACAGGGCCCCGCGGTGGTGTCACAATGAGGCCATCACACAGGGCAATGCTCTGTCATCTCCCTACCAAGCAAGTCTACGTGGCCCTGGGAACCCAGAGTACCAAAATCCATCCCACACAGCCTCCCTCACCCCTGCACACCCCATGCTGGGATGGCATTGCCTATCCTGTCGCCACAAACCTGGGGGGAGGATGATGGACATTTGGGGTGTACCACCCTCACCCCCCAGATCGCCTCAGCTCCCAGGTGGGGCACCGAGTGACCCCCCAGCTGCCCACTCCCTTAAGGATCCCCAGCAGGACGAGGCTGTTTACAGGCTGCACTAATATTTAGGACCGGGGTTGGAGCCTGGGTTGGGCTAGGAATTAGAGTGACTTCAGGAGGGTTTGGTCACTCTCTGAGGTGGCAGTGATGAGGTGCTCCCATTTTCAGCACCCACCATACCCCTCTGCATTTAGGATGAGAGAACCAGAAGGGGCAGATTTGGAAGCTGGGGAGGGTTGAGGCACATCAGGAGATGCTGGCAATTTGTGCATCAGGGGTCATGAGGCTCAGGGGTCTCTGGCTATGGTATTTGCGCTGAGCCCACGTTGGTATCTAGGATGCGAGCTGGGAAGGAGAGGACAAGGATGGCTCAGGACAGCCCTTCCACCACATCTGCCCAGGGAGCGGCGCTCAGTGGCTGGGCTGCCCCTTGTCTGTACTGCAGTGGACTTCGAAAACCACTAGTACAAGAGCATTTTGCACTATTTCTCCGCTCTCTCCCCCCTTCCCCTTTTCTCCACCTTCCCCATGAAAATTCTTTGCTGTTGGTTTGGTTTTCTTTTTTTTTTTGTTTTGTTTTGTTGTTGTCGTCATTGATTTTTTTTTCCCCAAAATGGAGCATTGTATATTTAAAGAACTGTCAGTTCACCTCGCTTCCAGACCACTGTCCTGGCCCTGGCTAGAAGCCCTGCCTGCTGTGGCCCCCTCCCCAGCCCCACCAGCTGCCGCCACTGCCACCGGGACAGACGTCACCACGCACGTTACCCACCATTGTAACACAGTTGTTAAAACACACCAGATTCCGAGTTTCCTGCCTGGTTTTTATCTTTAAGCAATACTCACTACACATTTTACGGTAGCTTTTTATAGCTTTACATACATACGGTAGCTCTGTTGTTTCGTTTTGGTTTTGTTGTTTTGTTTTTTTTTTTTTCCAGTAAACAAGAAATACTCATAATCTTACTGGTGGGAAAAAAAAAGCAGTTTGTGAAAAACTGACAATGGAAGAAGAGCTTAATGCTCTGTTTAGCATTTTGTACTTAAAAAAAAATCTCACATTTTATTAAAAAGTGAAGATTGCTGTATACTATTTATTCAACTTATAATTTATGTTACTCTTTGATCTTTGTCTTTTCTCATGACAAAGCATTTATTTAATAAAGTTATGCATTCAGTTAGCTTGTGCCTGACCCTCGTGGAGCATCTGTGTGCCAGGGCCTGCCAGTGAGCTGCTCCAGCCCCGAGCTGTGTTGGGTCCCTTGGGGGGCTCAGCCAGCTCCACAAGGGTGCTCAGGGAGATAGAGGGCATGGGGTAAAATGGTGGCAATGCCTATGGGGAGCTTTTGATACTAGAACAGTCTGCTAGGTGACTGGTAAAAGTTGCAAGCCTAACTTTACAGCTTCCCAAAAGCAGAGCTACAATTTTTATCTTTTTTTTTTTCTTTGCATGGATATGGCAGTGGGGTACAGCACGCACATTTGACCAGCTTACCAGGGCGAAGTACCTAGCAACCCCAGTGACATTAAGCCCCTAAATGCTATCTCAAACTGAGCTCCACAGCTTGGGAGCAGACGTGCTGTTTGAGTCTCAGAACCTCTTGGGGCCGCTGGAAGATTTGCCCCGACGTCCCAGCGGCAGGAACATCCCGGGAGCTGCTCAGCCCAGCCAGGCCATGGTCCTCAAACGCTGTGGTAGCTCTTGGTGGCTCATCCCACTGCCCTCCCTGGATCTGACCCTGCCCCACCGCCCAGGCAGCCATCACCCTTCATTCTCCCACTCCCCCCCGCTCTCCCTCCTCCTGTGCCCCTCTTCCCCTCCATCCACCTGCCAGCATCACCCCGTGCGCCCAGAGCGGGGCGGCAGGCGAAATCATCCCCTTTGCCCCTGAACTGAGGACTGTGGGTTGCCAGGGCTGTGCTAACAATGCATCCCGCAGCCATCTTGCAGCACACGGAGCTGGCACAGCCACGCTGTCCCCGACGGACACCCTGTCGCCCCCGGACACCTCACACGGCCCAGCCCGACCCCTTCGGGCAGCGCAGGAGGCCGGAGCCGCGCGGCGCCGCAGCCGCCACCAGGCGGCGCCAGGCCCCGCCCGCGTTACCCTCAGGGCCCGGCCGGCCGGGCAGGGCCGCGGTGCTGCCGCTTCCAGCCGCAGAGGCCCTGAAATTGGGCTTTCCATCCAAAAAGTTAGTGCTGCCTTCAGCTGCGGGCTAATAAATCACATCCCTAAGGACAGCTGGAGCTGTGTACACGTGTATAAGTAGCTCCAGCTGTACACAAATAGAGTCACACATTTTTACACTAACTATGTTCTTTATATTAAATACCATTGTTTATATTATACTATTGTACAGGTTTTTATACTAAAAATACTAGGAAGAAATTCTTCACTAGAAGGACGATGAGGCATTGGAACAGGTTGCCCAGAGAAGTTGCGGAGACCGCAGCCGTGGGAGTGTTCAAGGCCAGATTTGGATGCAGACAGTGTCTTGCTGGTCCCCAGCCAAAGGAACCCTGCTATCACACATAATTACCTCCTTGACTCATTGTGACTTTTATTCCTCCCCCCCCCCCCCTTTTTGTTTTGTTTTATAAGTTTGATTTGTTCTTTCGAAGCTATTGTTTCCATCCCTGTATTCCCAGTGGCTCCAGAGGACTGCAGTGTATTCATGCAGGAATTACTGGGGCGGGCTCTGTGGTCTGTTTTGTGTAAGAGTTCAGACTGAGTGATTGTTGTAGTCTCTTCTGGCTGGTTTCTGAGCTTATGGGTTAGGCAGAGGGAGAGTAATACCTGGACAGCAAGCTGCATTGTTCAGGAGCCTGGAGCTGAATCAGAGTCCCTCACCAAAATGTAGAAGACCATTTCTTTTTAATGGACTGATTGTCTTGGTCATCTCAAGTGGTCCACCGCAGTTGGCTGAGCAGTGGCTCAGGTAAGATGAAGGAGACACTGGTTATCCAGTGTTCTGAACAGTTCCAGAGCTAGAATTCTTCAGGACTGTAAGAGTAGATCTCATAAGGAATCTCTCCTTCCCCTCTGTCTTTTGTCCTCAGTCATTCTCTTTCCCATATACTTCAGCCCCAGCTTCAAAACTCAGCCCAACAAATGTGTCTGCAGAGGGCACTGGTAAAAGACAGGTTTCTCTTTCCCTGTTCCTGGCTGCACTGAAACTTCTGCTGGCTCAACTGGATGGCTTCTCCTGTAGGCAAAAATGGATTGTTTCCAGAGCCACCACTGTGAAACTGTTTGTTGTGATTGGACCTGCACAACAACATTTATGGGAAGAAAGGCAAGCAGATAGGGGTATCTTGTGAGCTTGCTGCTAGGTGAAAGCATGGTCAGATAGTTTTTTTTGAACCAGACATTGTCTTGCCTAGTGCTACCTCTGGTCCTCTCCTGCAAAGTGAGGGCAGGAAGAGTGCTGTATATTTTGGATAGCAGTAAGTCAGTTTTGGCCTTGTGAGAGGCTTCATTGGGCCTCCAGGCGCCTCCATATCCTTTCCAGTTCCTCCCTCCTTGTGCTACTACCCATAGGTAAGGTCCTTGAAGTCATCACCTATAGCTCAGTCTCAGGAGAGACCTGTACTTGTTCCCTTGGTGGAAGCTGAGGAAAAAAGGAGTCCTTGGGTGGACCACATTGGAAGACTTCCTTCAAGGATTTCTCTATGGGTAGGATGTGTGTGCCACAGAGGCAGCTGTTTTGGAGTAGGTGGTTTGAAATACTGTCTGGAGCAACAGGAAAACAAGTGACAAGTTCATATCTTTCATTGCTTTTCCTCATCAATTTGCATGTCTATAGTAGATTTGGCAAGGCATCAGCTTCAGATTTGGCACCAGGAGGAACAATCTGAATTAATTTACCTTATCTCTGCTTTAAAAACTCCAAGATCTATCAGTTTATTGTCATCCTGGAAAGGACTGTGACATTTGTCTTATTGCTGAATACATTGTTCATGTTAGAAAGTGTCACTCATGTTGTTTTTTGACGTAGATGGATATAATCTGCATCAAATCAAATACATTCCTTTCATTGATGTAATTAATGAGCAGAAAGCATGGGGCAATTGTTAAATTGTTGAATACTGCAAATGAAGGCCTTTAAGAGCAACAACGAATCCATGCCTATAATGGAAAGAGCAAAGACATGTCAATCTTCTTTAGTTACCTGGTTATAGGATTCAAGATCATTTACTGACAGTTTCAGAAAGAGTGTGACAGGGTAAGAATAAAGAATACCAGATCCAGTAGCTCCTATTGAACCAAACCCGTATGAACTCTTTCATCAGACATGTTTCTTATTTCTTACATAAATTGTTTTCCTATTATGAAAACCAGTCCTTTTTGTGAAACTAAGCATTTCAACAGGGTACATCTCTCTCTAAGGACTTTTCCCGAAGATTTTGCATGGGAAATTGACCAAATAACCCAACTCTGAGATTATTTTCTTTTCAATCATATTTATGGGCCTTTGCTGAAAACCTTGTAGGTTTTATTTCTTCATCTTAAACCTGAGAAACATGTTAAAAAGGGGTCAAGGATAATGACAATTTTTAGCAGCAAAAAACAACATTTTAACAACCTTTCTTCCTGAACAGCTTTGCTAATTGTTCATTAAAATACTGTTAAAAGCCTTGAAGAGGAACAAAACCTTTGTGCATCATCTCCATCTGTCCTGGGAGATGGGCAGGGGAAACCACCAGGAGCTCATGGAGCAGGGACTGTACTGGACAGAGAGCAGGTTCTTGGCTGCTCTGTGCATCTTCCTCCCACAGAAGGCTCTGAAGGTCATGGTCATGCCCACTCCTCATTAAGTGCATGGGTTTGGGTTTGCTGTCTCTGGCTCTACACACAGACTCTTACTGACCCCTGGACCAAGATATTTCTGCAAAGAAAAGTCCAGAAAAATACTGTGAAAAGGGCTTTCCCTGTTAGATGTTGAAGACAAAGCTCTATTTGGGCCCGTGGCCATCTTTAAATAGAGTTGTGTCAAAAGATGAGTCCGTCCCTTGATTTGTCAAACAAAACAGCCTGGTCTCTGTCATTCAGGTCTTGCACTAAAGCTCTACAAGTGTTGGATATGGCTGGCTGAGCCAGGGTTCTGCCTGGCCTCACTGCTACCATCATGTTTTGGGGTTATCTGTGAAGAAGTGAGAACATTGGATGCAGAAGGATGTGCTCATGCACAGGTAATTCCCACTCCTCCAAACACCCCAGGCCAAGGTCCCCTGCTTCCACCAGAATTCCTCCATTGGGCTCAGAAGGATGGAAAGGGTAAAAGGCTGCAGCAAGCCAGGCATGGAGGCCAGCTGTCCCATACACAAGTCTCCAGGGTCTTAACCTCCAGACCACAGTGCTCAGCTTCTTCTGAAAAAGGGCAAGGCTGTACAGCAGAACTGTGGAACTGGAAGGCTTGTGGGCTGAAATGAGTCCAAAAGACATATTAACAGGCATGAGAGGCCTGTGATGAAATAGCTAAGGTATTAATGCAGCCAGAGGCTGGTAATGAATACAAAAAATGCCCACATTTACCCAAGAGGTCCCAAAGGTCTTTTGTCCAGAACATTGTGATCCTTAGAGAAATCTCTTAAGAAAGTTAAACCACAGGGTTAGGGCTCCAGGACAAAATCTGGGCAGTGTGCTCTCTCAGCTGTTCTGACCTCTTGTCTGATGAGACCTTATTTGCAGTCTTGTTAAAGAGCATGGATATCATCCTCTGGGACTTGTGCCCTGTCAGGGGAGGGTGCCCTCCTGACCCTATAGGTGGTGTGAGTCCCTCACTGTGCCCTGTGGCTGTGCTGCAGACAGCAAAGCTTAGTTCACAGATTTTGAGATGAGATTCTGTCCCCTGGTGACAGGGGACATCCTGAATGCTCAGGTACTACCCCTGATATACAAGATGCTCTTCTGACACTTAGCTCTCCATCTCTCAGCTGCTGAAGGAAACCTGAGGTGCAGAGCACAGGTCAGTGCAGGATAAACTGCCACCATCACAATCTGGCCTTCACTTCTTGTTTCCTCAGGCCATTCCTTTTTTAATGCATGGAGAACCTGGAAATGGTCTCTTGGTGCTGAGCAGAGCTGGGTTGCAAGGAGAAAATGGGACCTGGAGGCTGATGAAAGCAGAGAGTTGGATGGCTGAACATCTCTGGTGCTGCATAAAGTGCAAACATCACAGAAATAAGGAAACAAAAGCAGGTTTGATGGGTATTCATCTAAAGTCAATTTCAAACCAATGCCCATCTGACCTGCTTTTTGGAGTGGCTTATCCCACTTTTTAGGACTCATGCACTGCAGTCAGGCACCTTTTTGACACTTACAAAGGTGTGGCAGGCCCTGACTGTCCCCAAGGCTGTACCCACACTGCTCACCCTATGTCTGTGTGCCCTTTAGCCTCTCCATCCTTCAGAATTTTTTCTTCTTTTGTATGTATGGTTTCCCATTAAGAGTGCCCCAATGAGGAAGGGCTGCTGAGTGGAGGCATTGCTGTATGGCACTGGCATGTCTCTTGGCATGAAAACACCACCAATGCTGTGATTATTTTGTGCACCTGATGTGAGAGTCCATACAGCCATTCTTTGCTTTGACCATTAATGAGGCCTGATTTTAGTCCAAAACAAGCTTTCTTGAAACAAAATAGCCATTTTCCAGTCTTCTTGTGGAAGCCAAAAGTATTTTAAGTTGGACTGGGCTGGCCTAAACACAGGGTGGGGAGGGAGTCAGTAGGTTTGGGACATTTTAATAATGAAGAGAAGAATGTGAAAGGAAGGATTAAACATGGTGTTTTATGTGTATTTATTGAGTCAATTTATAAGGTGCCTTTTGCAAAATATCTTGAGCACTGCATGGAAAAACCACAATGCAAAATATTTGAAAAATCTGAACACAAAGCCAGTGTGTCCCAGCATACAGCCAGGAAACAAAAGAGAAGCTGGCACTGGGAGCAGTTCTCTAATCACCAGGCCCCAGCAAAAGGAGATCTGCAGGACAAGGTGAGCCATGATGGGAAGGATCTGTTCCCTGTGCTCCAGGCAGCCCTAGGTGGGTCTCATTTCAGGTGGGTACAATTTCTTCAATCATTTTAAGGGTGGCAAGGAAAATGGGTAGAGTAGAAAAATGACCATGCTGATTGCTTTGAGCCATACAAGATTCATTTTTTAGCATCTGTAGCACAGTTAATTTCCTCATACAGTATTTTTCCTGAAAATGATTTGCTGTAATAAAAATGAAAGAATACCATGCCTATGGGACAGAGATTAATCTGCAGTACACACAGACATATCTTCAGAGGAGGAAGCACACCTACAAGAGGAGGTTTAATTGCAGGAAATATTGGTCACCAAATTGCTGAGTAGTCAGTATATTTGAAGAGATAACTTTGTTTTGAAAAGCTCACCTGTGCAGTTTCTGCTGTGGTGGAGGCTGGGAGAGATGAGAGAGATCAACAAACGTTGTGAGTGGGGTGGCCCTCATCACCTCCTTCCCTACAGTCAATCACTTGCCTCTTCCAATGAGAAGAGTGAAATACTTAAAAAAAACAAAACAAAACAAAACAAAACAAAACAAAACAAGAAAACCAGCTCATAAAACTTCATCTCTTGGCAGTGAGGCCCAAGAGAGGACTTCAGTCTGGTTTTAGCTCATTTGACTGAAGGTCAATCCACAAAGTAGCCCTTTGGTTGGCTGGGACATTTACTACATATATTAAGGCTTCGGGCAATCTGTGTTGAGAAGGGGGTTTTGGACAGGTGTCCCTTGAGAATGGTCCAGGGTCTTTCAGTTATGAGCTGCTTGTCCACCTGTCTGTCCCAGTGTTGGAAGAGAGGTGAGAACAAGAACTATGAGGGCCAAACCTTCCATTTAGATCCTGAATGAGAAGCCTGGACTGATGCATCTGCATCTTGGTGAGAAGGGCAGCATCACCTGGCTTTCTGTCACATGGTTTTCAGGTATTATCTGAACATTGCCCTTACCTGGAGGACTATACCAGGTAGGAGCAGAACTGATTTACAGCCTGACACAAGAGAAAATAAGAGTGTGCCTAAAGCAGAGAGGTGCTTGTATGGATGATGTTAGAATAGGGGTTGATACTTGGAAGTGCTGCAAAGCATTGCTGGACGAGCTGGTTTGCATGCAGGAGGATTTGACCTAGAACTTTCTCCTGCAATTCAAGCCAACACCCTCTACCCCCTAGGCCTGAAAAATGTTCCTCCCCCTTTCTTTAAAAATATATTTGTTATGTCTAATTTTTCTGGCCAGAGCACTGGTACAGACTCGTACCCACAGAGCTATGTGGGTCAGGGGTGGGAGGTGATGTGACATGAGAGTGACTTTAGCTAAGCTTACTGCAGTCCCCAGTGCAGTTACACCAGCACAACTGTTCTCTTCTGGGGAGAGTTTACTGTCATTCCAGGGGATGGTGACTTTATTGTCCAAATGTGAAGTACAGCTCTGTGAGTCTTCCTGGGCTCACACTTGGCTGTGGCAGCCACAAGCTCGTGTGCCATCCATGCTGCCAGTTCCAGAGTGGGTTTGAAAGCAGATACCCAAAGCTCTGACCTGCTCATGTTCAAGGGACCTGCCAAAGGACTCTGGGTGTCTTGGAGCAGTGTCTCTGTTAACCCAGAGCATGTGAGCTTGGATCTTGGCTGCTGAGCTCCAGACCTAATGTGGGATGTGTGGGTGTGTGAGTACCATGGCTAGCAGAAGAGTCCCACTCTGGGGACAAGCTCAGGTAGAAGAGTCATGTCCCCTTTGATCCCATCAGTTAGGCACAGAACAGGACATGGACTGAAGCAGCGATGGAACAGATTTGTGTGCTGCAGCCAGACTGCCTGGTCCCCAGCCAGAGCACTGCAGCACCCAGGCCCAGCTCCAGAGTGGCTCTCCTTGGGATCACACACACAACTTCCTCCACCCCAGCTGCTGGGCAGAGCAGAGGCCACTGCCATGCTGCCAGGTGTGTGGGTGAGTCACAGAGCACAACCCCCCACCCCCAAGTCAGTCTAGACACAGGGAAGCCCAGCTGCCTGCAAACACCCCATCCCATCAGCTTTCCAGCCAGTGCTCTCCTGGCTGGCTCGGGTAATTTGGAAGGACTCCAGTGGAAGATTTGGCAGGCTGATCTCTCACAGTTCTTCCCAGTTCAGACCAATGTGGTGAACTGGTTTACCAAACACTTCATACTGTTCACTGTGCTTTTGCCCTTCTTTGAGTAATGACTGTGTTTATTGGCACAATGACAATATTCATGAAGTGACACCCCTTGTCTTCATGTGAGAGGTTACTGTCATGCTGGAGTGGAAGCATCTACTTGCTTTTGTGGGAGAGAAGTGGGTATAGAGGTCAACGTGGTGATTTTACAAGCAGCAGTGTTGAGTATAGGAAGCCACATGGTTGAGTCCTGTCTCTGCCACACCAGAGTGTGTTTTCCAGTGAATTTCCAGCAGTGGGGGATCTTCAGGGTGTCCTAAGAAAGACTCTATCTGCCTGGGAGGATGCAGGCAATATCTCAGTGGCATGTGGATCATGCTGAGCTTGCTATCAAACCTCTCCAGGTGCTTATCACTGGTGTTGATTTTTTTTTTGATGTAAATAGTTTGTGTAGAGAGGCTGACATTTTCCCACAGACCATGACTTAAACCTTGTGGGAGCTCACGTGCAGGCTGTTAGTGGTGTGGGGGTACAGGAATCCTGGCTGGCTTCCATGCAGCTACCTGCCCTGACCTGTCCCATGAAATTAAGAGATGCAAAAGCTATTTCCTAGGAGATCTTTTGTGTTTATGCTCTGCTGGGTCAGGCTGGCCCACAAAAGCCATTGGGCTAGGGTTGTTTCTATATTGGTTCAGTGGCTGGAGGAGTTTGAAAGCTGGACATCATTTTATAACACCAGCTCTGCCCCCATCTCCTCTCCATGGGGCAGAGTAGCTCTGCTTGGACAGAAAGATGGCAGTATCCTCCTGACATCCTCTTCTAGGCATATTGATGCAGCACTAGGAAGCAGTGGTAATGTCCTTCAGGGAGACAAATGCACAAATCTTGAGAACCTGAGCTAGAAAAATCTTGTTTCATTGAGACATTGGGCAATTCAAAGAAACACAAGTGGCAAGAGTTATCCTTCTGTGATGTTTCATCCTTTTTTTTTTCTTT
>VXAX01005558.1:5658-35656 GCA_013399835.1 Leptocoma aspasia
CCCGTCCATGGCCAGCTTTCCTCCGAGTGTCAACGAGAAGCTCATCGGTGAGCGGGGGGCCGGGCCCGGGCTCGGTGCGGGTTCGGGCGGGGGCGGGCGGGCGCTCAGCCCATCCCGCAGCGCGGCGCGCTCGGGGCTGCCCGCGGGTCACGGGCGGGATCCCGGCACACGGAGCCCGGCCCGGCACACGGAGCCCGTTCTCCCGGCCGCGGGCAGGCGCGGGCCTGGCGGCGTTGCCCGTACCGTGCCGGCTGCGGCATCCCCCGCCGGCTGCGGCATCCCCCGCAGTGCGAGCAGCACCGCGTGTTTCCCTGCAGGGGCTCATCCCTGCCCGGGTATACGGTGACACCGGGCCCCTCCCGATGGCGTTAATCGCCGCGGAACAAAGCAGGGTGAGGCGCGGGTGCAGCCGGTGTAAGGCGCTGCCCGGATCTCCGTCTCACGGATCCCCTCTGTACCCCCAGCTCGGTCGCGCACGGTAGGAGAGCTCCTGGCCCCCACGTCTCCCTTCGACAAGAAGTGCGGCCGGGAGAACTGGACGGTCGCGTTCGCTCCCGATGGCTCGTACCTGGCGTGGTCACAGGGACATCGCATAGTGAAGCTGGTCCCCTGGGCACAGTGCCTCAACAACTTGTAAGACAAACCGCTATGGCTTTCGGTGCACCTGAAAACAGGAGGGGTTAAAACAGGAGATAGCTTCAAATCGATTAAAATGCATGTATTGGTCTTGTAGGCTTTGACACTTTGGGGAAAAATGAATTCCTTAAAATAACAGCTGTTCTGTCTCTTCCCGTGTGGCCAGCAAGAGGAACAACTATTGCAACCCCACAAAGCTTATGGAGGAGTGACTTGTTAATCAATTCAGACACTCTAAAGAGGAAGTTAGAATGAAAAGGGAATTTAGACGTGGGCAGATCTGGCCCCTTACACTTCCTATCACAATGCTGTTTGGCTTTACCTTTTAGGAATTTACTTAAAGGCAGACCTCTTTCCTTATCATCCTTATTTGAATACAAGTGGAGTTCCAAAACACACATTTCATTGGCACTTGCAGGTTGCATGTTAGCAAAGTTGGTAGCCAGCCACTGCAGTTCTGTAGCTGATTACATTTCTCTGACCCATTTTTTCCCTCTTCTGGGGGTGGTTAATTGTTATCTATGTGCTGAACACTCAGTATCTCGTTTCAAGGTTTAACACATGTAAGGGAATTGCAAGAAACTTCTCACTCATTTAGCAGAAAATCCTAGAAATTTTTGTGGCTCATTTTTCTGTAAAGGCTTCAAAACTGTTGGATTTTACAGTAGGTTAAGTTAGTATTTTGCTCTCCATGGATGTAAAACTGTATACAGAGTATTAGTATTATTTTGTGTTGGAAGGTTTCCAGGTGCTGGTAATTTTTCTCAGTTATAAGAAAAAGCCACTTCTATAATTTTAAAGTAAAAACGCAGTGTTTTGCGCCTCAGAGACATGCATCCTGACAACTGCCAGATCTCAGTACACCTTGAGGGAAGGTTTGTTTTTTGAGGTGACCTGCGCTGTACCGTGCTTTGTGTTGTGTTGGCAGCCTGCTGCACGGCACCAAGAATGGCGCGGACGCCGTCAGCACGCGGCTGCCGCGGCAGAGCAGCGAGGGCGGCCACAGGAACAAGCCCTGCGAGCACATCATCGACTGCGGGGACATCGTGTGGGGCCTGGCCTTCGGCTCCTCCGTGCCCGACAAGCAGAGCCGCTGCGTCAACATCGAGTGGCACCGCTTCAAGTTCGGGCAGGACCAGCTGCTCCTCGCCACCGGCCTCAGCAACGGCCGCATCAAGATCTGGGATGTCTACACGGGTGAGTGCGGAGGAGCTGATGGCACAGCGGGACAGCCTGAGCTGCAGGGACACACAGGGAGCAGCCAGTCCGGCTCCTGGCCCGCCACAGGACACCCCAGCACTGCCACCGTGTCCCTGGGAGCGTTGTCCAAACGCTCCTTGTCACGCTCAGGTGCCAACTCACGCTTCATGCAGTAATGATGTTGTTAGTAGCTGCCAGGAATCGGTTATAGAATTGTAACTGGGAACTGAACCTTGAATACAATTTGAAAAATATTAAAGAAGCACGAGCTCTTGCCAAAGAACAAGGGAGGCAGGTCATGCTTTGAGATGTGAGAGGTGGGAGATGCAAAATAATTAAATGTGTGTGCATACATACATTGGTTGTTTACTCAGTAGTCTTCCTAGTTTTACCATACTTTAAAAGCATGAAACTGCTGGTTTATGTTGATGAAGACCTTTTTTTTAAAAAAAAAAAAGAAAACAAATTACTCAAAAAGACTGAATCTGAACTTAGGGACTTTCAGTTTTGCTGGTAGCACAGGTGCTAGGTTGGTGAGAACCAAGTTAAGAAAAATAATGACTGTTGAGTATTTTGTCCCTGTAAATTGAAGCTTAGAACAGGTATGTCTATCAAATGACAAGTCTTGCCTTATTTCTGAGGTTCTAGTATATAGATTTTCTAGTTTTTCCAGGAGTTGCCTCTTGATACAGGAGAGTGAAAGGATCCATGTGCTGCTCATTGTAGGGAGCATTTCTACAAGGAAAATTGTCTTTACATGCTGTAATTCTATATTCAATATTTGTATCCGCAGAGCATTTGATCTAAGTACAGTAGTCCTTCATGTTAAATTGTGGTGTTCTCATGTAACAGGAAAACTCCTCCTTAACCTGATGGACCACACAGAAGTTGTCAGAGATTTAACCTTTGCCCCTGATGGCAGCCTGATTCTTGTGTCTGCGTCCAGAGACAAAACCCTACGAGTGTGGGACCTGAAAGATGATGGTAATGTCTGGATTTTATCTGCTCTAACACCTGAGAGAAGTGTCCATGTACTCGCCTCTTTTATTGCTCCAGACTCAGTTTGGTCAGGATTGCTTAAAAACTTCGTGTTCTGTTAGTCACTCACTCTGCACTTGGAATTCTTTAGTCACTCACTCTGCACCCCCTTGGAGTTCTTATCTGTCTGAACTCTGGAGGCAGAAGCAGGTATTGAGCTGAGAGTGCATGAAGTGACCTTTCTGAATAGGGACATGGAAGTAGAGGCTGCATCCCAGGGGTTTTATTTCTGTGTAGAATCACTCTGCAAGAAGTTTGAGAAAATAATACAAAATGTCACAAAGGAATAACTAATTTGGAAAAGCTTTTCCACCTGAATTTTGTAATATTTAACCAATTCTCACAGCAATGCCTTTCTGTTTAGGAAACATGATGAAGGTGCTGAGAGGCCATCCGAACTGGGTGTATGGCTGTGCATTCTCTCCAGACTCCTCCATCCTCTGTTCTGTTGGAGCTAGTAAAGCAGTATGTGTCAGAGTTTCTTGTTCCTTAATTCTCCTGAATTGTGTGCATAATCATTTTAAATCTAAGTAACATTAAGCTTGTGCTCGGTGTCATGAACTTCTAATGTTTGACGATGATGTAAAAGTGCATGAAATTAAACTGGCAAATGGTGCATTGAGACCCTGATTTGTGAATGGAACTTGCACTGCTTTTAGTTGAAGAGTCTGTAAGTGTGGAGAAATAGGTCTGCACAGGGTCATGGCATAAAACAAAAACTACTAAAGCTGCCAGTGTTAAAATATACTTAAGTTGTACATAAAACTATTTTGGTTTTGATTTTGTCCTTCCTCGTTCGTGCTCAATGAGAAAGACTTAACAAAGTCTGAGCCAGTCAGGGCATCTCCTGCTGAACAAAACCATTTCTCCCTGTTTTCCCTTACCAATGGCAATGGTTCCTAAGAGTTAGAGGGAAGAGGAGCACACTGGTTTTGCTTCCGTCCTAATGCCCTGCTAGAGAACTGAAAGCAGTGCAGGTAATGCATGTATGCCATAAGCTACTCCTGGCACTGAAGAGTTAGGGCAAACCAGAAAGGGGAGTTCAGCCTGGTTCCAGGGGCTCTGTAGGCAGTGTAGTGGAGCCCCAAAAGCCCAGTTCAGGCCCTGGCCGTGACTCCTGTGGGAGTGCTCAGAGGCATTGTCCACCTTGCTGAGAACAGCCGAGCTCTGGGGTTTGGCTCTGTAGCGGAGCAGAGGGGGATGTGTACATTGCTGTCTGGAGGCTGTGTGTTTTCCATAAGCTTCTTGCTTTCCCTGTCACAGGTGGTGGCAGCAATATTGGTGTGATTGAGTTAAGCTGGCACCACTCTGAGGAGCACAGTGGTGCTGGCGGGCAGAGTGGCAGCTCTGGCCGCCAGCCCGGCGAGCTGTACCGTCTGTACCGTAGGACGAAGTAACCTTGCCCTCGGCTGCAAGGGGTCCTGTACGTACGCAGGTGCTGCTCCATGTCCACTGTCTGCTTGCTTGCTTGCTTTTTTTTTTCTTTTTGTTGTTTTTTTTTTTTTTTAATAATTTTCACAGCAGTGAAACACACTGACTCCTCCAATTTAGTTTCCAGTTTTATGGAATGTTGGGGTCTCCTTGGAAAAATTCGTGAACGTGTTTAACTGATTGTAAAATGGTTCAGAGTTAGGCAGTATGGGAGGCACTAAGGCTGAGTTTGTTTTGGTCAAACGTAAATTTATCCAAGATGTCAGAATTTAACCTGTGCAGTAAAACTGTCAAGGGAGAAATCAAGGCCACTAATGAGCTCTTTGAGGGACATAACAGCTTTTGCTAAAGACTTACATTCCTGTAAAACCATGCTGCAGTACACGGATAGTTCCGATTAAGTAATTCTGCACAGTCCTTATTTTGATTATATATAATGTACAACTGCATGTAAAATACTGTAATATTCTATGAATTCTTATCATACACTGTGCAATTAGCCGGGTAAATCGTAATATTAATGTTGTTTGTTACTGTTGACTTGATTTTAAATGCCTAAATTCTTTCTAATAATGTGGTTAGACTTCCCTGTTGTTTTGCCAAAGACATAACTTTTGGCTGTGAAAATTCCTTTTGCTTGCAGTATCTGTTTCTCTTCCTAGGCTGACGTTGGTGATCCAAGCAATTGTAAACAAGTGATCTTAAACTCAAAGGGATGCCACTGGAGTAACAATATGTTAACCTTACATTTTCTGTCTGTATATTTCTTAAAATTTTGGTAGTTACTGAAAAGAGGGGACTGTAGAGTTTAACCCTATTTATTTCTGAATATTTTAATAAAATAGTTTTGTAATACATGAATTTCAGTAAGCTACATGGTTAAATTGTGTTACCTTTATCTTATATTTTGGCTTATTTTGTTAATAACATTTAACAAATTTGAGTTAGAACTTGCATGTCTGCTTTAATTATTTTTTTAAAAAACCTTGATTTTAATCTGAGTATGACACTGAGCATATTTCTTAATTGTAGTAATTCATAATACCTGATTTTAATATAATCCTAAATAAGAGTAGCTATACTTAAAAAACAAATTAAATGCTTCATTGCCTCTCTGAGCAGAGCTATAACATCAGCTCATTTAATTGCAGGTTTTCCTCTGGGATATGGATAAATACTCCATGTTACGGAAACTTGAAGGCCATCACAATGATGTTGTAGCTTGTGAGTTCTCTCCTGATGGAGCATTACTGGCTACTGCATCTTATGATACTCGAGTCTATGTCTGGGATCCACATATTGGAGTGATTCTTAGGGAATTTGGGTAAGTAAAGCAGTCAGATCTGGAAACTATCTCCCAGAGTGCACTTGGAAATGAGCAGGGGCTGATGGAAATCCTAAAGTGGCAGAGGATGGAGGTTGTTCTCCCATCTGAGGGAGACTTTCCAGCACTGATATTTTAATGCGTACTAAGTTGTGGAACACGGCTGAGGAGCGGACGGCAGTTCAGTGCCCGCTCCCGAATCCCTGGTGAACTGGTCAAACGCTGTTTGTTTGTGAGTGCCGGGCTCTGCTGTCTTGGCTGGGGGCCGTCCCCAGCCGTGGCCTGTCCCTGAGCCCCCTGAGCCCTGTGTCTCTGCCCACAGGCACCTGTTCCCCCCGCCCACGCCCATCTTCGCGGGCGGCGCCAACGACCGCTGGGTGCGCTCGGTGTGCTTCAGCCACGACGGGCTGCACGTGGCCAGCCTGGCCGACGACAAGTGAGTGTGGGCTGCTGCACCTCCTGCCTCCCTGCCCTAGCACAGCACCCTCTCTGCACTGCCAGCTGGGGCTCCCGAGCTGGGCTCCAGATGGGTTTCTCGTGCAGCATAGAGAAAGCACCAAGCACAATTAAAAACTTACTCTTGTAACTTCCTGTGTTGTCCTTCCCCCTCAGAATGGTGAGGTTCTGGAGAATTGATGAAGAATACCCTGTACAAGTTGCACCTCTGAACAATGGACTCTGCTGTACTTTCTCTACTGATGGCAGTGTTCTGGCTGCAGGGTAAGTACAGACTTCTTTTCCTTTCTAAAATATGAAGGTAACGCAAGAGATTTAAAACAGTGGCTCAGTGTTCTGAAAATCTTCAGTTGTGACTTGCAGCCTGGTGCTTCTGACTGGTACTGTTTGTTTAAACATGCCTGGGATAGCACTAAAATCAATCAGCTGATAAACTCATTTCTTATCTTTAAAAATAAATATGTGAGAGACCCAAAACATGAGGATTGGAAGAAGCCCATCAGATAGCCGAGGGCAGTTGTTGTGTGTCAGGTGGCACAGCAGTAGCTGCTGGGAGATCTGCTCCTGTTGCACAGACAAGTTGCTTATTGTGCTGCTGTAGCTTAAAATAGGAACTGGAGTAAATCAGGATCTGGAGCAGCTGGAACTGAGCACCAGCAAGTCCCCTACCGAGTCATGTGCGTGTGAGTTGGTAGCAGGCTGAGCTGGTTCACGTGGAATAACCTGGAGGGTTTTGTGGGGTTTTGTGCAGGACCCAGGATGGCAGCGTGTACTTCTGGGCAGCCCCGAGCCAGGTGTCCAGCCTGCAGCACCTGTGCCGCATGGCCATCCGCAGGGTGATGCCCACCAGCCAGGTCAAGAACTTGCCTATCCCGTGCAAAGTGCTGGAGTTCCTCTGTTACCAGATTTGAGTTATTTGAGAAGAAAAAAAACAAACCGAAACCAACAACTGGGAGGTGGCCCAGCTGCTGAAACCGGCTACAAACACTTTACAGAATCCTCAAACTGTACAGCCTTTAAGCTTAAAACTCTACAGGTTTTCAAGAGCTATTTAAAGTGATAACATAAATACTATTTTATCAAAATGCCTGACAGGTAATTTTTTTTACTATTTATAGAAAACACAGTAGAAGTATTCCTGGTGTTCTCAATTTTCTAAAATATAACTGTGAAAACATGTACATATATAGACATAAGCTGCTACATGTTATCAGTGTACCTTTAAAAATCGCTTGTATGATTTTTCATGTGTCTCATGTATATATTGCTTTGGTAGAGCCATGATGCATCTGAGCTGTAAGTGGAAGGACAGCTGTTCTGGCACACTGAGGTAGGAAATTGACTTACAGAGCAGTTAAGCTTCCTTCTGTACATTGGTTGGGGTCCAGAAAGCTGTCCCCCAGGTCAGACTTTGTGCTAGTGTATTTGTGAGGAGGTACAGCTTGGCTTTGTAGAGAGCAGTGTGTGGGGAAGGGCGGGAGGTTAAAAGGGCTGCAGTGTATCTAATGTAACCCAGGACCATGCCTGAGTCAGCTGAAGGCCTTATGCTCCATAGCAGCAAACCAGGTGAAATTTCAGTATTGGGCAGTGTTAGAGAACTATTTCCTTACATTTCTGAAAATCTGACTACTGTATTATTGCCTAATAACTGTGTCTGTAATGAGAGACATTTACAGACTCAGTTTATTATCCTTTAACCCTATAATATCTGTTTGGGGGTGATTATTGGTTAATGGCCAAAGATAAGCAAAATGCTTGGTTTTGCCTTCTGTTATTTATCTGTACCTGCAGATATAAAGAATGTATGCATTGCATAAAATGCCTGACTATATATATTTTTGTTGAATTTTGTATTAAAAACTTGTATAAAAGTTTTCTGGTATCTCATCTGGTGACTGATTTGTCAGCACTGTCTGGCTGCAGCGTTCCAGGCTGAGCTGGTGAGGCCTGGTTTGTGCTCCCAGACAGATGCTTACAGAGCTCTCTAAAGCCATGACACTGCTATAAGCACGTGTGAGCTGCACATCTGCTTATTTAAGCACCTTCATCAGCTGAGCTAAAAGGTGGCCTTGCCATGAGCCTCTTTCTGCAAGATCACAGTTCAGCCCTGGGTCAGCAAGTAGGACTTCAGTGTGGGGTCTTGTAGGAGAGGCTTGCTTGAAGGATCCCCTCAGGTTGTGTTCACCAAAAGCTCTGATTTATGGAAGTGGAGGAAGAAAACAACATCCCAGCTCCCCCTTTCACCACCTCTGAAAGCTGCGTCTCCCAGTTCTGCCTGCAGGAGTTCTCTGTTTGCTCTAACCTTTCTCCCAGGACACAAATGATAGTGTTAGACCAAGTACACAAGCTTTCTTCATTAGTGAGGCTATTTATAATAATGTACCACGTTTACAAGCCTCTTCCTGCCATGGTGGGACACCACAAGGTGAAGCCTGCTCCCCAGCATCCCCAGGAGTCCCCAGCTGTGAGCACAGCACAAACCTGGGCCCTTCAGCAGGCCAGGCACACGGCTCCTCACAGCTGCTCTTCGGGAACCGCTGTCCAGGGGGAAAGGGAACGAGCAAAGGACAACACTGGAGCCAGGAAAGAGCTCCATCCCCACGAGGCCATCCAGGCTGGCCCTCAGGGGAGGGGCAGGGGGAAGGGGCTCAGGATGCAGAGACAGGGACAGAGTGGCCTGTGCCTGAGGCACTGCCTGCAGTGGCCATCTGAAATGGTGATGGAGAGAAGCAAGTCCAACAGAAAACTGGAGCTTCTGCCACGAGGAAGTTTGTCTGGAATGGTCTGAAAACTGTTTATTTTTCACATTCATATATGGCATTTTAGTTGAATCATGACTGAATAACACTGCTAAGTATTGTGTGGGGTTTGTTGTTTCAGTGCTAGATGAGGACTTCCATTGGAGCACTTTAGAAATAGGGTGGATGAATCCTGTGACCTTTTCCTTATATATTAGAATAAAGGACAGAGGCTATGTAAGATCCCATGGGAAATCTGGTAGAGGTGTCAGGCAGAAACTGTTTATCCAAGTAATTATTTCAGATTAGAACCACCTGAGTAAGGCAAGCAGGGTTTCTGTGGGATGCTGGCTTCTGCACAAGGACAAGTTTGTTTTACAAACACTGCTCCACACCCAAATCCCACTGCAATGAGCTGGATCAGAGCAGCCCTAATTATTGATGTACTAGAACCAAAAGAAAGCCAGAGTAAACTTCAGATAAGTCATGATAACACTGTTAGTTATCAGCAAGGTTATGCCTTGTGTAACCAGCTAATTCCAGACAGAAATTCTGGGGCAGATATGATTTATTTCTAACATGAGATTAGAAGCTCCTGAATGCTCACTTTTATCACAGCTGGCTGAGTTCTTTGTTGCATGAAGGAGAAAAATATTTATTTATGGGCTCTAGTAAGAGTTGCTACACTGGGGTTCCCTGAGAGAAATCATAATCCCCTCTCCCTCTCTGAGTTCACTTCTCAGCCTATACAAAACTCCCACTGTCCCCCGCACGCTAAGGGGAGGAACTTCTCCCATTTAATTGGAGAGTTTGCCCACTTCTTCAAGTGCCTGACACACAACTCCATCTTACAGCTGTGCAGCTAAAGACCACTGCCCCCTCCTGTGTGAACCCAGGTCAGCTCATGGAGAGCATTTGACCAAGCCACTGAGGTTTCACTGATGCTCCTCTCCCCTCCTGCTTCAAAAGGCAAGCACTTCTTTGGGAAGACTATCTCAACCTGCTTCCTGATATAACAGCAATTGTAGTAAAACTCTTGTACCAGAATAAATGCCAGGATGGGACACATAAACTGAAATTCTATGGGAAAAAAATCTCAGTGTACGTATTAACAGTGTAAGTTTACACCTTCTGGTGCAACTGCCCAGGAGCTGTTAGGGGATTTTGATGATACTATTAATTATGACCAGCTCCTTGTGGTCATTGCAGAAGGAACAAGTTCAGAAGAAAGACTTAAAATATTGCTTCATCTTAATTGCATCAGAGGAAAGGGAAAAAAACCAAAAAAATTCCAAGGTCCACTGCAGATAAGAGCAGTGAGAAGAGTTTGGGCAGAACTTTGGTCCTGATGTGGCATGTCACAAGACAGATATGTGTTTGCTGCTGCCCCAGTCCGGAGAGCTGTTCTGGTTTTTGTGAGGTCACTGGCACGTAAGGAAAAGGAGCAGCTGAGACAGTCCCCTCCCCACCTTCCCACAGGTCTGTGACACAGCCTCAAGGCCACCTGGCCTCTAAGGGAGGTTTGAACTTGCCAAGTGGTTTCCTTCATGCTGATCCCAAAGGTTCAGATAGTTCTGATACTGAAGTGAAGCAGCTACAATTAGCACGCTCTGAGAACAAATGGCAATTAGGGATGGCATGCTTCTGTGATTGTATAAATCAGCACTAAATCTGGCCTGCAGTTTGCCATTCCTCTGACCTCAGTGCTCTCATAGATGAATTTGATCTGCTCCCTAGAGAATCCTCTCCTGACTCTACTCCAGCACAACATTACAAATAAAAATCTAATTAAACAGAGTCCACCATGGCAATAATCTGAGCAACAACTGACCAGGCCCTAATGAAGCATATTCGTAGCAAAGGCTTGCAATAAAGCAAGGGAAGTTTGAGATACACATATGTATATCTCTATGGGTTGATGTGGGGGTGAGTGCCTCCATCCATGTGTGTGACTCACATGCAGTGGTGGTGCCCAGCTCACTGCCAAGGGTTATTCTGGAGCCTGGGAAAAGCTCAGTGCTTGCACAGTGACAATACTGCACTGGGAAGGCAGCAACTGGGAGGGCATTTACCTCCTGGGGGAAGGTACAAAGACCCCTTGGCATCCCCAGCTTTATTGACTGTGTCCACTGGATCATGAGACATTAGAGAAGCTGGAAGTGGATTGACCTGCTCACAGGTTTGTGTTTTGGTGAAGAGCTGCCAGAATGGCATTTGGCCAACACAAGTGTTGCAGCTTCTGCTGGAACCCCTGAACACCAGCACAGCCCCTGCCCTGGCCAGTCACACACACACTGCAGGGTCAGACCCTGCCCTGGCCAGTCACACACACACTGCAGGGTCAGCCCCTGCCCAGCACAGCCCCTGCCCTGGCCAGTCACACACACACTGCAGGGTCAGACCCTGCCCTGGCCAGTCTCACACACACTGCAGGGTCAGACCCTGCCCTGGCCAGTCTCACACACACTGCAGGGTCAGACCCTGCCCTGGCCAGTCACACACACACTGCAGGGTCAGACCCTGCCCTGGCCAGTCTCACACACACTGCAGGGTCAGACCCTGCCCTGGCCAGTCTCACACACACTGCAGGGTCAGCCCGTGCCCAGCACAGCCCCTGCCCTGGCCAGTCTCACACTGCAGGGTCAGCCCCTGCCCAGCAGCTCTGTGCAGCTCAGCTCCATCACCAGACACAGAGGGCTCGATTCAAACAGAACTGCTACTGTCCACAGCATGGTACACGGGCCAGATCATGAGCTCTTTTGGCAGCAGACTGCAGTAGAAATGAATTCAAGATGTCCATCTGTGTGGATGGCAAACTTCTGAAATTACACTTTTCCTATGGAGCTTTTTGCCCAGAGAAACGAAGCCAGCACCAGCCCCCAGACTCCCCTGAACAGGGATCCTCTGGGATGTGTCTGGGAAAACATTCTGTGCACTGTATGGTGAGAAGGGTTTCTTCTTTTTATTATCACTTCTGTCTAGTAATTCATAAGAAATATGGTGTTGAGGGGTTTTTTTTTAGCCTATTTTTTTCTTGAATCTATAATAGTTCTTGGCTTCAACAGCAGATATTATTAACTACTTATTATTCAGAAACAAACCAGTATTCTGACTAACCAATTATCCTAAATCACACTTTAAACAAAACATAACTCAGTAGCATTTATGGAGAAATGCAAGGATAAAACCATTTTGAATATTTACGGGAACTTGGAAATGTTTGAATCATCTTCATTTGTGCAATACAGTAGCATCCAAGCCTTTAACAAAGAAGTCTCTCTAATCCAAACAACTCCTAAGTTAAACAGACAAGAGACAAAGATGTGAACAGAAAACATAATCCCTCACTTAGAGGTAAATAAATGAAGCACAGAAAGGGATTCTAAAGAAAACTGTGGCCAACCTCAGAATCTGCTTTTCCTCCCTGATGTGGTCAGAAAGTCCCTTTGGCACAGGCCTATCATGCTTTCCAAACAAATGTCAAATGTAAATACAGTTCCTTATGGTGAGTCTGCAGGGCCTGCTCCAGAGGCTTTCCTTCATTTGGTGCAGTTCTGCTGCTGCCTTGATTTTCTCTGCTCTTTCAAACTCTGATCTTGTGGTTTCATACCAAGTACCAATGCTCTTAAATGTTCAATTTCCAGAGCAAAGTGATCTGAGCCGAATCCCTCCTCAAAGCAAGAGGAGCAAAATCCTGTTGTATTTCTAGAGAAATGTTTGAGAACAAGATCTCTAATTAGTTTTGCACCACAATCCAGAAGTACCAAGGCACCACGTTATTTTGAAGGCCACATGCCTTTACAGGCTCAGCATCCCCTGGTGCCCGGGGAGTGAGGTGGCAGCCCCACACCAGCCCTGACCCTGCGGGCATCCTGATGAGTTTTCTCTGTGCCAAATGACCTCGGCTATGCCCTGGGCAGCTCCTCCTGGAAAGTTGGAAATGGTTTGGCTTGTTGCTTTACCCTCGTACCTGAAGAGAAAGGCCTGGGAGGGCAGGAAGGGGAGGAACCCAAACCCCTTCCCCAAACCCCAAATCTTTCACCAGCCCCAAATCCTGGGGCGGGTGTCCGGGCGCGTGCAGGCACCTGCTGGGTGTGCGGCGCCCTCTGCCGGGCACGCGCGGCTCTGCACACCGGGGCACGCGCCCCGCCCTGATCCCGACCCCGATCCCGACCCCGATCCCGATGCCGACCCCGATCCCGGCCCCGATCCCGGCGGCTCCCGGCAGGCGGCCGTGGCGCTCAGCGCTGGCTCCCCGCGTTCTGCACGAAGGCAGACTCGGAGGCCAGAGAGGAGCAAAGCGGCTCCTCCAGCCTGCAATAACCCCCCACGGGAGTGTTTGCAGGGGAATTCGCAGTTTGGCCCGGGTTTGGAGGGGAGATTCCTGCAGCACCTCCACTCTGCATCATATCAGTCCCTTGCTTCCTGCTGTAGGTCGAATTTGTCAGCTTTAGAGAAAGAAAATTAGCTGGGTGGGATTTTCTGTCTCGTCAGGGTGCTGTGCTCTCATCAGTGGGTGCTGCTTGTGTACACTGCAAACAACAGCACCGAGCATGAAAGAGTTCTGCCGAGGCTGGGAGACAAACCTCGGACTTCTTTTGTTTCTCCTGCTTTAATTAGGAAAGAGCCAATGCATGAAACACAAGGAGTGCCAGAAAACCAAACAAATGTAAGCCTTTGATGCTTTCTTTCCCTGAACACACATTTCTGTCAGCTCTTTAGTCTCTCATCCCTCCAGAGGCTAAAGGTCAGAGGGGCCCCCTGTGAACGGCTGCCCTGGGAGAGGAAGAGGAAGGAAATGACAAATTAGCTCAGCTTTCGAGGCCTGTCTCGATACACTCGTGTGAGTCACCAGAGCGTGACAGCAGTGGCTGCAGGCTGGCATCTATCAAGACTTGGTTTCCTCTTCTGAAGCTGCTCACGTGACATCTGCAGCCCTGTTTCCCTGGGCCTGTGAACAATCCTGCAGCTCTTCGGTGGGGCTGCACTGCAGAGTCCTTTTACTGGGAAGTGGCAGCAGAGTTCCAGCTAAAGCTGCTTATTTTCATCACTTCTGGGAACACCAGACTGGCTCCTGGCGTATGGAAGAGTGGAAAAACTGCTCTTCAAGCAAGTAATGAAGAATTGCTTTCTGAAATTGTCCCAAACACAATGAAGCCACCAGTCACCACTTCACAGGCTTCCAGCTTCATAACAACTTTGTCACACATAGAAAACATTTTGTTAAAGAATTGAGGTTTTGTTGCAATTTCAACATCTCGAGTTCTTCTTTTGCTCCCCAACCAAGCCTTGCAAATCTCTCATTGTTCCAAAGCTAACAGCTCCTTTTCCAGCACAGCAGATGTGAGAAAGCTGGATTTAAGACACAGGTAACTTGATTCCAGTTCCATCTCTGCAATCAGCTTCCTGTTTCAAATACCCTTAACCTCATGGTACCTCAGTTCCCACTGTCTTGTCTATGACCTGTTAAATACCTGCATGCCTCTTTTTTTTTTCCTGGAGTCCTGAAGAATTTCCTTGTTTTTTGGTTATTAAAGTGAAATCTGAGGATTACATGAACCCATGTAACTCCTGGCAATGGGGCTTTTAAGTGAAAACACTGCAACATTGACTGCAGATGTGGAGCTCAGAACTGTATCTCCCATTCTGACACCACCCCTCCCTGGACCACTGAGGAAACTGTCCAGTAGCTGCTGCAGAAACAATGGGTTTGTTGCTTTTCAAGGGATACCATCCCTTAGATTCTGGTATCAAACACTTGCCAGGGATGGAAAGTTACAGCTCTGGTAAGAAAGGAGGAGTAGGAAATGCTGGCAGTGTGAGGAGGCAGGGGCAGAGCTGGCAGGGTAGGAATGCAGGGTCTCTTGGAACACTGTAGTGATAATGCTGTGTTTCACCCCGTGGTCATCACACCCAAACCTGGGACAAGAGGCCTCTTCCTTGTTGACAAAGTGACCTCAGGCTCACAACATCACACCCAGCATTCATCTTTCAGCAGTCTCCTTAAGGGAGTGCATTTGGGAGGGGCTGCACTGGGCAGTGCTGATGGTCAGGAAAGCAGCTCCAGGAATAGCAGGTAGGAAATGGTGCTGTGAGCCCACATGCAACACAAGGACTATTCTTGGGAGGAAGCCTAAAGAGGAACTCTGACAGGGAGTGTTTTCACACTTGCTTCTCTTGCAGAGATGAGGACAGTTAAGCGAGCAGTGCCTGAGCTTACGGTGTCACCTGGAACAGCTGAGGGTGCCAAAGTGGCTTTTTTGGAGCAGGAGAGGAAAATGCATGAGACAGGGAGGGGACCTTGGGTGACCTGCATGGCATGCACTGAGAGTCAGGGCAAACAGTGCCTGAGCACCTGTGCCTTGGACAGTCTCACCTTCCATTTACTCCTGTGTGTCATGACTCTCATGGCCTCGTTAATAACACAGCTAAGCATCACCTGCTTTGACACCAGGACACCTTTGGGAGGTGGAGAAGTTCTGGAATACATTTGAAACACAGAGGAGCTGGGTACCTTACCCAGAGTCACACATGGAGTGTCACATCAGAGATGTAAGCACAGCTTTGCTTGGTTAAAACTGAATTATGGAGGTGTGCATTTTCTTTAAACCCAAAAGAAATGAGGCTGCCTGCCGGAAAGAGAAGGCAGCATTTTAATTATGCCCTGTTTCTAAGCAAATGTGCTGAGTATTTGGTAACCCTTAACTTACTAATTCAGAAAAAGAATGAACAAGACTAGCTAAACTACTTAATCTACTAATAAAATGTCAATACCTATGTAAGACACTGCTCTCCTTACTCCTTGGCCTTTTTATTGAGGCACAATAGTGGTCTCCACCATTTTTTTTTATTACTTAGAACTTCTGTTTCTGTTCTTGTGCTCAGGACTTGCTTGCTGGGCCAGAGAGACCTGCTGTGTCTACTGAAGGTCAGTTTCTTTAAATAAAAAAGTAATCCAGATCAATGTGGGATTACAGGGCGCGAAATCTCCTCATGGCTAAGCAGGGTCAGTGTTCTTGGACGGCAAAACTGCCCTGAAGTTTTAGTTTGCAATAAAATACCTGACTCCTTGCTGCTGCTGCTGCGTTCCCCTCCCAGCAATGAGCTGTCCCCAGCACTGTTTGCTGTTGAACTCACCACAGACCATGGTCCAGCCAAAGGGGTGTGCTCCACATCCCCCAGGATCCAGCAGGCACTGCCGAGGGCCTGCTCACACTGAGCTCAGGAGGAGATGCAGCCCCAGGTGCTGAGCCCTACAGAAAATCTGGGGTTTTCTTGGGTGCTGAAAGGTCAGCTGTGCACGCAGGAAAATCCAACCCTGTCCCCTCAGCACCAGCACTGCCCCCACTGCTGTTTGGAATCAACAGGGTTTCTGGTCACAGGAGCCAACTTTTGGTGTTGTGGCCAAACACTAAAAGGTTAGGTCTTGTCTGTGTTCAAAGAAATCATGAGGGAATTCTCACTGTGTACTCAAGGGCAAATCCAGAGTTAAGCTGAGCCAGTGACTTCCAGGGGGAGGTAAATCTTGTTCTGAAATTGTCCCAGCACACATAATAAACACCCCCAATTTTAGGGTCTCTGTTAGGATGCTTTGTCATCCTAAAGCCCCTTTCCTATGTCTTATTTTTCCCTATTTATTTTTATCTGCCATGAAATTATCATTCCCAAAAGGAGCTATTTTAATGGTCTGAGAGAAGTAGGAATATTTTGCTCAGACTGAGGCTCAGCAAAGGCACTGCTCAAGCAAAGTGTTCAGAACACACTTCAGGAAGACTCTTCCCATCAGGATTTGCAGCACTGACACAGAGAGCGTTTAACTGCAGGATCCCCCAGGGTGCCACAAAACTCTGGCTCCACAGGAAAGGAGGGATGCCAAGAGTGCCTGGGGGCTCTGTCCGCAGGACAAGTGTCCATTGTGGCTGCTGAATGACACATCTGCCTGCTGCAAACAGACTCCTGCAGAGCCCTGCATGCTCTGACAGCTGGCCACCAGCCTGAAGTGACTTCAAAGAGCTGAGCTGGGCCCAAGAGATCCAACATCCTCTTCCTCTGAGCTCGCACAACACCTGGGCTTAAGCAGCAGCCACCCCCGCGAGCTCCTTTTCCAGAACAGAGATGCTCTGACCTACACAACAGGGGCTCCAGACAAAGCTGTGCCAAGAACATCAAAGTCAATTTCTACTGGCAACTGAACCTTTGAGGAAAGTAGGATACTGCAATGCAGGACATTAGCAATGATTTTAGAATAGCTGTGTTTAAAATAAAAATAACTTCAACAACAGGAAACAAGGAAGGGAAAGACCTGAAACCGAAGTTATCCAACAGAGACTATGTTACTGCACAGGACTCCAGTGATAACTTCCAATTCCATAAAACAGCCACCTGAAACAGTATTTAATCAGTGATTGTTACTGTGTAGTTGAGATGGTCTGAGGTCGCTGGCCACATTTACCTCCCCATTTCAGCTCTCGGTAGGGGTGGACTGGGTAGGTAGAACGATAGGTACCATTCCCTTCAGGTTGCTCTCAATCACCAGGAATGTATTTAATTTCATCATGCCCACAACCAGAAACCATGCACTCTCAGTGAGTCTGTTAAGAAATTATACACACCTCTGCTATTTTATAACACACACAAGGATAGGTTTTAAATGTTTCGGGGCAAGAATAATTTTCTTATTCTGCATCTGTCCCTAACTATATTCCTTAGGGATTCAAACAGCGGTGAGGCAGACCACGACTGAGGCTACCAGGGCAAAGACATGAATAATGAAGAGCAGAATATTTAGGTTCATAAATGATAGGTTCACAGGAGATGCAAGAGGCTTGTGTAGGCAGGACTCGATGTGAGGGGAGCAGTTTGCACTTGCCCCCACGGTGTGTTCCTTGTGCATGAACAGCCCCTGGACACAAGGGGCAAGAGCACAGGGAGCACGAGGGGCTGGCTCTCAGCGTGGTTATGCTGCTGTTATTCTACAGGACTGCTCTTGGTTTATGTGCACCAAAAGCATGCAGGCCCCTTATCTGTGCTGCCCGCGGCTCAGCTAAAGAGCAGAAGGGTCTGTCTCCAGGCTGTGTTACAGAAATCACATCCGTGGCCGCACGACTCCCTCTCTCGCAGGCGGCGGCTCGGACCGGGGGAGCACCAGCGTGTGAAGTTAATCTAACCAAAGTTAATCTAACAAAAACAGCTGTCTCCGGCAGGATGACCGATTTTCATTGCCTGCGATGCTCTGCAGTTCCCGCAGGAGCCCGACCCCTCTCCCCGGCCCGGCCCGGCGGCTGCAGAGGGCACCAGAGCGCCGGGCAGGTGCCGCTGCAGCCCGGGCTGCGAGGGGACAGGGGACAGCCGGCCGCAGCGTCCAGAGACCGCCGGGCAGCCTCGGGAGAGCCCCCCGGTCTGTTACGGGTATCCCCCGGTCTGTTACGGGTATCCCCCCGGTCTGTTACGGGGTACCCCGGTCTGTTACGGGTACCCCCCCGGTCTGTTACGGGTATCCCCCCGGTCTGTTACGGGTATCCCCCGGTCTGTTACGGGTATCCCCCCGGTCTGTTACGGGTATCCCCCCGGTCTGTTACGGGTATCCCCCGGTCTGTTACGGGTATCCCCCGGTCTGTTACGGGGTACCCCGGTCTGTTACGGGTACCCCCCCGGTCTGTTACGGGTACCCCGAGCCTGCCGCGGGCAGCCCCCGGTCTGTTACGAAACGCTGCTCCAGCCTCAGGACCATCTGGCATCGCTGCTGCTGCGGAACCAGAGCCGGTGCCGCCGTGTCAGGAGGAGAGCAGGGATTTACAGCCCCGGGGGACCGGCTTCGTCGGGTACTGGCTGCACGCCAAAACAAGTAGCAATAAACACATTGGCCCAACCGGCTCAGTTTCTTACTTAAGTAATTTCCCGGACTGGGAGAAAATGCAGAATTGCACAATGTTCCTGGGCAGCTGTTTTCTCTCTCTTGTGTCACCTCAAGGCACAGGGGATGTCACTAAAAGTGACATAAAATGCTGAGTTTCAGGTGTGACCATATCCTTTAGCTTCTGATAAATCAGTGAGTCTGTGTCCCTCCCTGGCTCACTGGAGGATGCTCTGCATGTAATAGCGGGAGAACGGCATGAAAACCATGCTTTGGTTTGGGCAGAAACAACATTGGTTTAGACACAACTCAACTGGGAGCTTTTGCAAGACTTTATGGGGCACTGGACGAAGTCCACAGGGAACAGGAAATAAGCACTACTCTAACATCAGTGCTCCATGTTTGCAGCCTTCATTGGCATCTGTTCTGAAACTCCTATTACAGCACAGAAGCGTTCACACTCCTTTATCCCATAAACAGCCCCATTCTGTGTGAATATTGCTGACTATTTTACTGTGATTTCCGAGTGGTGAGATCTCAGCCCTGCACAACCCAAACATGTAAATATTTCAAATTTTCACCTGAGTTTAGCAGACACGATCCTTCATTCCCAGTGACAGAAAAGCACTGCATTTTTCCTATGACCTCATCATTGCTCTCTTCCTGACATCACTGCAGAACAGTTATCTGAGTAACTCGATAAGCCCTCCAGGGCTGGGTTGTTGGGGTTTATTTTTTCCACTTTTAAATCGGTAAGAACTCCATTGTTGCTACAGATAAGCAGCCATTTAGGGTTATTTGAGTGCAAACTGCAGATAAGAGAGTGTCTCCTGAAGGCTTTTGTTGTCTCTTTGCCAGCGGCTTTTTGTTTCTCCTATCTTTATGTATAAGTTCTGTGAGGTTGTTCTGTGTGTGAGGGAAAGTACAGCGATCACAACTGCTTCCACAAGTGGTTGGGGAATCTGTACTGCCCTTGGGACTCCCAGCCTCAATTTGCAAGTCTCACTTCCATGCGTGAGCTGGCACAACCCTCCCACTGCAGTAACTCAGCCTCTCCCAGAACTCCTGCGGAGAGGCCCTGAAGGCTGGGCAGGTTCTTTACTGGCGAAAGCTTCTCTGCTAAAGATGTCTGGGAACCAGGATCCTTCCATGAGGAAAACGGGTCCAGCTCTAAGAGCCCTGGAAAACCCCGATTCTATGACCTTACAGCAAGATCCACGGGAAGAGAGCCCTTCACCTTCTGTGTGCTGAAGTAAATGGGTATGGAGTCTGGGATTGGGCAAAGATAAAAGGGATTCAGTTTCAGTTATAAGAGTGAAATAATACTCCAAGCTGTAGAGAAAGCTTTAGCCAGCCAGCCAGGATTGATCCAGCAGGTTCTGATTCCCAGGATTCAGCCTTGTAGCAGTCATTGCACTCATGAGTGCCAAAGGCCATTAGAATTTATCAACTGAAACATATCTTCCACAGCCCAGGTCAGGAGGATTTAATGTGTCTAATCAGTTGTTTTTTTTCTCTTTGCCAAATAATTTCAATCACAAAACTGGTAGGAAGAGCTGACCTACAAACATTGTTTCCATGTGCAGATAAGCTTCTGTTGCAGTTGCAGCATGATGCTCTGCCTTTCATCTCAGTTTTTGCAGCTCTCACGAGCAGCAGGGAGGTGTCGTGACAATCCAGCATATATCTGGAGAGCCCAGGTCAAAGCCTTCTGTGACACCCTGACTGCATTCCTGTCCTTTGCTATCACAGCCCCAGGTAACAATCAGAAGGGAGTGCCCAGTCACATGAGGGATGAGCCAGTCCAGCCTGTTTCCTGATTTTCAGGGTCAACAATTTCTTGTATCATTCACACTTACAGAGCATTTCCCAGATGGAACAGCTGCAATCCACTTTTCAGCTCTGCTAGTAGCCCAGGCAGATACTTTCCTCCCTGCCTTTCCCAGGTCCTGCAGGATTTAGGAAAGCACTCATGTCTAAAGGCAAGTTTAGAGCTTGCCTACTAGGGCTTGTCTCCAAAAAGTACTCTACATAGGAGTCATCATGATAAATTACTCCTAATAAAGTAACCAGCCTTTCCCAAAATCTTGTGCAAGAGACAGTTAGGTAAGTTCTATCAGCCCTGGTTTACAAGGAGATCAGAAGATCACCTGTGAGATGTGCCCAGAGCTACATGTGGCACACAAGGAGGAGGCAGCCAGCTCTGCCTTCTTCTCCTGGTGCCATGCAGTCCTCTCCAGAGCACGGTGCCTCCAAACTCCAAACCTCAAAACCTCCAAACCATTCTCCTCAGAGCCCTCTTTTCTTCATCTTTCTACGTGGTAGATTTTGCTTCTTTAACATGCAGGAAGAGGCACCTGAGCTGCATTGGTCTCTGAGGGGCCCACCCTTGTTCCAGGTTACTGCACCACTTACTAACCCTGCCTTGCATTTTGGTGGGGCTGTTTAGGATGACCACTTCATTCTAGAAAATAGATACCCTGGGGGAAAAAAAAATCGAAACCTAGCAGGTGTTTACTATTTCTGCATCTGCTGGTAGTCTTACTATTTCTTCTTGTGGTATATTTTCTGATTTCTATGCGTGCATAGAATCCATGTACCTTAGGAGCACCTGTTAAAAAGAAAGGGTTAAATACAAACACTGTGTGCAGCAGATGTGCGTTGGGATGACTTTGCTCAGTATTACCCCTCTCCATTATTCACAAGCTCCTACCAGTCTGCTCTCAGCAGGGATACCGTATGTGGGATTAAAGGAAGAAAGGAAACAAGAACCAAAGTCAGGTTTCCCTGGCAGCACAGTTTATGTACCTTCCTAATGTGCAGCTTCATCTGTCTAACAGAATAGCAATAGCTGCTGCAGAAGAGAAAAATAAATTATGCCTTAATTAGGCACTTCTTCGTTGCTTTTCTAGTGTCCCCAGGGAGGCAAGGCTGTGTCATTCTAACTCCATCCATTTAGGAAAAAACCCCATGTACACTTAGAACCTTGGGACCCTTGGGAATATTCTGGAAGGCATGAAAGCCCCTGGCACACCCAGCACACTGCAGTCCACGTGGGGATTTTTCACTTGCCCAAATATAAACCCTCTGTATTCTTTTCTCAGCTCAGCTGCTAATGTATAACTTTACTTTTCTTTCCCCTCTGTAATTCCCAATTGGTTCTCTGGGAGCAAAGCTACTCTGTTTGGGAATGTCAGATTGTGCTGACTGCAAGAGCCTGGATAACCTGACTGAGGTAGCAAGCTCCAAACAAAGCATTTCTAATGGGAAAGACATTGCTTAGAACCTTTCTTTGGTGTCTAATCAGCAATGAGTTCATGCTACAGCTTGGCACTTCCATCATAAAATTATTTTCCCCAATCAGGTAGGGATTTAATTATCACTAATACCATTACCCTTCTATGACATTTGTTTGAAATAAATACATACTTTATTAGGGAGTCATACAAGCTGCCTTGCTGTACCCAGTGTTTTCCTACAGGCAGGCAGCACAGCATGTGGAGCAGAACTCTGTGCGCCCCAGCTCCGTGCTGAGAGCACAGCCCACCCCTACCTGCACGCCTCATGCCCCAAGACAGTCACTGGTTTGGACTGGGAGCTGCCTGTGGAATGACTAATGCAATCAGAAGCCAATCTGGATTAGTCCCTCTACACATCACTGCGTGGAAAAAGAAGCGCATTAAGCCTGGCCCGCCAAAAGCTGGGTCAAAATGCTTTGACCACATCACAGTAAAAACACTCAACAAGGCAAAATGTCTCCTGTCAGAGGCTGTTCCCAGCCCTCCCTCACTGCTGCACCACGCAAAGCAGCCGGTTTGTTTTCCTAGCACAAGCTGACCTTCGTGCAGCCAGTATCTAACCCACATTGTCTGAGGAGAGGGAGCTGACAGCAGCGCATGATGCAATCCCGTGAGCGCAGCCGAGCGTCAGCAGCGCCGCCTGCGCCCCGTCCTGCTGAGCCGGGAGGCGCGGGGCTCCGGCACCCGCACCTTTGCGCTGGGAATTCTTCGCAGATGGCTGTGTCTGCTCGGCAGAGGGCAAACTCCACTGGGTACTCCCAACACCTCTCCCCTATGGCAGAGGGAGAGGAGAGCACAAAGGCACCTGCAGCGCCGGGGCTCCTGTTTGCCAGATGGGCCAAGGCTGCTGAGCCGAGCTGGGCAAATTCCCGCAACAACTGGTGACGGTGGAGCTTTACCGGTTTGAAGGACACCAGAGGGGTCAGGTTGTGGAGGGAGTACAGGAGGCATTGGCTGAGCTAAAATTCCCAGCCTCCCAGCACAGGTGAACAGCACGTTATTTTGAAGACATCTAGGACAGCCAACAACCGCTGAAATTCTACAGACATCTCATTTTTTAACAGACATGCAGAATGGAAAAGGACCACATGGGTTCTTCCATAGCTTGACCATCTACATAAAATTAGTAGCGACTCTTAACATCCTGATTATCCTCCATGAAAATACTCAGATGCTTGTGGGTTTGGTATTTCTGATTTCCTATTTTAAATGTGAATTGTTTGGGGTAAATAGCAGTGTTTATGGTTTGAGGAGAAATGTTTTGTTTCATGTTTTGGTGAAAGACAGGCAATACAATTGAACAAGGCTCTTGAATTTGGAGCAGTTTGCAGTTGGACCAAAATTGTTTACTATTTATAAACATAGCATCAAGTGAAGACTCCTGGTACAAATGTCTAGTGACTGTCCGCACCCTAATGGGATGGGAGAATCATTCTGTGCATATGAACAGAACCTTGCTGGCATCTTTCCATGCCACCACAGTCAAGGCAACAAAAATTTGCAACTCTCAAGGGCTCACAAATCAAGACACAAACCTCCTTTACATCACAAATTTGGCCTACAAGTTGTCACAGAATAATAGGGGGTAGGATTTTTTCTTTGACTTCAGAGCTAAGGCTGCAGATTCTTCCTGCTACTTTTGTTTTCTTTGTAGTCTGACTTGCCCTGTCCCTCCAGGATTTGTTTTTAAAAACTGCAGTTGTCCAGTGGACGCTCAGTCACAGTTTCTCTGTGCCCCTCAGTATTTTCCTCCTAAACTTGAATCTCAAGCCATTGGCTACCTTGAGACCTGACCCAGTTTTACACAGCATGGCACACAGAACCTTTGTTCCCTGGGACTGACACTGGCTTGAACAGAGCTCTGCACACAGCCTGTCTTGCAGCTGTGGTCTCTGGAATACAAAATGAAAGCAAAGGGTTAAGTTTTTTAGCTAGTTCTGAAAAATAGGGTGCCACTGTGAGACAGAATTAAAATGAGAATAAATCCAGACTGCAGTTCTTTAGGATACACAGTGTTTTCTATAAATCTCATTTTGCATCTTCCCCTGAAAATCCCATTGTCTTTAACATATATTACAAGTATTCTACAGAATTCTCATTAAGCATAATTAAGTAATGTCATGAAATCTAGTAGATCAGAAACCAAGATTCTCCCTTTAAACATGTTTCTCTCCTAAACAACTTAGCACTACTGTAATCACTGTGAACAAAGGAAAACTGCCAGGCCCTAATCAGCACACAGCAGGGATGGGTCATGGACACATTTATCTTCCTTCTCACAAGCCTCCCCTGGATAAAGGAAATGCCCTAATACTCAAGGCATCTTGGACACCAGAGGGCTGATTATTAGACATTTTATGAAGAGGAAGGAAGTAAAGAGAAACAGCCTGAATTTTCATGGTACTGTAGGGATAGGGGAAAGGAGGCTGGAACAAGGACTTAATCCAAAACTTACTGATTGGGAAGACACTGATTTCAAAGGACTTTGAATCGGAAGGAACAAAAGATCTGTGTTTGCTTTTCCTTCTGCAGATTAATTCTCAACTCATCAAGAGTGAGAATGATTAATAGTTGAATAAAATGTCCTTTCTATTATTATCACTCTAAGGACGTCCTGCTGAGCCATTTTTTTTTGCAGGGGACAGGTTTAATTTTCTAAATATTCTTCATAATGCTGCAAGCTTTCTTTAGACTATCTGCAGGCTTTTCACAGACCTGGTTTCCAAGAGCCTGACTCAGTAGAGCAGGAGCAGGCTGTGAGGCCAGGAGGAACAGCAGAACGCACAGGCATGCAGAATTCCATCTCCAATGAAGGAATGCCACAGCCAATGCCCCTCAGATGCCTCAGGGCAGTCCCTCCACTCATATCATTCGGCCCAGCCTCTTTTACAGTGTCTCAATGTTTAGAAACCTGTAGAAGTCTGCTCCTTCCATTTTATCCACGGCAGAGTTCTTGGAGCTCTTCTAAAACAGAGCTGTCAGTGCATGCAAGCTCTCCCCAAGGACCACTACATAACTGAGAGCTACAAGACATGCACCAGAATGCTTCAGAAAATATTTCCTGGATGTTTCACAGGTGGAAGATGGCAATAGATCTTCCCATGCACAGCAGAGGGATACAGCTACATCAAATGTGCAGGTGGATCTTGGGAAGAACGAGGATATTGAGTCTAGTGGTCTTTGTGGTGCTGCTCCTCCCATGGAAAGGGATGTGGATTATCCAGCAGACCCTGTTGATCCCAGGACAGCCTTCCTGCTAGGTATGTAATGACAGACATAATGTACTGCTTGAGAAATGGCTGTGGTCACCCCACTTGTGAGGCACTGCACACACAGAGGTGGAGGAAGGGTTGCAGAACTGGAAAGGAGGCGTCCCACAGAACAGGACAAGAGCTGGTGGTAAAATCTCCACACAGAAGTGGCTGCATCAGGAGAAGTTTGGTTTGGTTTTTTTTTTTTTTTTTTTTTTTTTTTTTTTTTTTTTTTTTTCCCCTTTTACCAGAAAAACTGGCATCGATTCAGAGCTGCCAACAGACACAGGGCACGGGGGTGGGAGGAGTTTGTTCTCATTTTGCTAATCAACAAAAAAAAGTCGTCAAAAACCCGAGTGCAGGACAAGCCTCAGCGGGGCATGCACAGCAGAGTCTGGGCCCGGGGCCTTCCCAGAGAATTGTCACATCAAACGGATCCGAGGCACGGGAATAATGGGAGCAGATGATTAACCCGCCCAGCTCCTCTCCTTTATTTAAACACCAAGAAAGGGCTCTGGGGAATGAAGCTAATAGCCATGTGGAGTCCCAGCTCCAGAAACATAATGATGGACCTGGAGCCTTTTCTCACCCAGATGAAAGAGGGGCTGTTGTGCTGCAGTTCACAGCGTGCTAATGACAAACACAACTAAAACCTTCAGCCTGTTTCAGACTCAGGCCTGTAATCTCCTTATGCAATACACTTGACAAAGCTCTCTTGTGGAACATGAGCCTGCTTTTTCCACCACAGTATATACCCACCCCCTCACCAGACTGTGCGCTACTGGACTTGATTCACTTAATTATTTATTAATTATTTTTACGCTGAGAGCATTTAACAAAATAAACAGGTTATTTTTCTGCAAATAAAACAAACACCAGGAAAGCTCTGCTTGCAGGGATATGCCTGTCTGAGGGGAAGAGCAGCAGCTCACCTGCTGCAGTGTTCTGAGAGGTAAAGCTGCCTAATTATTTTTTATTATCCCTGTGTTGTTTTGTTAACCAAATATTTGTCTTTTTTGCCTCACACACATATCTAATGCCAATATACAAATTGCACAAGGGGATTATGCCAGCGTGAGTCAATCTAGGGTGTGTTTATCCTTGGAGAGACATAAGCCTCTGTTTCTAAAGGCGGGTGTTTCTTATCCTTGTTAGACCTATGAATATCTTTCGCCAACAAAATTTGTCACTTTTCACTGTTGGCACGTCTGCTGCCAGAAGAAACCCCACGGGCTGGCAGGGCTCCAAGTGGGGTGGGGGCTAAAGCCTCTGGGCCTGTCATTATTGAGTATTTATATTACAGCAGAGCTCAGAGGCTTCTCGCTGAGATTCAGGCGTTGCCGTGCAAGCAGAGAGTAAAAGACTCTTCCTGCCCCAAACAGTTTATAGTCTAAACAGAAGTGACTGGTGATAAATAGCAGACAAAAAGGCAGCACTACCTCAACACAACTAATGCTAAAGGAAGACTGCAAAACCCATGAGATTACTCTAAAAATAAATGTTGAGGGTTTTATTTGTTTTATAGACAACTAAAATTCTTATGTTCTTAAAGCTAGAAAGTTTCTGGTTGCTATTACAGCTGCAATACTTGTTTACTCACGTGACTCCAGAAAGTAAGATGAACACATCACTCCAGTTCTCCTTGTCTCAGTCCCATCTCAAAGTTTCTTTCTGTTGAAAGGGAAGTGAGCAGGGGGTTGGCGGTGCTTAGCTGCCAGCTGGGGTTAAACCACAACACCTGTCCACAGAAAACAGAGTAAGCCACACAGCAGTTTCTTGTGCCTTCCATGTGTGGAGCAGAAATTCCCTTAAGATTGCCCAAACACAACTGTTTTCCCCACCCATGAAAATTATTTTTAAGAAAAGGAGTGGTGTTTAATTTTCACATCTTTTCCTCCATTAGTGTCAGCACACAGTTCAGTTTCCTGTATCTATCCCTGACTCACTGGGATCCACCACTGCCAAATCTGTGGATTTGCTGGCCCATCCCTTGCATTTGCCTGTGCCATTTGACACAGACAGTGGAGCAGGAAAAAAATCCATGGAAGAAGTGGACTTACACTAAAATTTTTCTTAAAGGTGCAGTTCATAGCTTATACTTGTGTGAACTGGTTTGGCTCAGTTGCAAGCAATGGAGATATCTAAACTGGGGAATGGTGAGGATTTGTTCCGGGAACACCATCTCACCATCCTCACTTTCTCTGTATATCCTAACAAGAATATCCAGCAGCATGTCTAAAAATAGGACTTAAGTTTCTCAGCTTCCCAGCAGAGGAGCATGCCAGAGCTACTGTGTATTCCTGTGCTGTGCCGGGAGAGGAATACTCCTATGGCTGTGTAGGAGGAAGCCTTTGAGGGGAAAATCACCGATAATAAAGGCCTCTTTTATCTGAAATACCTAACATTTCAGCGCTTCAAATCCCAACACAGCATTTTCTTAAAACAGGTCTCTATTATGTGTTAAACACATCAAATAGAGTAATTCAGTCTCGTCATCTAAATTCAGTGTTGTGATAGCTGAATGAAATTGGGGCAAGCTAGCTAAAAAGGTAATAGAGGCTTTTCATACAGGCGGCATGTGAAATGCATCAGCGCTTTTCTTCCTCCAGGAACAAAAAAAGGTCTTTTTCCCCAGTGAGCTTATGTTACAGAGTTCAAGACCATTGCTATGGTCCAGGACTTTCAGGGGTGCTTAGCAAGGTCTGGCCTTCATTGAGGTAGCTAGAACCTGATCTGTGTGGGCAAGAGAGATGGGGCGCAGTGGGGAAAAGAAATCCCCTCAATTCTTAGGCCACTGGCTTAGCCAAGGACTTAGCAGTTTTCTCTGATCCAGTTCAGGCATTCTACATTTTATTGTTGTTTTCAAAACTATTGTTTTTTGCCACAGCGGCAAAAAAGGCCACTGTACAATTCATGTAGGAATGAAGTTGACAATGTGGGTATGGTTTGCTCAATTAAAAAAAAAGCAGTTGTTTTATTCTAGAGAATGCAGTTCTTATGTCCACCCTACATAAACTGTACATTAAAAGAAAAATCCTAACAGGTGCATGAATAAATGAGTAAAGTACAACATGAAATATGTCATCTCCTGAACTCTCTGGGAAAAGAGTACATTCAGTGTCCTCACATGGTCCTCCTAGCACTGCCCAGCCATGGTATTTCTCTTTTCAAACCCTCTGATAAGCAGTGCTTTTACCCCATCTCCTTACAGACAGAGAGCTGTGGTTTCAGACAACTTAAACTACCAGGACTGCAGACAAAGTCTGTGGTGGAAGAGCAGCCTGAGCTCCTGGGATGGCGCCAGCCCCACAACCTGGGAGGCAGCAGCGATGCTGAGCAGGGATGGACGCACAGGCAGTGTTTAGTCAGCACATTCTTCCCGCAGGCCCAAGGGCAGCCCTGTGTGCTGGGACTGGAATGCTGCCCAGGGATGGCAGCCGGGTAACGAGGCCGGCACTCCCAGCACACAAACACTGCAGGGAATGCCAAGTATCCTGTGATGCACGGCCCACAAGTTTCCTAGGTTGCTTTCTTATGCAATGCGCCCGGCCTCTTGTCTATAAGCAAATGGACATTCCCAGGTGGGTACGCAGAGAATGTCTACAAGAACAATATCCTGTTAATAACATTCCCGAGTTCCACAGTCACCTGTATTTGAGGATTTCAACCTGTCAGAGTTCTGGAAACTAAAATTTCCAGTGCTGAGCTTCCAGCGCTCCTGCGAGCAGACCGGGTAGAAAAAGGCTTTTACATAAGGTCAGAAATATGGAGGTAATAAGCAATGTTACTTTCCCAAAACCACAGGACTCATCAGATGGCAAACTAATTAAACCCTAATCCAGCAAAGCCCTTATTGCGTATGAAATTTACAGCATGTGAATAATGACAATGAAATCAAATACTTAACCTGACCCACATTCTTAAGAAAATTACTAAACAGCATATGCCACACTACTTGATGCAAATCCACACAAACTGATGTGGATACCAGTATTTATCTAACCATGAGAAAAACAGCTCAGTGTCAGCTGCTTTGCCCTGTTCCACTGCCTCATGTCCTAAATTCATAGGGTTTTTTTTGTTTTGTTTTTTCCCAGGAATCTCCCTTCTGTATTGCCACACGTGGCTCAGATGTCATTTAAGCTTTTAAAACCTGGCATCAATTTAGTGCAAATTAAGGAGGCTGTCTTCTTCTGTCAGTAAGGTACAACCTAACTGCCTCTCTGGATCCCTCATGCCAGATGAACAGCCCCAATTCTAATAATTGGGAGATGAGTTGTTCCTGCACTGACAGCTCAGCTCTGTGCAAGTCCATCAGACAGGCTGGCTATGAAACCAAAAGTAATGCAGTTACCTGGACTATTTTTCTCACATCTCCACTGTGAAAACTGAAACCACAATTCCACAAGGCCGTCATGAAGGTCCCTCCTACTTATGATAGGGGTGAACCCACACACCTATCGTACTCAAAGCTTATATTCACTAAAATATGTTTATCCTAATACCTGCTCACACCTCCCCTGGGCTGGGCAGGCCGCCCCTGCCCCGGCCCTGCTTCCTCCAGGGGCGAGAAGGGGAGCAGAGGCGACCGCGGGCTCCTCGGAGCGAGCTGCAAGCCCCGACATACCTGAGGGGAGGCTGAGGGGCTGAGGCGGGCACTGGGGGCTGAGGGACACGCTGAGGGCTGAGGCGGGCACTGGGGGCTGAGGGACACGGTGAGGGCTGAGGGACACGCTGAGGGCTGAGGGACACGCTGAGTGCTGAGGCGGGCA
>VXAX01005558.1:35685-73956 GCA_013399835.1 Leptocoma aspasia
TGGGGGCTGAGGGACGCGCTGAGTGCTGAGGCGGGCACTGGGGGCTGAGGGACACGCTGAGTGCTGAGGGACACGCTGAAAAGGGGTGAAGCGGGCACTGAGGGCTGAGGGACGTGCTGAGGGGACCGCCCCGGGGCGGTGGCGGGCGCTGAGGGCGGTGGCGGGGGCGGAGCGGGCCCGGCTGCGGAGCCCGGCGGCCGCGCATGTACCGCGCGGTGATTGCCCGGCGAGCGCAGCGGGGCGGGCCGGGCCGCCTCCNCGCTCCCGGCGCGGGGCCCCCCGCCCGGGGAAGCCGCGGAGCGGAGCGCGGTGCCGGCGGAGCCCGGACAGGTGCGGGGCAGCCCCTCGGGTGCCCCGGGCTGTCGGGCGGGTGCGCGGGAGCTCCGCGAGGCCGTGTTCGTTCGCCCCGCCGCGCCCCGGGGCCTGTGCCGGGCTCCTGTGTCCCTGTGGAGCGGGATGCGATGTGAGGTGCGGAGTAAAGGTGACTCGAGGCTCGCTGGCAGAAGGTGTGTCCCCACACCGCTGTCCTGGCGAGCTAGGAAAACTCGCCTTTGCCTCAGGTCCTTGGTGTTTGCTCCTGATGCTTCCTGCCCTGTGCTCCAGGCCTGTCTCTCTATCCCTGGCGCAGTTTCACTGGTCTAATCTGATCCTCCTTTTCCCTGTGTTGCTGTGGCTCAAACAGCATCACGGATCGGGCTGGAGAGATGTTCTGCTGTTTAGAAAGACTATATGAAATTCTTCAAACACAAAACATGCGCTGCTGCGATGCTCTCAAAGAAGAGCTGGATCTGTGTAAAAGTCTGTATAAGTACTTAAGAAAGGAAAGTAGATGTATTTTTCCTTAGTTAATTTGACCTTTAGATACTTAAGTAACATTTCCTTTTGCCTTCTGGGCAGGTAGTTTTGCTCTAAGCAAGCAATCCCCTCATGTCCCCTTCTTTGATTCAAGTTTGATGTAAATGCTAATGCTCCTCTTCTCTACCTTGTACTGGAGACTCTGGAGCTGGGTAGGGTGTTGGGCTTTTTAGGAAGAAAAGATCATCACAACACTGTAACTGTAATAAACCTAAATGCTGAAAAATCCATCACATGAGAAATGAAAGTTGGGAAGAAAACCATGAAACAATAGGTGGTAGGTAGCTTTTGGCACAGCCTCGTGGAAATCCATCTTTCTTCCTTTATTCTTCCTCTGACTTTTTTTGTGGTTTTGTTTGTTTGGTTGATTTGTTTCGTGGGGTGTTTTGTTTTGGTTGGTTCTGTTTTCCCCCCACATTTATAGTGCTGTTCTTCCTCCTGTCACCTCCAAATAGCATTCAAAAGGCCATTCTCTATGAAACAATATTTGCATAGCCTTTTGGCAGCCCTACTTGAGGACCTTTTTGATGCCCAAACAATGTCAATCAGCATCATTTCGGAAAATGATCATCACTATTTTGCTAGTGGACCTGTTCTAAAGGAAACCTTTATTCACAAAGTATAAAGGCCTTTTATGATCTTGAGGCTCTTCTTAAAGCAACAAAAGCTGTTTCTAGTGATAGCTGTTGAGTTTGTGCACACGATCCTCTTCAGCATTTATCTGTTTAAACAAATGGGTGCCACATTCACTGATGATCATAAAATTTATGTTCAGAAGAAAATCTCTTTGATGTACAGTCCAGTATGTGATTTCTCTGGGAGTTCAACCAAGTGCTGGATCTCTGCCCACACATGGAGCTGTGGGCATGGGTACAGACTCTGTGTTCTTTGCACTGTTGGGTTGCCTGTACCAAAATACACTCAGGCATAGCCCGAGTCTTATGCTCGACTGTGCCAGGCTGTGGTCACAGACCCGGACTGCAGGAGCTCAGGGTCTCTTTGCTTCCCCGAGCTGTCATTGCTTGTGGTGCCCCTGAGGGAGGTGGGCCCAGAGCTGTCTCAGGTACCAGGTGGAACTCCCGTGCCCCGATTCCTGTGCCAGCAGTGCCACTGTGGCCGTGTGCCTCTGCCTGTGGGGTTGCGCCAGCACAGACATGAGCTCTGGTCCTGCAGGGAGCTGGGTACTGGTGGGTGGACTGTGCAGACTGTGAAGAGTCCAGAGTGCAGCTGGGAGCTCTGAGATCTCCAGGGCCTGCTGTGCTTCCCTGGTGGCCTCCACGAGTCACCAAATGGCTCTGTGGGTCATGATTAGTGGCTACTGGTGGTGCAGTTCTGTGAGCCACATCTGTACTATACATCTGTCCTGAACTGGGAGCTCATCTAGGCTGGGGCTGAACTCTCACAGGGCTTTTCTTCTGTGCAAAGACTTCAGAGGAAAAATAATTGTGAAAACTTAGTTCCATTAATATAACTGGTAAACTGTATAGTGACATGTAGTTGCCAGGTCAAGAACGCCAGCCTAACCAAGGGCACTTTCTTAGCTCCCTCCTCATTTATTGCAATGCTTTAAGTCCTTCCTCATTCCTCTTGCTTGTAAGGTGTTCTCAAAATAAAGCACATGGTAGATAAGGATTTCAAACTGGACCTTGGCAGGTACAGATAAGCACTCACGGTGGCTCAGAAGAGTTCAGGGAAAACTGAGATACAGGAAGGAGAGGAAAGAAAGGGCTGTGGGAACTGCTTTGCCAAGGATGTGTTGAGTGTAATGTGTTACATGAGCTGAGCTGACCCTGTTTCAGGGTAGGAAGGCCATTTCTTAGAAGGGCAGGGAGTTTCCCTGTAGTGGAAAGTAGGTTCTGTTAGTTTGGTTATTAGCAGACTGGGTTCTTCGATGCCACAAGGTCTGGTTTGGTTTTTTTTGAGTTTTATATGTTCTGCCCAATAAGTGCTTGAGTGTTTTTCTTTTTACCCAGTGCTGGTCTGTGCTTTCAGTTCTGTCCTAGCATGTTTACTCACTTCTCAAGTTGACTACAAAACTGAAATGGAAAATAATGGTAATTTTAACCCATATGTAAGAGAGCAAAAAAAAATGTCTGCCATGTAGCAGTGTTGTTCCAAGCATCCTTGGAAAGAAATAGCTCTGTCAGTCTTTACCTCTGTCCTTACACTAATCTCTTGTATGACTCAAACTGGTTTTGCAAAGTTCGAAGTGTATTATTTTTAGCTGTATCTCTTTGTGAAGGCAGTATCTTTCTGGATTCATTTTCCTGGCTGGGGAGCTGCTGGTGAGACTAGACATCTGTGGTGAAGCACATCCAACTTCCAACCACAGCTCAAGCCCCAGACTGTTGGAGGTGAGCAGGAGAACACAGTCGCAGGTGCTGGCAGCAGGAAAGGTTCCTGTGGTTTCTCAGCTGGTTTGGTGAGCTGTGGGAATCCCCAGACTAAGTGGGACACCTTCCCCCAGCACCCCCCAGTTTTGACTGCAGCAAAGATGAGGGAGAAAGGCTGAACTGCGAGACCTGGAATGGATTTAGACTGCAGATGTATTTTCTTTCTAGCTGGGTTCTTGCCTCAGAAGAGCTGACTGCAGTGGCTCTGGCATGGCAGCTGCCTCCAAACTGGTTATGGTGGGAGTGTCAGGGTGAGGCAGCAGCACACATTCTGAGTTCTGCCTGCTCTTTGGAAAAACTGTCCTCCTGGCTCTCTGGCCAGACTAGATCCATGACAGAGACACTCCTGGCCCTGTGTGCAAAGATCAGTTTGGCTTCTTCCTCGGGAATGTCTTCTGTTCAGCACCTTCAGCAAACAGAGCACCAGATCAGAAAGCCTGACTCCAGCTGGGCTGTGTCACAAATAAGTCAGTCTATTCTCCACAAATCAGCCCTTCACAGTGGCTGAATGGTACCTGTGGATTAAATCTGTTTGAACTTGCTTTGGCATTATCTCAATTCGTTTGGCAATTTGTCTAGAAAAGGCTTATCTTACCAAGCAATCTCTGAACAAAAAAAAAAAGCTTTGAAAATGAGGGGAGGCATGAGAGAAGAGGAAGAAGGATTGTAATAGTCCACACTTGCAGATTGTAAGTTGGGCATGTGGTATGCTTAAGGGAAGGACAACTGTGTTTGTAAATTGGAAGTAGTGGGAGTAGTGAATTTTTCAGACCAAACTGCAACCTGTAGCCACATGTTTATGAGCTTTGTTCAGCTGAAAAGGCTTCCTTTCCCAGCAGGTCTTATGTAAGAGAAGAAGAAAGTCTCTTACTTCATCTTACTTTTTGCATATATGCAACACATTTGTTTTTCTTAAAGTGTCTTTTGTTTTTGTAGGACTCTTTCTCCTTTCTTAAATTTGTGCACTTCTTGTACAAGATAGTCTTCAACAGGGATTCTATTTGACTTGGAAGAAGGGAAGACCATGTATTATTGTCGAGTCTGCAGACATCATCTTTCCTTTGTGACAGTTATGATCAGAATTTCCACATCATAGTGGAATTTAGCACATCTCCTACCACTGATTTTAGATAATGTTGACACAAAAACTCAGCAGCAGTGTTTTCACTTACCTGGAGTTCCCAGGACAAGCTCTGGTGAGCAGGTTTTCATCAGTATGAAGACAGGACAAGGGACTCTTCACTTTTCTGTCAGGCTCTGTGTACTTCTTGCCTTGTATTGGATTCCATGTTGCACTGATTGGGAAGCAAGAAAGGAAGTGTGCTGCCTTTCTAGGGCTGCCTGTGTGGTCCCCGGGTTCTGGTAACACAGCATTATTCCTGCTTGCCCTCTGCAGTGCAGGAGCCTGGCTGGGAGCTGCTGCACACAGCCACAGCAACCCACAGCCTGTGGTGCCACACAAGCCTCAGGCTCTGCCTACCACTTCCAACCTTTGCTGCCTGCACAGAGCTGATCTAATCAGGGAAGTAGCCAGGCTGAGCCCCAGCTGTGTCCAGCTGAACTCCTGGTTGTGACCAAGCTTGCCCAGATCCCACCTGCACAGACCTTGGGCTGCTACTCCAGTTCCAATGCTGTGAACTGCATTTTACCCAAGGAAAGCCCCCATCAGTGTTCCAGCTGCATGCTAGAGACAGATGTACAGCAATGAGTCAGCATTGGGTACACAAATTTATCACCTGCTTTGGTCATAAATAGGAACACTTAACAAAGAAGTCAGGTTACTTACCAAATTATTTAGGGAATAATGTCTGTTGCAATATTTCCAACTAAGTGTAATTTATCAGATGCTTGAGGTATAAACCCTCACCTTGCCTTTAAGATTAATATTTCTTACCCTCATTTTCAGCTTAGAGAGATTCTTTTTTTTTTATAAACGGAAAATGATGCTGAAAGCAAGCCTGGCTATCTCCCACTGTTAGGGGGCTTGGAGAATGTATTGGCTGGATTACTGCTGTGGTGAAAGGCACAGAGTGATGTATGGATGATCCTGACTCAGCCAGCTCTCAGACTGCCCTCCCTGCTCATTCCTCACTCCTGTGGAGCAATCCCACACGGTCGATGCTACCAGCAGCACAGAAGCTCTCTGAATCTGGACACACACCTGCTCCAAAAGAAACGGGGAGTTCCTCCAACACATGACCTGTGAGCAGTTGTGCATGGAAGTGTTGTGGGCATTCCTGCTTCTTGGTGGGAGTCTGGACCTCGTCAGACTAGCACATGATTAGGAAACAGTTTGGCATTCCAGCTTAGCAGCCAGTCCTCACTGGCACAGGCCCTGGAATCTAGGACAGGATCAGTCCCCAGTTAAACTGGATAAACTCTGCCTTTCTTGTGTGGGAAACACCAATGTTTACAGGTGGTCAGAGAGCCCTTTTGCCTTAAGCCAGAACTGCACAGAGCTCCTGTGCCACCTACAGATCCCAGAGGTGTGTCCCAGGCAGTCGTGCTCCCACTGCACACCTCCAAGGACATGAGGTAATCACTGCTGCAGCTGTGGTGTTCACTTGCACCTGTGCTAGGTGACAGTCACCTGTTCTGTGCTTAGCTCCCTGTCCTCATTTTAAACCTGGTTTTTGCATGACCAGTTTAAAATGAACCCTGGGGCATTCCTGAGGTGGAAACTCAAACCTTAGCTTAAGCCCTGCTCTTGGGGTTTGAGGAAATCACAGCCCAGGCTGATCATAGGTGTCTGGTGTTTATCCTGCTCTAAGTGCAGCACAGAGGGCTGAAGTCTGAGCTGCTGGTGCTGGAGGCAGATGGAAGAGCCAAATCTCATTGGACTTACACACCTGAGCTCAAGACTGTTCAAAATCTGACTTCAAAGGTAAAATACAGTTGTCATTTCTGTATGTATTCCAAAGTGAGCAGAGGCCAGGTCTCTCATTCCTTTTATGCCTAGTGAGAACATCCAGCTGGTTCTGTGTGCATCTTGGGGAAGCAGGGGAGGATCACAGGACACTTAAGCAGAAGAGTAAGGAATCATGCTTAGGTCGGGGTTATGGAGTGCCCCGGATAGGATGATTAGTAGTTATCCCACATGGAAGAGCTCTAATAGCAGAGGCTGTGGGCTCTCTTTAGAGCAGTAATTAATGTGGCACTGAGGAATGCTGCTGAGGGGTGCAGCAGATCCAGGCTCTGATCTGGTCTGGTCTGATGCTGCCAGAACAGGTCATTGACCCCTGCAGTGTTCAGCATGCAGCCAGGAGCCTCGGGGCTGGAGCCTTGGAAATCTTCAGCAGCTTTTTGCAATGAGTTTAGCACCTTCCTGCCCAGTTCTGCTCTCCTTACGTGCTTCTAAAACGTGGGTTTGTTGATTTATCAAAGAACTTTCACTTCTGTTTGAAGCAATCTAAATTTGGAAAGGAAGTCTTGAGCTCCTCATTGTTGCTGTGTATGGTTTATTCTCGAGGCCTGCAGATTCCAGTGTGAGGTTTTATTTATAAACAGAAGAGAAGAAATAATTAGTAGGCTTTACAGATTGAGAACTACAGATTGATTTTTGGCCATCAGCACTAAAAGACATTGCTAGGGGAGGTGATGGGTTTGTCAGTAAGTGCAGCTAAGGGGAGACATGTCCATGCCCCTCATGCTGCCTACAGTGCTCTTGGAGAATCTCTCCACACCTGGTTCCTAACAATTTTCTAGCAACATTTTTCTTCTTCCAGAGCAGTTTTTCCCTTTTATTTCTAGACTAAACTAGAGCACTAAATCCTGCTTTAAAATACAGTTACATAGCTCCTCTGAAATAAGCTGAAGTAGGGATATTTTGTTTTTTAAAGCTTCCTGACTTTTTTAGATGTCTCCTTAAAAAGTCTTCTTTATCTGCCAAGCAAAACACTTCAGGCCTTTTGTCTTTATGAGCAAAACTGAAACTTTCCACAGAGTAAAACATTTCTTATGAAGTGTTCTAACTTTAATTTCCCATAATTTATTTAGAGACAGATCTGAGTGGCTCAGGCCAGCATCAGCTAGTAGTGTAAAACTCTTGGGTGAAGATCAGATGCAGGTTTTTTTCCCCTTATTTTAGTGAATTCTGGAAGCTATGCCCTTGCATATCCTCCTTTGTTTTAAGGAAACAACTGATTAAAATCCACAGGTATTGTTCTAAGGAGACTGATCTGTTTGGGGAGTTCTGCACAGGCCTTCAGCCTTCTCCCTTTGGAAGAAGAAAGTCTTCAGGTTTTCTTTTTTCCTGTGAAACGCAAGGATGTCCTTGGCTCTGGAAGAGCCAATGTGAGCATAAACACCAAAGACTCTTAGCATTTGTTCACACAGCTAAGCTGGGAGAAACCCCAGAGTAGATCTCAAAGGGCTTGTCAATCCCATTCGCATTGAGACATGGTATTATGTGTGTTGAAACTGGTTTGGTCTTGCTTTGTGGGTGAAGTGTAATATTTGTAGAACCACTGTCTGACTGCTAAAGGCCTGATTTAAGCTCTGCTGTATTGGTAGCATTTTGTCTGGGTATAACAAGGCAGAGTTTCTGTGGGATGTCTCTCCATGCAACCTAAATTCCTGAGCCATTTGCACTCATGGCTAGGGACTAGAGTGGAATCTGTGGGAACTCATGTTTGGAAGGAGAAAGGAGAGACACTGTGATCTAGGTCTTTAGCTATTGCACTGAAACACTGGCTGGGTTTGTGCTGAGACTACATTTCTAGGAAATGCAATCCTTCTTTGAGAGAAGATGTTTTCTGCAGTGATGCTGAATGCACCTCTGTAGCAGTAATTACCTATTTACCTGTAACTGACTGGGCCTTATCAGTTCTCACCTGCCAGTCTGTAACTGGAGGGGTAGCTAACTTAGCAGGAGCTAGCTCAATACTTCTGCTAGGGTGACATTAATGCTTAGTGTTTAATTCTTGTGGAAACTAAATCTACAACACCATTGTGCTGCCAAGGCAGGTTCTAGTTCCACTGATGTGTTCTTTCCTTATTTTTTCTTCTGTGCTATTCAAACTGCCTCAGTTGCCAAGAATAACTAGTTTGGGGTTTGAGGCAAAGAGCTTTGCAGTGAATGGACACCTGGCAACATGAGATTTCAAGCTGAAGGCAGTGGCAGCCCTGCAGTCAGTGCAGTGGGCAGGGAGCGTGCTGGCAGCAGATGCAGTGGTGGTGCAGCCCTGCTCTGAGCTGGAGTCCTCAGGAGTGTCTGGGGATTCCTTGCAGCTCCTCTCCTCAGTCAGCCCAGACGTTCCTCTAATGAAGGGGCAGATCCTGCCTCTAGCATTTTATTAACAGACTTTCCACTGTCCTTTTGAACTGTTGTGCCAAAACAGGACATATTTCTCACTGTTAGAGACTACTGCTCTACACCAGAAGAGTTCTGAGCCTGCAGGGGAGCTTGCAGAGACACCCATGCTCATTTCTGGCCATCTTCCTTAAGCTAATTTAGCCAGGACTAGCTAAATCCTACTAGGCTTAATCTGCATCCTCTTTCCAGTTCTCTTAATGCAAAATGCCTCTGGCTCTTTGTCTTTCCTAGGCAGGGCCCCATGATGTCCCTGCTGCCCAGTGCCTCCTGCTTGTGCCTGCAGTGGCTGTGTCCTGCCTGTCCCCACCCTGCAGTGTCTGCTCAGCTCTGCCCCTGCACAAGGTTTTGTCCTCTGGGCCCCACAGACATGGCCTGACTCAGCAATGTTCACACTTCTGGCTTGATCTTTCCTGCAGCTGTAAAACCAAGGTGCAGAGGGGAAGGGGAAACACATGAGGAAACGCATGATCTGATCCCTGCCTCTCCCTTTCACTCCTCCTGGATCCTCCACAGAAACAGGCTGGTTCAGCCCTTCCAGTCTTCCTGTATTCCTGACACAAGGAGCCTGGTGTTGAGGTCTCTGCCGATGCAGGCATGGCCCCTTTACACTGCAAAGAATAAAGTCTCCACATTCAGGCTGTATTTTACAGGGTGGGTTAGCAGCATGGTCTGTCAGCTTCCCTCACAGAGCCTCAGTGGTGTGGGAACAGCATCAGTGAGCTCTGCAAGTCTCTGCATTGCTAGAATTCTTTAAGAGTTCTTCTAAGTGCTGAGCCTTCAGCCTCTTCATGCAAGTAGCTGTGGCTCTGAGATTTATCTGGGGAGAGAGAACATGGGGGAAGTTGGAGAGCCACCCTGATGCATGAGGGATTTTGAGATTTATCAGTAAGAAACAGTCATTTCTTTGGGAAAAATAATTTTGAGAACTTTTCCTCTGAGATCACTGACTGACTGCAAACAGACCATAGCTTCTGGGAGGTCAGGGTGGGTACCATGGCACAGCTTTGCTTTGATCTCAGGTAGCTGCACCAGGATCACGTTTAATTACTTCGAAAGCCCGTCTCTGGGCAATAGATTCTCTTCCCCCAAATGGGATGGACTTCGTTATAAAGAGGACAAAAGTCTGTATTTTCTTCAGTAAGTTCTTGTTTTCATGCAAAACTTTGAACTGAGTGGTAACACATTTGAACTTTGGGGCTACTTCAGATTTATACTTAACTCTCTGATGTTAGTTTTATGTTCATATCTCTTCTTAGATTTGAGGTATGAAATAAAGCTCTTTTCTTCCTCAGAAGTTGAAAAACATGGAAAAATCTGCTGTGAGCTGTGTTGCTTTATCAAAGCACATAACATTTGCAGCAAGGTAGCTGTTACATTCCTATAACATGTTGTCCAACTATTATTTAATCAGTAAGACATATTTCACAGCACAGCAGATACACAGCTTTAATGCCAACAGCCTTGCAAAGTTTATAGTATTGGCTACCAAGTACTGTCCTCCAAATTTTCTCATGTTCCAATGAGCTGCTGCTTGCCATCTGCCCTTCACACAGTTGTCATATCATGTCTGTTCTTTAAAAGACAATTTAATTAGATCTTCTTTCAGTAGGTTTTAATCAAGTGTTATGGGGTTGCTGGTGAATTATTTACAGCCGTATCACTTGATGGAACACTTGGTCTGCTAAAGGTATCATGTAAGTGACATCTGTAGCAAAGAGTAGAGCTGGCTTTGGCTGAGGACCCCACTTATGTTCCTTGGGGTTGTCCAGTTGACATCAGATGAATGTCGGGTTATGTGAGCCCACTTTCCTTTACAGGAGTAGCAATTGAATGTGACTGTACTGAAAACACAGGAGTTGAAGCAGTTTTAAACTAGGGTAAGAGCTGAATTTAGCTCTAGTCTCTGCTGGCTCAGTTCTTTTATAAGTGCCTTTCAAGGCTGAGTACCTTAAACAGCATGGCCTTGACCCCCACTTGAAGTTCCAGCTATTTAAACACAAGTACTGTTGTACTGTCTTCAGACTTTGTCTGATGTTAAAGTGTGTTTGAATGAGGACGGGAGTGAAAAACAACACTCATATAGCAAAGGATAACCAAGTGAAAAAGTGGATATTTTTAGAATACAGGATGATTCTTTCTGTGCCTTATTTCACCTACTAGTACAACTAGTAATCAAGAACTGTATGTAGGAAAGCGACCCCTACCATTGCCCAATCCATGCCTTCTTTCAGTGGGTAACTGCAGTTGTTTGACTGTAGGAATGCTGTACAGGGAGGTCCTGGAAATCCCCAAGAGACCAATAGAGAATTTAGCAGGTCATTGTATCTCGTTGGAGATCATTGTGTGTCATGAGCCTTTTGTGAAGGACAAGACTAATTTACAATTTAATTGTGTTGAAATCCTGGATGTGTCAGCATGCTTCACAGGCTCCTCCGAAGGGACAATGGAGTGAGAAGTTGTGTACTCTGCAGTTCCCTCTGCAGTAAGAGGGACGACTGCCTACACTCAACCCATGCTTTGATCCTTCCTCATTCTCTAGAATGACCAAAGACAAGGAGGGAGTTTTTAATGTTGGCAAGTGAAAGCTGAGTACGTTACAGTCTCACTGGGAGGAACTGAAAGCAGTCGGCCTATTCATCAGAGGCCTTTCTAACTTCTCTTGGCAAGCAGCAAGGGCAGACACATTTCAGAGAAAGTGCTTCTAGTCCTGATTTTATTTAGTGTTTGGGCCAGGACAGTGTGGAAGTTGGGATAAGAAGGGAATTAACTGCACCTTTATTGCCCTGTAATTCTCACATTGCTGCTGCAGATGGCCTGGCTGGGAGACAAAGGGAGCTTTAGCATTGCTTATCTGGGTTGGATATCTGGAGCACACACCTGACAGGTGACCTTCGAGTCTCAAGGTTCACAAGTGGCACTGTATAGTAGTTGGCTTTATAGTGGTCCCTCTCCTTTCAGCTGCTGTGGAACCCACAGGTGTTTTCCTCTCTCTGTCTGCCACTGCTGTTTGTTGGTTCCATATGGATCATCCCTGGTCCCAAGCCTTGTGCAGCTGCTGGGGGAGCCTTTGCAGCAGAAGGTGCTGCTCCGTGTCACTGAGAGCCTTCCCCTCCCCCAGGCTGGGATATTCCTTGTGCAACGTGATCTAACCCAGAGTGGTTGGGAACTGATGGTCCAGAGTTCATTTCCAGTTATTATTGTAGTAGGGAGTCAGGCTGGATCGAGGTACTCATTTCCAGCACAGACCATATACCCTTTGAAAGCATAAACAACCTCTAGGTCAGTTTTGCTTAGCTTTATACACAAGGGTTTCAGCTAAACAGGAAGACCAAGCAGGAGCTGAAGCACTGCAAGAAGCTGGTTCAGCACTCATCCATACTGGACTAAATAAAGTCCCTTTAAGAAGAAAAATATATACATGGAGGACTAAGCTCTAAAGCAGCAGTGGGAGCTCCCTGTTTTTGTCTTTTGAGCTGGTCATCTTAACTGCAATGCCTTTTTTCTCATTATCCAGGATCCTACAGAAGCCCTTCATAGACAGGATCTAGGATAGCTTTGAAGGCAGGCACGTTCAGAAAGTTGTTGCCACGGTCTCTTAGAGAGACAGGAGATTAAAGGGGCTGAGCTAGGTGAATCATTACCCTCAGAGTATGAAATTGTAGTGTTGGGGAACCATGCCTGGTGTTTGTGCAGACCCACCAGCAGCAATCCGTGTGTAACTACAGCCAGGATGGGAGCACCAAGTTAGTAGCAGTAAAGCCTTCCTCAGCTGTACTTTGCTGCATGCTAATACAGCCTTCTGTTAAGATTTGAGGCTGAAAAGAAGCTTTGCATAGCTCAGTATCTGTATGTGGAGATGAGACTAACTTGTGGTGGCTGGCTGTCATTGCCTGTTCCAGCTGAATTTGTGCTGCCCTGGGAAATGGGGCTCAGGCAGCTCATGGGGCAAACTGGGGTCAGAGGCTGTTAAATTCAGAGTGCAGTAGGGCTGCACAGCCAGTGAGGAAGGGGAGCCTCTGGGCTGGACAAACAGGTCACACAGGTTTCCAGACGCTCTGTCCTACCCGAGCAGAGCTCCAAGGCTGCAGAACCTGGATGCTTTCAGGTAGGAGCAGCACCAGCACTTTGTGAGATTGAAGTGTGGCAGAATTGAAGTTCCATCAAGTACTAGAGTGTTTAAGCTTAGTTTAGCAAGAATCCATCAGAAAAGTCAATAATTTCACTTCTTTGCAGTTAATAATTAAGGTCCTCCTACAAAGCACCACTGATATAATTAAATTTAGTTTCTAATTCAAGATTAACAGCTTCACTTGGTCCTTGCTATAGCCTTTCCTTTAGGGTGACACCAGCTTGGATATGAGGATCTGACCATTTGTGCCCTCTGTAGGGAGCAGAGGTCACATCCTGCTGTGTCTCTGCAGAGGTGACTCCTACACTCCTGCTCTTCCTGTTGCTCGCTCGCTCTGCCCGTGGCCCTGCAGAGTAGCAGGGGAGTAGGAAGGAAGAACTAGTCCAGTACAAAACCTCACTGAACAAAGACACCCAGCAACTGACCAGCAGCTTTAGAGCAGAGTAGGACACACAGCTCATCCCAGTAACTTCAAAACAAAACCAGGGAAAAGACCATAAATTAAACCTTTCTGCAACACCATCTTCTGTCTCACAGCCTTTCCCCACATCCATTTTTTAACCCAAACTTTTTCAAGTAATCCTTCATTCTCACTGCAATTATACTGACTCCATCAGTGGGATGGTCCTGGGCTTTCAGAAGGGATCTGCACAGAGGTTTATCTGAGACTGTGATGTTCCTGATCTTGAGAGAGGAGGAAGGCTAACCTGAGGAAGTGGAACTGGCTTTGGACAGGTGCTGGTGAGAACATCTGTTTGCTGAGAAGGAAAGAGAGCTCACCCAGGAAGCAAACTCACTGGCAAATGGCATCACAGGCCTGGAGGGAAGATAAAGCCCATGCAGTCCACTGACACCATGTAGCTTTTTCACTGTTTTGGGAGTCTCTCCTAGAGCTGGGCTGTGGGGGACCCGGTTAACTTGGCAGCTGAATCCCAGTTACACTCACAGCTTTTCCAGTCCTGTATTTTGTGTCTCAGTGCCTGTACACAGTACTCTGGGAGCATTCTTGATAATTGGTGAGCAAACTGAAAGTCTCTGATCCCGCTGCATGGCAGAACATACCAAAGCTTTTCTTTTTCCCTCTTAAAATCTTATGTTACAGGTTCAAAGCATTTTGAACAGAGTGGGGTTTAGTGTATTTTGTTCTTCCTGACAATCCCAAAGTACAATCTCATAGCAGCTTGTTAAAATAAAGCTGTTTTGCTGTTTTAAAAGAGAGAATGTGGCAAGTTGCCACATTCCAGTTAAGCAATTTCCTATAGTTGACTTTTTTTTTATGCATGTTTTTTTCAGCTGTGTCCCTAGTCTGTTTTCTCTGCAAGAAGCCAAAATACCCCAGACAAGACAGAAGCCCCCACCTCTGTATTAATACTTGAAGCAAACTCCCCTTCCTGAGTCTCATCATGAGACCAGAACATGGAGCCTTGGCACGGGGGACTGTAGTGTATGTGGCAAAGTGGAACTTTTAAGAACTGTGGCGTTTTTTGGAAACAACGTTTTCCTTCTTGGGGGAGATTTGCCCTTTTTTACAGCAGCAGCCCTGGGAAGCAGCTCCGCGGGGGCGTGGTGGGGAATCCTCCCGGGGAGCTGCGGGCGGTGCCTCTGCGGCTGCGGGCTCGCTCCAGGGCCGGGCTCCTCCTCGCTGCTGCAGCGTGTGCCTCGCTGAGTTCAGTGGGTGGAGAGATGCGTGTCCTGCGAAATTGGGGTTTGGCAGGTGCATGTAGAAACTGAGTAACTGACTTAAGAACATCTGCTGAGTAATTGAAAAGGAAGAGCAGGCAAGTCCTCAAGGTAGTGAGTAATGCTACAGCTTCCTATTTCTGGGTGACTGTGCTCAGTCCTCTCCCTTTCTCTTTTCAGCTGGAGAAAATGATTGGCAGTGGCTGTGCTGAAGAGGCAAGACTGGACATGCAGGGGCTTTGCAGCCAGGCCATGGAAATGGGCTCCAGAGCCTGGGCAGCCAGGCTGCTTCTGTTGAGCTCCCAAATGCCTGTGTTTGTAACCTAACCCAGCACAAGGCTCAGCTGTACTGCTGGGGTAACAGGCAGCACGGGCAGGACCTCGTCCAGCATTTGGGGAAATCAGGGCATCTGGAAGTTCAGATAACTTCAGTGTTCTTTGAATGAGATCACAGCTGGAAAGCTAATAATAATCTGCTGCTGATTATTTGCACTTTCAAGATTATACTGTAAACAATCTAGTTGAATTTATAAATTTCCTTTGCCAAAACACAAAAGAGAAATAAGACTATCTATGAAGGAAGGATGGAGGTAGAAAGGTTTTTTTTTTCTTTTTGTTCCGAGACATTTTTGGATTCAGAAGCTGATTCTAAAGCGAGACTGCTGATACTTGGGGAATCCTGCTATTTTGTTTGCTCATCCTGTGATGGCTGAGCACTGTAAGTTTTGCATTTGTGGAAACCCTCAGGGCGACTGAGTTGTGGAAGGACAGCTCATGCTCTGTTTTCAAACAAGCCAAATATTAGGAAAGCTGAGTGTGGGCACTGACTTTGTGCCTGTGAGACAGGTAAGAAGCTGTCTGCAGATCTGCTGGATCCTTTAGCCATTTATAGGCCTTCACTGTGTTTCTGGCTTTGGTATTCTGGAGGAGTGTTAGAAAGAATTACTCCCAGTACTGTTTTATGTCACACCTGGCAGGAGGTGTAGTAGAGTATCAGTGGCATTTAGAGTCTTCCACTGTGCAGGTGTGGCATTGCAGCTTTTTACAGCATCCTCAGGATCCAGGATTTTCGGTGATGCCTAAGTTATCCATGTTCCTTTTGGAGAGCTCAAGGTGAAGTACTGTAAAGGAAAGGAGTCAGACAAACCCATGAGTGATCTTTGTATAACAATGTGGAGCTGCTCAGCTGCAGTGAAATATCTCAACTCTTGTGGCATGAATTGGTATCCAGCACTCAGAGCTGTCTGTTGGCAGGCAGAGAAATACAACAGAGAATCCCTTTGTGTTTCCCCTGCTCCTTGGGAGGAGAGTACTTCCATGACAGACTAGCTGTTACAATGGCTTTTTCTTTTCTCCTCAGCAGTTCGGGGTTTGTGTGTTTCTGGTCGATGTGGTTCAGCACAGTGAGTCCCTCCTCTGGTCTGAGCAGGGGCAGTTGAAACCCTGAACCCAGAGCCTGCTCAGCTTCTCTCCAGCACATAATCCAAGGAGATACTTTAAGACAAAAGGGATGTAACTGAACACAAGGAATGCAAAGGGGTGATGGAGAAGTTTTCTGAAGAGTATTTCCTAAAGAGCCTGTACAGCATGAAAAGCGAAAAGAGAAATGGAATGAAAGCATACAAGTGTATAAATCGAGTTTTAGAAATGTTTCTTGCAGGCTGATGCTCTGGAATTTTTTGTGAATTGTGGAAGTGATGGCAAATATGAGAACTTTGCTTTAAAGGCCTTTTTTCAACCCCCAATTGGAGCAAAAAAGTCAGGCTCAGATTTTTCATAAATTCTGCATAAAATAATTTTTGGACACTCAAGCAAAATGCTTAAACTCTGATCCTGAACTGGCACATTTTCTTCCATTGTACATTTAGTGCAGATTTTTATTAGAAGAATATGTTTTGAGAACTTTAATTTGCTTCCATAGAATGCTTTGAAAATGAGAAACTTGGTTTTACCCAACTGTCACAATACACTTCTCTTAAATGAACAAAACCAAAGGAAAACCAGCCCCAACCCCAACCTCCTGTTCTGCTTAGTGCAGAGACAAATGTGGTGTGTGAAGTTTGTGTGGAAATTCACAGAAGTAATGGATATTGTACCTGCCTGAAAAATGCGGAGCTTGGAGCTTGTTATCTTTGTATTTGTGATCTTTTTTCACGTGTTGATTAAAATCTTTCCAGGCTGCTGTATGATGCCAAGTAGCTGTTGCAGAACTGTCTAGTGTATGGCCAATTGCTGCTTATCAGTCCCCTCTGTATTTTTTCTCATACAACTATTACTTGGTCAGCAGCTGTATTTTCCTCTACTTTTTAAGTGGGCACAACATGGTTTAGGTGAAAGTCTCAGAGTCGTAAGAAAAAATGTTCTTTTCGGGGTTGGGAATCTGGGTTCAGGTGTCTGCACTCTAAATCCTGTATTTGTATTTAACTAATGATAGAAACCCGTCATGGTTGCTACAGGCAAATGTGAACCAGTAAGAGAGCCCCAAGGAGATTATTTTAAAAAACAAAATGTGAGCAGTGAGCCATGGCAGCTTTCTCACTCAGTGTCTGTGAAAAGAGAAATGTGACCCCAGTCCTTGCCAAAATAGCTCAATTCTTTCTAGCAGAAACCCAATAATTGGGAGCATTTCAGCGAATACAGTTTCCTAGCTGAGATTTCCCAGGGTGCAGAGACAGAACGTCTTCAGCTCCAAGACCTGCAACCTACTCCTATAGAGATTTAACACTTTTCTGTGTAAACTTCTTCCCCAAAACCCAGCCCAGCAGCAGTCTGGGGAGCTGTGTGTGCTGTGGAGGAGGGGAAGGTGGAACTCTGGAAGTGCTCAAATAATTGAGTCAAACAAGCAGAGGATTTGATTTTGTTTTGTTTTGTTTCCTTCCCTTGGTCTGCTAATAAGCCTGAGAACAAACTGCTAATCTGTCTCATTCCCCAGCCAGTATGAGGGAATGGTGGAGGCTGGAGGTTTGTGCTTGTATTTTATTGAGGCTACAGAAAAATAAATGTGTAAGACAAAAGGAAGATGGTTGGGAAGGCAGGGGAAGAAAAACGGAAAAAGCCCTTGGGATTAGGGATAGTGTCCTGGGCAGTAAAATGCTCCATTGGAGGAGCTTGGTTCCCTCCAAGACCTCTCACTTCTGTCCTGGGGAGTGTTCAGGCCTCATCCAAGGTGTTCCTCTTGGAGCTCACTGTCTGTGCCAGCTCGGGGTGCTCAGGACCTGCAGAATGAGGCTTGCAGCGAGGAAAGGGAAGTGCAGGAATATGACAGGGATCTGCAATTAGTCATTCTCTTCCTGACCTTGCTGAAGGAAATGTCTGGCTTTATATTGTCTGCTGTAAACTCGCCTTTATTTATGCTCCAAGTTTACACATGCACAGCTTGTTGGTGTCTTTATTTCCACTTCCTGCACCATCTGTCAAATATACCTGAGAGTCCTTTCAGAGGTGTGTGAGAATGATTAGTGCCATTAGAAAAACTATGGAGGATATTCTCTCTAAAGACACTTTAAATTTTGAATTTTACAGAGAGATCCATGGGCTGTAACACAGCTCCTATGCCCAGAGCATGGCCTGGTGCTTCCTTTTCAGATTCTGAGCCTTCCATAGTCTCTCCTGTCACTTGCTGCCTTCTGCTGCAGTTGCTGGAAAGCCCACAGGGGTGGGGGGTAATTATTTTCTTAATGCGAGGAGAGATCCTGTGGGTTTGCCAAGGTAATGAATATAGAGAGAGGCAGAGTATTAGTGTTATGTTTGGGCTGCGTTTGCCTCTGTAGGACTTCTCAGAGTTGGACAGGTATTTGTTTGCCTGCAGGACCTTGAGAAGCCTGTGTGGTATTCTTCACAGCAGGGTGGGTCCATTGGCCTGCTCAATGGCCATGCACCAACTCCATGAGGAATGGGAAGCCTGAACAGGTCTGAAGGGCAGTGTCAAGTAACAATACCCTTCAGGAGAGGCTTGGGGCAGGAGGAGGTTGCTGTGCTCCGTATGGAAGCACAGCTAAGCCTGATGAAGCGTGGCTGAGGTGAAGAAGCTTGCTGGGTGCTGGAGAGCTGTGAGCTGAGAGGAGCAGAACTCCAGATCTGATGTGGCAGCAGCAGGGCTGTGCTCAGCAAATGGCAAGTACAGTTCTTAGTCTTGCAGAATTCTCTCAGTCATTCTGTTACACTTGTGTGTCCTCGGGTTGCAAAGGGAGGGGGAGGGCTTTCATTTTTAGTGTTCAGTGGGTGTGAAATCTCTGATCTTTAAGCAGAGGACTGTTCCTGTAGCTGCATTAGGCTCGGGTGCCTCGCTGGGATGAAATCTTTGAAGAGAATTATGTTATGAGGCTCAGGGAACTACTTGATTGTGCAGTTTCATCCTCCCACTCTTAGCTGGGAAGGCCTCAACTGAGTGTTTACAGCCTCTGTCGCTGGGATTGTGAAAAAGAGAAGAGGGAGAAGAAAAGGAGTGGTATGTGGCCTCCAAGTGACCCAGAAATGATGCTGTCTGCATCATTTGACAAAGCAGAAATAACATACTGTAGTGTTTGGGCAGTGGCTATTGTGTCAGCCTCAGGCATGACTGAGGGTTCAAAGGAAAATCCATCCATCTGGTGTTCCATCTCTCCCTACCCCTCTACCTCCCTGTGCTTGTATTTACCAGTTTCTCCTAAGGCTTCTCCCTCCCAGCACACCTTGCCTGCACATTTTCCTGCTGGCTTGTGCTGGGTCCTGTTTTGTAGGGTTTGTTTAGCAATGCATTGAGAAACTCTTTTGTTTGCTGTTACAAGCAAGCCCAAAGTCCCTCAGCGGCACAGCCGCTCCATGGCTCTATGGTGGGACTGCCACCCGGGGGCTTGTTCCATCCCTGGCGTCCTTCTGACACCCTCTGCTTTTCAGGGTCTCTGCTGCTGGGAGCCACTGGTAAGAGCAGAGCACTGAGAGAGCTTTCATGGCCCCTTTTCAGAGCTGCTCCTTCACTTCGTGCAAATTACTTTTAATCCTTCTTCCTCTGTCTTATTTTTAAAAAGGTGCTACTGCATGGGGTCCTTTGAGTATATTGGTGTTCCTGAGGTGTTGGTGACATTCAAAGCAGTGGCACTGTTCTGCAGCCAGTCTTGTTCAAGGGCATTGTGCCTGTGGCCCAGCACAGCAGTCACCTACAGACCTGGTGCTTGTGACTGCACCTTTGTGATCAGTGCAGAGGTGGATAGGAAATGCACCCAAGCAAGCAAGAACTCTGGCTACCATTTCAGCACAGCTAGAACAACAGAAACCAGGCCTTGAATTTTGGACAGGTGTCCTGCTCACTGCCAAGATTCTTGCTGAATGAGTCAGCTGGGTTCAAGTTGAGAATGTGAATTCCACAGGCTGCAGGTCAGACACTGATGTGTAAGTAAGTGAGCCCCTTTTATTTCTCAGATGTCACCTTAAATAAAGCAAATGACTTGGCTGCCAGATATTTCTCTGTAATATTTTGTCTGATACCTATTTTACCATGCATGGCTGGTGAAAATACAGGTCACAATATCATCCTTTAGTAGCTTCAGTTCTGTTGGTTTTGAGGGCAAAGCCATGTGGGTGACAAACTGAGTGACCTAATTTTGTAGGATACAAATAATTCCTTGAAATGAAGTGTTTTGCTTCTCTTCCTTGTACTTTGGGTCCTGTGCAGATCCTGTGCTTGTCTTGGAAAGAGCTGTTTGAATTTCATATGATCTCAAGGTAGTTTGGAAGTTTGTGAGACTGAGAGACTCTCCAGCTGAATCCTGCATTATGTGGCTGTTCCTAATGGAAGCACAGATGGGAAGGATGGTTTTCTCTGTGGCTGAACGAAGTGTTCTATGAACAGGTTTGGATCAGATTTCACTGCAAATTGAGCATATGTCATATGGAAAGGGTACAGACCCACTCTCTCAGTTTAAGCAAGCAGATTTGATTCTAAACCAGTCAAAACCAGGCAGTGGTTCAATGCTCCCTGTACTGGAAAGGGAACACTTCACACTGTTGTCAGGTATCTTTATACCTACACAATGAGGAGTTCTCTGAACAGGCGGGAAATGAGAATTTCTGAGGCTGCATTTGGTGATGCTGTGATCAGATGCTGATAACCATCCAGATAGCTGGGGGCATTCAGATGAGTCAGCTGCTGAGAGCTCGAGTTCACTCACAAAGGAGCAGCTCAGTGCTCGGTGAGAGCTGCAGGCAGGGCTGGGTTGTTGTCAGCTGAAGGGCCCTGCAGACCCTCATACTGGAGCAGAACTGGTTTGGATGGTTGGCTGCACAGCACAGAGAGGCCTGTCCTGTGCCTGCAGATCCCTGGCAGAGCTGAGCCTAGAGCTGTGTCCTGTGATCCTCCATCCTGGCACACTGGGAAAACCTCAGCACTCTTTGTGTGCAACGATTCCTTGGCCCTAGACACTTGTCCTGGTGTATTCCTTGGAGACCCCTCTGGCCCCACACCAGCACTCTGATCCCACCTGAAGCTGCCTTGATTCCTGCTTTCGGGGTAAGGTTCTGCTCAGGACAAGCTCAGCATTGCTGCATTTCAGTCCCAGCTGGAGAACCAGCCAGCACTTCTACCTCTTCAGTGTTTGCTATTTCCACCAGTTTGGCATTCCCACAGGGTTAGTGCAGGATCTGGGGGACGTGTTAGCTCTGTTGTGCTCCTCTCTCCAAAACCCACGGGGGCAGGGCTGCTTTTGAGGCCGTTTCTGAGGTAGGCCCTGAGGCAGAGCAGGCACTGACCCTGAATTTCGAGTGACTGCGGTGGGTGCCTCGCATGGGGAGGGGTTGGTTCCCTGTGTGGCCACCTGCACAGGGCCTTTCTGAGCTCTCCAGAGCCCAGGCTCTGCCCCAGCTCTCAGTGTGCTGTATAACAGTGACATCCTAGGTCTTTACCTTGCATGGATGAACCCCGCTGCACCCTTTTTTCGCTTTAAACTGGATGTCTTTGAGAAAGTGCCCTGAAGTATCCTCACATGCTGCTGCTCTCTCGGTAGCTGCTGAGATCTTTATCAGTTTCTCACATGGTTGCTGAGCATGACTTGAGAGACCAATTTGGCAAGTCCAGTTCTTACCTTTTTATGTTCTCTTCAGTGCTCAGGTGGCCTAGAAGGTTTTTTTGGTCTGACATAGGGTTTGTGTATATAATGGCACTGGGGAAAATAGATAAGAGTCAGCCAAAGGTGTGAAGTGAATCCACTTTCACTGGATGCCTTCAGATGACTCATCTGACTTTCCCCAGTGTCCCCATGCACATAATTCCAGTTCAGAAGTTTTGTCCTCTGTTTCAGGAGGCAGAAATGCAGAACCTCCCTCACGCTCTGATCCTGATCCAGTGCAGTGTCCTGCTGCACCAGGAACTGCTGGGGTGCTTCAGAGAGTGCTCCTTGTCCTCTGGGCTGGCTCTTGGCAGGAGGTTAATAGACGAGTTCCTTCCTGATTAATTCCTGTCTGAGGCAAGATAGATGATTTGCATTTCTCTTAACCACATGCAAGAGCTGGGCCATACATTGATCTGATCCTTTTAAAGCCTCAGCCACCAGCTGGGTAAATTGCAGGGCAGGACTTTGTTGTAGCCTTGGAAGTTTCAGTGTAATCTCATGTTTATTGTCTCCTCCAGTGCTGCCAGGCTCCCCGAGGTTTCATCTCTGGGCACAGGAGCAATAGGATCTGCTTTTGACCATGTGCTTGATTTGTTGATTAAATCATGACAGTTATTTGTTTTGGGTATTGCAAAACTCCTCTTCTAAACATTGTGTATGTTTCAAGTCAACAAGAAAAGTTGCAGGCTTCGCTGAGCAGATTATAAGTTTTGTGGAAGTGTGAAAACATGGCATTGGTTGTGAAATGTATGATTGAATCAAACTTGGTCTCCAACTGTTGATATTCTGAAGAAATCTTGGCTGGCACTTTGGTATAGCAGAGTCCCTCCGCCTGTCCCCAAGTTGTCTAATTTATAATTTCCATTCTCTGCCATGGTTTCCCTTTTTTTTTTTTTTGTGAATTAAAAGTTACTATTTTTGCTGCATTTATAGGGTATTTCAAGATATGCAGGTTAAAAGCATATCTTTTAACCTGCATATCTTGCAGGTTAAAGATTAAGACTAAGCCACAGAAGGCTTCAGAAAAATGCAGTCTTCTAGCCTTTGCTCCTTTTTCCATGTTTATTTGGATCAAGTGCATTGAATTCAGACAGGGTTTTGACCAAGTGCAGAAGCTGCAATAGGTCTAAGTTTAATGCCTTTTAGTGACTCTGGAACAAGATGCCATTTTTCTAAACGTGAGTAAAACATAATCAACAAGAAACCTGGGGAGAATTGCCCCCCAAATGCATGAAACTTGATTTCTCTGGTTAGACACCATGACTATTAACATTCTCTGACGGATGAAGAAATTAGAATGGGATTTCCAATCGGTTAACCAGAGGTCAGAAATGCTTGGGCTGCAGTTTGACTACAGAATTCTTCCAGCTCTTCCTTGTAGTATCTCCTGAATTCTGCACCCCAATGTCAGTGATCTGCTTTTACAGATGCTTTTGTGTGCCATGTCTGCAGAAGTGCAGCTGGAAAACTCGTGGGCATTTGCTTTTTGTTTATCATCCTCTCAAGTCCCAACTGTTGGCTGGAGGTCATGGATACAGGCAGACTTGTGTCTCAAGAGATTTGCTGTTTATTTTGCAGAAATAGATAAGAAAGTACAAGCTTGGCAGTTTTCTTCTAAACTTCTTGGACCTGCTTCTCATCTGTGCTGTGAAGGGATTTTTTAAAGGCGCTGTGAGGAGATGAGTGGGCATGCAGGAGCACCTGGCAGCATGTGCCCTTCTCAGGGCAATGAGAGCTGGTGTCCTGGCCATCAGCTGCACCAGGCAGACCAGCAGGGCTCTGCCCTGGCATCAGTGATTTGCTCCAGCTGCTCCATATCCTGTCTGTGTTCTTGTCCTTTCCCATCTCTGTGGGCTCAAGGCAGTTGGAGTATTGCTGCTTCTGGTGTGGGGTTTGCCATTTGTGATGAGTAGGACGTGCCATTTAGCATGCAGGCAATGAGTAGCTACTATTGGCTTTATCTCTCAGTCTAGTTTGTGGTTGGAGACCTGTGTGCTGGTTGTGGGTTTTTATGTGCGTCACTGAACCCAGAAATTTTATTATATTCTCAGAAAAGGGTTTTGCAACAGCTCAGCTATTAAAGCCAAACCATGTAGTTTAGTAAAAAGTCTGGCCAGGAAACAACAAAATGAAATTCATCCTAGGGGAGAAGTGTGGTGCGTGTAGGCTGGGAAGAGAATGCAAATACACTATTTATAGGACTAGGGGAAAACAAATTTGGACTTGAGGAGCAAATGTGAAGGAGTTATCCGGGAAAAACCAGCCTTGGCCCTCTGGGACACTCAGACCTGTGCTGCCAGAGTGCTTATCCATTTTGGAGAATTCGACATTCCAACAAAGAAGAAAAGTTCAGCATTGAAATCCGTGCTGCAGAGTCTCTTCCAGCAGTGTCCTTTAGGAGTTTATGCTATGGATGACGCTTGGGAAGGGAAAATACTTGCACCAGTATTTTTTTAAGCAGTCCTAAAACAGCTGAGGCCAGTGTCTGCTCCAGGGAGGTCCTGCAGGACGAGCGGGCAGAGCTGCGTGCAGGGAGAAGGGGAGGGATGAGTGCATTTGCTCCTGATCAGACAGATCAGGTCAGTGGCAGAGCCAGGAGTGCAGCCCAGCTCTGTTCTCTTACTCATGTGATGCTTCTGGTGTTACTCTGAGGCTGGCCAGGAGAACTGCGAGGAGTGCAAAGGCAGTGGCTGTACCTCAGCAGCATCCTGCCTCGAGCAGCGTGCTGTCCTCGTGACACTGCATGCTGCAATTGGTTAACGTGGGGCACACACTTTCTGTATAATTTCTTTTACATAATTTGTGATTTTTCATTTCATTTATAAATAGATGCTAAGCTCTCCTTTCCTTCCACTGTGGTTTTTGGAACAGATTCTGATACCTCCATTGCCTGCAGTTCCCTGCTTTATTCTGGATCTTGTGCTACTTTTAGGGCATTTGCCTGTAATTAGTGTTCCATATAACTAAGCGTGGAGCTCTGGCTTTACAGAGTATGCTGATAGCTCATCCTTCTTCCAGGAAAAATAAATCTTTTCCTGATGGGAGATTCTACACTAAAATAACAGATTACAGTCAGACTGCAGAGCCGAGCTGCTGCTTTACACACAGGCCCATCAGGGCTGGCTGTACTAGTTCCAAAATCACTGTGCAATCTTGCCTCTGTCCCTAGGTGCTCTGCAACCCTGAGGCGTGCCCAGGAATGGGGAAGGGTGAGGTGAGCCAGGGGCAGCAGCAGGAACATCCCGCAGTGCCCTGGGAATTCCATGTACAGGCTCACAAGCACGTGCTGAGCTGTTTGCCTGGGGCTCGATGTTGTGGTTGCAGTTTGTGTATCAGAACACATGTCGTCATTGGCCCTTCCCTCAAGTGGCCTCTGGAAAGAGACTAGGCTTGGGTGATTTCTGTCTTCCTTCTCTTTTCCATGACATAGCTATTGCATAGTTGAGAAGATGTTTCTCATTTGTGTAGGCTGATTTTTGGCATACTGGGAGCTGTTGAGTCTCCAAACTTCCTGCAGCCTCTTCTTTCTGCCTGTCCTGAGGGGCCCTTGCCCATCTACTCATCCCAGCCTGCCCAGTGTCAGTGTCTATAGAGGGGAGAAGCACACTGGGGAGAAAGAGAATCTAAACCAAGCCCCGAGCAGGAAAATGCTTGGGACAGCACCTCCAAGCTCCTTTCTTCCATGGCAGTGAACAGGAGCACTCTGGATAGGCTGCTGTGGGAAAGGACGTGTGACAGTGAGAAAGCAGAAGGTCAGCACTGAGGCACCTGGTGACACATGCGTGCCCCAGCGTGCATGGGGCTGCCTGGAGGGTCCCAGCTGCCCTGCTCCAGAGCCAGGGGAGCTCGGGGCAGGACACAGCCGAGGGGCTGCTGCGGAGAGAGGGCAGCAGCAGCAGAGCCAGCAGCAGCCTGTGCCTGTCACACAGGGCCCAGCACAGGGCACACATGGCAGCGACAGAGCCCCTGGCTGGGCTCTGCCTGGCACACAGCAGCAGCACAGCAGCGTGGCAGCCACTGGGGCCCAGGCACTGCTGAGCCCACAGCCAGTCCCTCCCGAGGCTGGCCCTGCCCTGCCCTGCCCTGCTCTGCTCTGCCCTGCTCTGCTCTGCTCTGCTCTGGCCAGAGGAAGCAGAGCAGGGGTGGAAAAAAGGAAGTGCTGTCAGCCCCTTTATATAAAAAGAGGTACTGAGAACGAGTGATTGGGATTTCCAGTTCATTGTAGGGCTGGGGCTCCCAAGCTGTGTTGGGAAGTTGTGGTGAAAAGGCTCCTCTGGTTTCAGCAGGGGTGGTCAGAGTGAGACTGCAAAGGGACGGCTGAGTTTCTAGGACATGACAGTCCTGGATTGCCTCTCCTGGGAATGGCAGTGCTTTGCATTGCTCTGGGCATTGCAGGAATTGGAATCACTTCACTATTCACACACTTTTTGATAAATCTCAAACTGCATGGCACTGCTGTCAGAATTCAGTGTGTGGGCAGGGACAAACTTGTTATATCTGGTAGTTGTAAGGAATGGATTGCTCATAAAACTCTCAACTAACTTCACAGGAAAGCACTTACACTGCAAGAGGAGACACATCATAATGGTCAAAGAATCCATGTTTGTTTTTTCCTTTACATTTTCAGTCTGATCGTGTCCCAAATGCTAAAATTTGTTGACTAAGAAGATGTTTTGGTTTATAAATCATGGATCAACTAACTTGCTTTGAGGCATTGTTTTGTTAGGAAGGTTTTAAAGCTTAAGCTTGCCTCATGGGAATGTGTGACACAGTGAGCAATCTTTGGAGAGTATTTTCTTTTTGATAAGCAAACATAAGGCACAAATAATCCTCCTTTTTGCTGTTTTATTCTTTGGTGCCTAAAGTGAAGAATTCTGTGTAGTGCATTTGCCATGAGATGGTCAGGTGATAAAAGCTTTGGAATAAACTTTAGAAGATGTGCAGCAATCATCTAGTCCAATTGCCTGAATTTTTGTTAAGTTAGCTGGTTTTAATGTTATTTTGTCATGGAAATGCCCATCAGATAACAGGCCTCAGAGTCTTTGGGTAGTTAGGCTGTTCCTGCCTCAGAACCTGTTGATGGGGGTTTAGAGCAGCTCCTGCTGAAATGCTGAAGAGCAAGGATGCTCAGTGTGAGGGAAGTGCACTGCATGGATTTCCCTGGGAGCTCGTAGGAGGATGTCACTTCTATGTGATGAAAGAGCCCTGCTCAGGAGCCAGCATCCCCTGTGTACAAGCACAGCCCGGGAGGGGCCAGCAGGTGCCAGGGGAGCTGACAGTGTGCCTTGTGATCCCGCAGGTGAAGCTGATTGACTACATCCACCGGCAGCGGCAGTGCAAGCTGAGCGTGCCCCTGAGCGACCGCACCGCCGAGCTCAACAGCTACCCCCGCTTCAACGACTGGCTGGACATCGTCAACGTCAGGAAGGAGGTGGTGCAGGTGAGAAGGGGACATGGCCCTCACACACAGCCCTCCTGTCCCTTCAGGGCATTCCCAGCTGCCTGCTGGGTCTGAGAGCCACTGCAGGACTTAATCACTTACTGCTTTTTTGATACTAATTGTACTGTGCTGCGCTGTGTTCTGTGTCCAGCATTAGCCAAAAACAGGACCATTGTTACAATCTCACACGCACGTAGAGCTCAGTCCTCTGACAGCTAAACAAGGCAGAAAAGGCTTTTTCTATTCTTTTCCCATTTTTGCCTCTGCAGGATAGGTCACAATGTTCTCATTCAGTTTCCTTTGATCGCTAAACAACCAAAAATTTTCTTTGACCTCAGCAGGAATCTGCCTGGGTGAAAAATTCCACAAATTTTCATGGAAGTTATTTCAGCTTGGTTCTGATGTGATTAAGTGCTCTCTGGTGAAACAGGATGGGTTCAGGACCAAGCTGTTCCTTTTATTTCATACTGTTCATTTTGAATGTGGTGCTGGTGTTGCCTTCCAGCCCAGCGAGGTTTTGGGTGGCACAGCCAAAGGTGCAGCAGTGACAATGAGAGGACAAAAGCAGCCTGTTGCCGTGGCCAAACTGCCAGGCTCCCAGCTAGTGTTGGTTTCTAAGGTTACTGGAATTGCCTGAGTCTAAAAGAATGTCTTTGTAACTCTTTTATAAATCCTTTGTGATGCCTACAGAAGCGGGGGGAGCAGGGAAGAGGTGAAGAAAAGGGGGAGGGAGGTGGACAGTTCAAATCTGCCACATCCTGCTAATTCAGGGAGCAGAGAGGGTTGAGACTGCCCCTCTGTATGTGTGGTCACTAAAAGGGGTGAACAAACTTGGGTTTGGTAGAACCCAAGTTTGAAAGAAAGAATTTTCCAGATCTTTATTATTTTGATTCATGCTCTCTTGCTGCTCCCTCCCAAGCAGTGTCCAATTGAATTAACTCAGTTCCTTCTGGGACAGAAGTGTAAGAAGTGTACAAAGCACTGAAATTCCTCTAGGATTCAAAATGTATGGTTATCTTTTAAGGGTTCTGCATCCATTTCATGCAGCTGCAGGCAGCTTCTGTAACACTTGTATTAGCTGGACAGCAGAACTGCAGCACCCTGTGGGTCATTAAAATAACTTCTGAGTAGGCATGCTGGAACAGGCTGTGAGCTGGGGGAAGTGGAAATAGCTGGGCAAATAAACTAAGTGCTCTGCTCTTGTAGTGATTCTTTTTTTTTTGGTCCTGTTATTTCACTGCTCAAAAAATAGCCATGCAGCCACTGTTGGTGTTGGACACTGACATCAGCACAGTGCTGAGAGCTGTCTGGGATGAGTTACCTTTCAGAAATGTCTCAGGTATCATGGGATCATTCCTGCTGTTGTTTAGATTTCATACAGCATGTTGAACTGCATTTCAGCTGGAAGCTTTCAAAATGGAAATCACTGACAGAAGGAGCTTTAATAGGTTAGTTATTAAAAAATCTAGAGTGGTGTCCTGCTTTGTGCACACTGCCTGTGACAGGATGGGGAGGAGCCTTTGCAGACAGAGTTGAGCAGGTCACACTGTGAAAATGGGGACCCTCGAGTGGTTCTGGCTCTGCTACTGGGAACAGCTTCCCATCTCTCAGATACTGCTAACTCACTGTAAAATGGAAATAGGCATGCTGGATTTCCTTCTTAAGGCTTCCAAAAAATGGTGCAGAGAGGAGGAAAACTGCACAAGTGTCACAGTGTGGTCATGTGGCACACAGCCCTCTCTTCTTGTGCCTTTTAGGCTCTGAAACTAGTTGGAGAGGTTGCCAAGTACCTGTGGAGTCTCAGAAGAGCTGCCTCAGAGCCCTGCCCTGGGCACCTCTGAGAGCTGAACACAGCAGCAGGTCTGGCACAGGAGGAGGTGCAGTGGAAGGCTCTCTGTGCCTGCTGCCTGTCAGGGACAAATCAGGAGAAAGGCCTGGGTTCATGGTGGTTTTACTTTTTTAAATGGTTCTGATTCCCTTTGCATTTCTAGTGCTACTGGAGGGAGTATTTTCAAGACTGCTAATCTGTGACATAACACTGTTGAAAAGCAGCCTAATTGCAGGAGTTCTTTAGCTCAGCGGTGAGAGGAACAATGCTCTGTTTCTCTGTCTCCCCTCCCCTCGCTCCCCCCAGTCCTCTCCCAAATAAAGCTGCCATGCAGGGAAGCACAGAAGCTCCCAGGCTCTCCTGTCAGAAATAGAGCAGCAGCTCCAATTTAGAATATCTGCTGACTCCTCTGCTCCAGAGTGAAGACTATTTTTGCCCAGTGACTTGCTCTAGACATTGTGAAGCTCGAAAGCTCTGGTGATTATAATTGCTGGGCTCCTTTATTTCTTTGAAAACCTATATTTAAAACGAGAATAATGACTGCCTGTGAAACCCTTTAGTTCTGGAGGAGGTTACAGCAGTAACAATGCAGTGTTTGTGGCGCTGGGCAGCAGCTAAGGCTGCCGAGAGCGGGGACAGCAGCGAGCCGGTGACGCTGCGCCGGGTGCGAGGGCTGGGCTGCGCCGACCTCGCGGGCCTGCAGGTAGGTGGGCACTGCCAGCCCCCACTCTGGGCTCCTCTCCCTGGGAATACACACTTCCCCGGGGTAAGGAAGCTTGGAACCCCCACCCTGACCTGTGCTATTTCTGGGGCTTTGTTACTGTTCTTCTAATGAGCTGCCAGACAGATTTTTATCAATGAAAGTGGTAGCAGGCTCAGCTTTGGAGCTGGGCTAATGTGCTGCTGTAACTTGCTTTTTAAGTGTTTTTCTAGGGAATGCTGGAGTCGTCGTTTTTGCTTAGGAGTTCTAGAAACTGATTAGTTCTAGAGATTGATTAACTCTAGAGACCGATTGTATGTGTAGTTTAATACCAAAAATTATGTATAAATCGTTAAATATGGTGGATTGAAAGTGAGCAAAGAGGTACTTGAACTGAGACTAGAAAAGACAGGGCAAGGAGCCTTACAGACAGAAGGTGTGTTTATGCTATGTAGTCATCTCAAGTGGGTAAAAGTTGCTCTGAAAATGGTCCTAGAAAAATACATTGATCTGGATTGTCCTGCTTGCCTTGGGAGTTGGAGTCAGGAACTGGGGGGGGGGAGTGGGAGGGAAGGAGGATGAGAACAGAGTGCTGTCTCCACTCTTGAGCTGATGAAAGGAGTCTCTTGCAGGGCTATTTACCAGGTTCTGAGCTTGGAGTATGCCTGCCAAATAGAAGAGACTAAAAAAAAATTCTGTTGGCATATTTTCTTCAGCACAGAAAGTGATTTTCTCTGCCTTTATCACTGTGCTTCCCAGAAACATAACTATTGTATTTGTTCCCACATGTAACTTGTCACTGTCCTAAAAACTAACTTAAGAACAGAGTCATCTTCTTATCATCTTCTGAAGCATGTCTTGCCAGCCCTGCTGGCTGTGGAGCAGGGGTTCCAGTCAGTCAAGCCTGGAAAGCTGTTTTTAGAGTGGGTAACTGTCCTGCACAGGGAGGGGCACATCCTGCCCTGGGGTCTGGCCATGAGCAGAGCTGTGCCACCAGGGAGACTGGGAGCAGGTGGAACAGGGCTGTGGTTGGGGCTGCTTTGTGGCCGTTCCTTTTAGGAATGGATTTGAGTCCCAATTGTACCCTTGTACCCTTTTCTGAGATACCTCCTGCCTGCCTGTGAAGCCCATCCCCTGCCAGCCTTGATGCCAAAGACCTGCAGAGCTGAGCAGGGCAGGGACAATGCTGGGCACAGTGGGAGCAGAGCAGAAAGGGCTCATGCCTTGAGCAGGAACTGTCTGCCAGGAGCCTTGTGCTGCCCCTGTGAAAGTGCCCCTGTCAGGGGTGAGCCACGGGCCTGGGGCTGCTGCTGTGAGTCCGTGGCAGAGGGTTCTGTCTGCACAGGGTGGCCCAGCTTGTAGCAGATCTGTCATTGGAGGAGTTGGGGGGGGTTTTGTGAGTGCATCCTTTGGATGGGGGATAGAAGAGGCAGATCTGCCTATGCCTATCAGGTTTCCCCAGCTGTATCCTCTCATCTTTTGCTGTCAGCATATCTGCATGAACAGGCCATGAGGACCGTGGCTGTTTGTTGGGGATTTCCATGGGTCTGGCAGCAGCAGCTCTGGCTGGCCTGCCAGATAGCAGAGATCCTGGATGTGCTAATTGTGTGTATGCAAATTAATTCTGTCCTGCAGGCTTCCTTGAGCTATAAAATTCCTTCAGTGTTCCAGCTGAAGGCCCCTCCCCAGTGTAAACAGCTCCTGGAAGATAGTCTCTCCCACTGCCAGGGCTCCCCTTCCCTGCCAAGGGCTCCAGGTGCTCCTTGCAGCCTTGGGCACTGTGAACCCTTCGTGGCTTGAAGTCAGCCCACGGGATCTGCAACTGCTACACCTGTCTGCCACAGAAGAGTAGTGGCAACAAGTCTCCTGTCCCCAAAGAGCCAGCTGGACAGAATGCCCTGAGCCTGTCAGCTCCTCTCCAGCCTCTGCTGTGAGGTGGAACAGTGAGGAGGGTGATGTTAGGTGAAACCATGGCCTGTTTATGCTCACAGCTTAATGCAAGCTGGAAATTTCAAGTGAGAGGCTCTCCAGAATGCCCATAAAATCTCCAGGAATTTAATAATACAGCAATTTTTCAGTACCTTCATTGCTGGGCACCAGAAAAACACTGCAAAATAACAACTAGCAGGCACAAGATGTTCTTAAGAGCATCTTTACATGCTTTGCTTAGAGCTATCAGTGGGAATTTAAGCACCTTATGTAATGGGCTTTCTCTTCTAGCATCTGCTGCTTCACAGGAGGATGATTGGAGAGGGAATGTATTGATTTAAGAGGAGGCATTTGGGGCCTTGACAACTGTCCAGCTTTACAGGAAGAGCTGTGGCTACTGGGCTGAGGAGCAGGTCAGGCTGATTTTGCAGAGTGCCTGCAGCAGCATTAGCTACGTAGGCTTATCTGCAGGGTGGAATCTTTACCAAAAATAACCCCTCCACTGTGTTAGATACCAGCATTTTTGCCATGTTTCAGGGATTTAAGTTGGACACCAGACAAGATTAAAGACTGTTGTGAACTCTTCACCCTGACTAATTGAGACTGACCCTTGGATGGCTCCTTGGATGCATTGGTACTCACTTTTCTCTCTTTAGACACGTGCACCATGAAGTGCAGTCTGTGTCTGACAAGCAGGGGGGCTTTAGGGAGAAGTCCTCTTACCTGTTGTAGGGAGGAATAATTTCCTGCTTTGGACTTTCTAGCATCCCTTCTGCTGAGCAGTGCATGGTTAGGCTTTAGATTCTGCTGGCAGTTATGAGGTGCTGAAGATTGAAAGCAGATTCTGTCTTCTGCTTTTTCTTTCCGTTTTAAAATCTGACCTTATTAGTAGAGTACTAGCTGAATATCTTGCAGCTCTCCCTGTCAAGACAAGGTGTACCCAGGGAGGTGGTGTTGAGCATGGTCCTAATGCAAGCCTTTAATCTGCATTTTTAAAGCTGTTTTTTTAAAAAGCCTCAGCACCCACTGAAGAAGCAGGTATAGAGAGGTCAGCTGAACCCACATTTCTCACCCTCAGTGGTGAAGAGTGGGAATAACCCCTGTACAAGGGCCCAGAGCTGTACTGAGGGGCTGGAGCCCCCCACGTGCCCCTGAGCAGGGGCCCTTCTCCCCCCACAGCAGCTGAGCCAGGGCAGCAGCAGAACCTGTTTGAGAGCCACCCTGAACTAGTGACCCTCCTCACTGTCACACTGCCTGGGGGGTGACACACAGCCGAGGCAGAGCAGGCCAATCTTACAGGGATCAGGTTGACCAGTTTTATATTAAGCCACCACATATGTGCAGCACATGAGTGGCTGGTTAAAGAAAGCCTCTTACTTCCCCTCCCTCCCCCTCTTTGAAGGCTTATTTCTTTTGTCGCGTGTCATGGGGGCTGGCAGCAGGTTCAGAAAGTCTGAGCTCTCCCAGCTCAAGGTCATTGGAATTGTTTAAATATAATCTCCTTTTCTGTACTTTCTACTTTCCTACAACTTGCTATTCTGTCTTTCTAAAATTAAACTACTGAGCAGAAGAGGAGCTTGGCCTTTGTGTGTGAGTGCAGCCTCCTCGGGCAGGGTCTGTGTGAGAGCTGAGCTGGGGGTGCAGAGCTGGGCCTTGTGGGGACCATCACAGACCAGTCAGCTCTGGGCAGAGAGAGACTGTGTCATCCAAAAGGATGAGGCAAAGGAAGAATGCCCTGACACTTGTAAAGAGCTCAATAGCTTGGCAAGTCACTCAGGAACAAGCTTTTGGGGGCAGTCTTATTCCAGCACCATGGTGGTGCAGATGTCTAGAAAAATGAATAACACCCAGCATCAGTTGTGATGTCTGTGCTTTTGTTATTCTGCAAAGATTAGTTACAGAAGAAAAAAGAAAATCTACCCAAACTTCATTGAACTCTGTCTCTCCTCTGGTCCTGCTTTGTGCTTACTGCTCATTTAAATTCCTGGCCTCCTCTTGAGGGAGTCAGCTGTGTTTTGTGTTTCATCCAGTTCAGGGCATGTGACAGAAGATGCAGGATGTGTTTCTTAGACTTCTGCCCTTTCTTAATTTATTCTTTTTGTTTGCTCCATGCCACAGTTACTAAAATTGGAAACTCTTTGTGTTGCAACCTACAAAGCTCCAAAGGTTGGGGCTGTTGAGCACTGTCACAGCTGAAAGTCCTGCGTCAGCTCTCAAAGCAGGAGTCTGGGTTAAGAAAGATGCAATTGTTAAAGGACATTCAACACATTCACATTTGCTTTGGAGTCAGAACTGGGCTTTAAGGACTAGAGGATTTCAAGCTTTTTGTTTCACCAAGCAGTGAGACACGCTTTTGAGTTTCCCCTTCAAATAAAGTTCAAAGCCTTTTTATAGGTTGATTCCAGGAGTTGAAACTTTAGGGTAAAGGCTAAATATTGTGAAATTTGTGATCTCATTGTGAGAACAGGCAACAGGGAGGTTTGTTTAGGCAGAACTTTTCAGGGAAATTCCTGGGTATCTGGGCTAAGTATCCTGGTTTTGTTTATTAACCACAATTGCTGCAGACTTACACTGGAAACATTTGAATGGGGGAGGAGAGAGAGACACAGCTCAGTTCTGTGTCAGGAAATACCAGATCATTTTGTGCTTTCCAGGCGCTTGTATCTTTTGTGTCTGCCTGATCTGAACCTTATCACTGTGGGGCTTTGGTGTATTAAGATGTAGAAGGAGTTCTGCACAGATATCTCTCCAGGCAGGATACGGCTAAGGCTGGTTCTCTCATGACGGAAAAACTGCTTGAGGAGGAGGCTGCTATCTTTGTCAAAACATTTCTTTTTTGTTCAAAGAAAGAAGTAATTTTCCTCACTGTTGCTGCTGTTCACTTCAGTACTGAAAAGCCAAACATCTGACACTTTTTCAAGTTTTAGACCCATTTTATTTCTGACTGTTTTTAATGAAAAGGTTAAGTTTCATTAGTAGCTTTGCAAAAATTTTCCACAAGGGGAGGAGTATTTTGATCCCCTGTAATCCTACGTGGAATAGCAGAGGATGACCAGTCCTGGAGGTGCAGAGCACACTCACACCCCAGGCAGGGGAGAGAGCAGCTGCTGTGGGCACTGCTGACCCTGACAGAGAGGGGCACTGCCAAAAGGAGTGAACCATGAGTCAGCCCAGGCAGTGGGACAGTGCCACTGCTCAAAGTACACGACACATAACAAGGTGACACTCTTATAATACACAGAGAGTAACAAAAAGGGTCTCTCTTGTTTTCCTGCAGAGAATACCAGAGGAGCTGACCCTGGATGCCTTACTAGAAATGAATGAGTCGAAGGTGAAAGAAACAATGAAGAGATGTGGAGCCAGAGATGAGGAGTGCTCCAGGCTCAACGGGGCCCTGAGCTGCCTGCGGAAGGTGACGGAGTCAGGTACAGACTGCCTTGTTCTCCTGTGGCACTGGTGTCCCAGCAGCCCAGCCCCATCTGCTGCCTTCCAGACACTGCCTGGGCATGTTCTGTAACAGCGTGTGGCTCTGGGATCTGCACAAAGGTGCACTGGTCAAACCTGTCTAGAGCTGTCACTTGGGCTTGGTTTGGACATCAAGTCAGATAAATAAATGGAAATAAATGTATGGAGAATCCTCTCCCACGCAGTAGACTATATCCTTATTAACCCTTTCTGTTCAGAGTTGTGTCTAATGCTCCAGTTCATTCTCCGTGGGTCAGTACACATCCTTACTTAAATACAACCAGATTCCTTGTAGGTGATGCCTTCCCCAAATATTGCCAGCTCAGAGAGAAACCTTCCCCAAGCACTTCCACAGGCACTGTAAAATCTGTTTGTACAAGAGCCTCTCCCAGCAGACTGGTACTCACATGCACCACATCTTTCTTTGTTGCAGTTATCAATCTGTCACTGAAAGGTGATGTTTCCTGTTAGTATTATGACAGTTTGTCCATTTGCAAATGGTAAAGATTGGTTAATGGAAAAAATCAGCAAACAGCTCAGTCTCATGCTTCCTTTTTTCTAATCTTTCTTGTCCCAGGCTGTCAAATATTTCCCATCCACACTGTATAAACCAGCCATTGCTCAGGAGTTATGGCATTCACCTTTTAGAAAGAAATGGCATTTTAAAAAACCCAGGTATATGTCTCTCAAAAGCTCAAATCAGGCCCTGTGTGAGTTTTCCCAGCCCGGGGCCCTGCTGAGGCTCAGGGGAGATCATTGCCAGGTGAAATGGGCACCCACAGCCCTGCCAGGAGCGCCTGGGAGCCCAGAGCAGCCCCCGGGCTCCGTGCCCGCAGTGCCCTCCGTGCCGGGCCGTCACTAACGCTGCTCCGTTGGACAGGCGGGGAGCTGCGGGACGATGTGCCGATGGCCCTCCCCGAGCGCCGGGACAGCTCCTGCTCGCAGCCGGATCCCGCCTGGTCCCCGTGCGCCCCGGCCAAGGGCAGCCAGCAGCAGCACCAGCCGCGCTCCGTGCCCGCGTCCACGGCCCCGCCCTGCGAGCCGCCGGCCCCGAGCCACGGGCCCTGTCCCTCGGCAGAGACCCTGCTGGAGCCGCTGGTGCTGCCCGCGGCCGGGGGCAGGCCCAGGACTCCGCACAGCATCACCGTCACCCCCCCGGCCACGCCGCAGCCCAAGCGCCGGCACCGCCTGAAGCCGCCGCGGACGCCGCCGCCCCCCTGCCGCAAGGTGTTCCAGCTGCTGCCCAACTTCCCCACCCTCACCAGGAGCAAGTCCCACGAGTCTCAGCTGGGCAACAGGATAGACGAAGTTCCTCCAATAAAGTAAGTTCCCTCCCAGACTGGAGCTGGGGCTCTCCCCGGTGAAGGCTGCCCTATGTAGGCAGGAAAATTTTGGCAATGCGGCAACCTCAGGAGCTTGTGCAAAGCCAGAGGTGTCTGTAAACCTGACAGCACATGCTGCAGGCAGCAGTTCCTGCTCTAGCAAAGTGTGTGCCTGTCACAGGAGTATCAGTGCCTAAAAGAATGTATCTTTTCTTCTTTCTAGGTTCGGTAAGAGATTCTCACTGAGGTGTCTGCTGTGCCTTGCTGAGAGAGAAGAACCTGTGCTTGTCAGCTCCCTGTTGGCTATCCCTGGGCAGCCTCTGGAGGTCCTCCATGGGCCCTCCTATCCCAGAGCTTCTGTTAACTGAGCAGGAGCTTGGCCTGCCACAGAACCACAGGGTTTTACTTGGTTGCAGCTGGTATTTTCTAAGATGACACAAGCAAGGCAAAGGAATACTGATGTTTCAAGGGTTAAAGCCAGGGGGGGTGCTTATCTGTGACCTCAGACAGCTGGCACTGATGCCTCTTGGTACAGGAATTTCACATCTAACCATTTGGTGGCTTTGGATATGCATTGCCCAGTGTCTCTGCAATGAAGTTAAGACACTTGTGTGCAGCTTTCTGAGGAAGCTGCAGCATGTGCTGGAATGTGGGGTGTTCCCTCTGTGCTGAGGGGTCTGTTCATGTGGGTGATGGCTGGCAGGAGCAGGGCTGGGTTTCTCCAGGGCCACTGGGAGTTCTGGCCATCCTGAGGTGTGTCCCAGACACAACCTGTAACTTTGGAAGCTAATGGAGAGAGATTGGAGCAGCTTGGAAAGTGTCTGAGTATTAAAAACAAGTATGAAAGTCCAAATAAGGATATTATAGCAGTGCACGTATAGCTAATGCCCTTTAAAACAAAAATCTCAGGAATTACTTTCAGAAATAGAAAGATTGTAAAATGAAAATGCCAGCAGAAATCTGAGCATTTCCCTGGGGAGAGTGAGAGAATTGGTGTGACAAATGAAAAAGGCATTAGAATAAATTCGAACAGAAATGAAGGATTTTGGTGATCCTCTTCATATAGACCTATTGGCTGGGTTGAAGTCTTTGCTGTGGGCTCTGGTGTGTCCTGGACAATCCCAGACTGGTTGATATTAATTTGAACCCTTCAGTGAGGATTTAACCATCTGACCTGATGTTAACAGCCATCTTTACTGCTGTGCTGGGACTGTTTGGATGGCCACACTAGACCAGCAGAATTCCTTGGAAAAGCAGCTAGCCATTCCAGCCTTTTCCAAGAGGCTGAGGATCACAGATGCCTTTAGAAACTCCCTGGACTAATGATAAAAAAGACTGTGGTGCCATCTATGGTCAAGTGAGGAGACTGGCTCTGAGCCAGCCCTGCTGCTGTGCTGACACTTGCACATTGGGGTTTGCCTCAGATGGGCAATATTTCTGTAGATTTAGTTCAGGAAATATGCCAGAATTCTGAGTACTGGAGAGTTTTCAGAAGTTATATGCTCTAACCACTGGCATGCTGGTTTGGCATTTGGAAGTCTAGATCTCCCTTTCTGCACTTAGCAGCTAGTTAAGTGAGCTCACATGTATGGCTTTATTCTTCTGGGTCATGCTGGCCCTGTCTAGAAAATTGAGATAATTTTCAGTGAAATAGAATATTCTAAAATCTACTGACACTGCAGGAAAACTGGGTGATGGTATTTGTGGTAAACCAATTGGGAGTAAACCAATTAGGAGTAAAGTCTGACTTTCCACTTTAAGACTGGCTTAGACCTGATCAGATGGACTTCTGTAATCCCTAAATGTAGAACATCATGATTTATCCAGTCATATGGAAACAAATACAAGAGCAACTTCACAGGGGGCAAGTGAGTCTGAGCTGTGCTTACTGGCACCTCATGGCAGGAGGTGCTGACCTGGGGCAGTGACTGCTCAGTCTCTGTGCAGGGTGGTGAGCACACGTGAGCAATGCTTCCCTAAACCCTCCTCTTGTTCTCCATCAGAGCTCTCCCAGGGATCCCCCCAGATGGTACGAAGAGACTTTGGCCTGGCTGTGACTCACAGGTGAGCAGCCCAGGGGCCGGGGCTGGCTGTGGCTCACAGGTGAGCAGCCCAGGGGCCGGGGCTGGCTGTG
>VXAX01005558.1:74036-116784 GCA_013399835.1 Leptocoma aspasia
TGGCTGCGGCTCACAGGTGACAAGCGAGCGGTCCGGGGCTGTCCCCGGCTCACAGGTGAGAAGCCCGGGCCTGGCTGTGGCTCACAGGTGAGCAGCCCAGGGGCCGGGCCTGGCTGTGGCTCACAGGTGAGCAGCCCAGGGGCCGGGGCTGGCTGTGGCTCACAGGTGAGCAGCCCGGGGACAGAGCCCAGCAGCCCAGGCAGGGCCGTGGTGGCACAGGACTCTGAGATGGGTTTGGAGTCGGGTCAGGTGTCTCAGTTGTCAAGTTCAGCTACCTACAATTGTTCATTTTCCCTCAGGCACCAGCCAATGTCAGTTTTCCCCCTCTTGTCTCTGTTAGGTTCTCTACAAAGTCCTGGTTATCTCAGATTTGCCAAGTGTGCCAGAAAAGCATGATGTTCGGGGTGAAGTGTAAGTACTGCAGGTGAGCACATGGGGATGGTCTCCTTCAAAACAGCCTGGAACTGGACTCACCACAGCCTGCAGTAACTCCTGTCTCTTGATGTGATGCACTTTTAGCAGTGGCATCATTTTTTCAGTCCTTCTGACCTGGCAAAGGGATGCTCTGGCACAACTCACACTTGAAGTTGGCAGCCTGATACACGAATGAACCAAATTTGTTTCCCTGCCACAGGCTTCCTACCTCATCCTGGGCAAGCCTTGTAGTGGGAGCTGGATCCCTAAATAACAGCCAGGATAATAATTTTTGCTTCTCTCTCAACCTTGTTAGTCCAGAGCACTGGGATTTTACTACTTCACTGTTGCTGGCTGAGAGTCAGTGAAAGTAACTCTATTAAAAATAAATTAGATGCTAAGATATGTGTGTGGTTTCATTAGCCTAATGACACACATAATAGGATTCTCCATACGAATGCCTGCTGCTCTGGGGCTGAGCATTCCAGAACTCCTTCTGAAATTAGCATAAGAATTACAAATTAAGGGTAGGCTTCCTCTTTTTGGGAAAGAACAAGTTGCTATTTAACATGTAATGGTTATCTTTCAGATTAAAATGTCACAACAAATGTACTAAAGAGGCACCTGCTTGTAGAATATCCTTCCTTCCCAGTAAGTAATTTTCTACAAATTCTTGGCATTTCAATGTAATTGATGGTATGGAAAGAATAAAAAGTCTCATTAGAGCTGTTTTTCTCCCTTCTCCAACCTATTTTTCAGTAACAAAAATAAGAAGAACAGAGTCTGTCCCATCTGATATCAATAATCCAGTAGACAGACCCACAGAACCCCAGTTTGGAACTCTCCCCAAAGCACTAACTAAAAAGGTACGAGGTGGCTGAAGCACATTCTGAGTCCCAGGGAGCTGCAGTAGGGAAAGGTTGGAGCCAAAACAGCACCTTGAACTTTCACTTTGCAAGACTTGGATATGAGACATTTTCTCCCTGTAAAACAGGGAGGGGTTGTGCAGAGCTCCAGGTGCTTATTCAGAAAAGCAATGCCACGATCAAGCCTGGGAGCAACTTCCCTCTGTCTGTTGTCCAGCAGACACTGAGGGGAACTCCTCCTTTCTCTTTACTGTTCTCTCACAAGTGACTTTCCCTGCTTTGCAGGAGCATCCACCAGCAATAAACCACCTGGACTCCAGCAGTAATCCTTCTTCTACAACCTCCTCCACTCCATCTTCTCCAGCACCTTTCCAGTCTTCCAACCCTCCCAGTGCAACGCCGCCCCCCAACCCATCCCCCATGGGCCAGAGGGACGGGCGGTTCAACTTCCCAGGTAAACTCCTCTCTGCCAGGAGACCCTGCAAAGAGAGGCTGACCAGGAATTCATAGGGAGCTGGAGGTTTCTGAATACACACTTGTGCCTTAAACAAGGTGTAAAAGTGTACCTTATTATCTGATAGAATGAAAATGTCTTTCTTACAAGTTTTTAAAGGGTATCAGCAAGATATCTTTGCAGGAAACAGATTATGGAGGAATGTTTCTCCTTTTCCTTTTTGGAAAAGGACTCAAGAAAAAGCTATTTTTTCTCCTCCTTTCCCCTTTGTGTTGTACAATGCATGCTGCCTGCAATGTGTGCTCACCAGGGGCTTTCAGTCAGGAGGGAGGTGCTTGCTGGAGCAGGCTGTAAAAATGAGAACTGGAATGAATTACTTTACCAGACCCTTCCAAAATATAACCCACAATCAACACCCATTTTTTAAACCACTGTCAAGCATGGTGGAGAGAAATTTACCCTTCATGCCCTATGGATCGAGAGCCTCAGTGTGCAGCTTTAACCAGAGCTGAGAGGGGCAAGAGTCTCTGACAAGAGCAAAGATCTAAACAGTGAGAATAAATGTAATTCCTTTGACCTGAAGTCACATGGTGCTCAGTAGCTGCTACATCTGGCCTTCAACACTGCTGAATTTTGCATCAGCTTCTGAGCTGTGAACTCAAGCTGCTATTTGAGCCTGCTAAAAAGGACCAGAGGCAGTTCAGTATAAGGATTCCACTGCAGCTACTTTGCATTGGGACAAACTGCTCAGATTCACTGAAAAAATAAAAAAGGCAAATGGTTCATGAGCTTCAGCTTCTCTGGGGGCACCTCTGCAAAGCTGAGACATGAGAGCCCATCACATCACATCACATCACACCTGATGTGGGCCTGCCTTGCACATTCCTGGGCTCTCCCTTTGCTCCTGCCACTGGGGATCCAAGTGTGGTGTTTGCCCACCAGGCTGTTTGAGAGAGGTAGCACAGCTTGTGTTTGATACCTGTCATCTGTCAGGGCCCTCCCAAAATGCATGTGCTGAAATTCCCCCCAGCAGGCTGATAATCCACTAATCTGTTCCCAGCAGTGGCCTGGGACTAATTCATTGAATGCACATGAAGCACTCACTGATGATCCTCTAACTTGTTTGTGTTGTTTTTTGTTTTTTTTTCTCCTGGTTTTTTTTTTTTTTGCTGTTCCTTTTTTACAAAACCCCAATTAATTAAAAGCTGCCTACTACCTTCAGCATAGACAACAGTTTGTCTTCCCAGGTGAGTTGATTGTTTTAATTCTACTAACCAACTTCTACGCCAAAGCATAACTTGTTTGTAACCTCTGCATGCTGCCCAAGAACAATCATTCTGCTTTAAAAAACCTGTCTAAACCAATCCAGACTTTCTCTTATTTCAGTGTGTACTCAGGCTTCTCTCCCCTAATCTGAGGTAGTGACGTGATTTATGTATTGAGATGGAACTTTGAATATTTAGCTGTAGAATATTTGTTTCCTGCTGTGGTATTCTATCCACATCCATGTTCCTCCTTTCTAAAGATTCACTTTCATGGCTCTGTGCCTGGCCAAAAGGACTTTACAGATAGGTAGGGGAAATGGAAGAGGACTGGGCTCAGCCAACATGCAGGCATAGGAGAGATGAGCATAGTTTTAAATCAGTAAATGTATCAAATCACTTTGTCTGTGGTTGAGTGTATAATTCCTAAATAAGAAGCAGATAGTTACTATTGCAATGTTAAAACTTGCAGTCTATAGGAGACTGAAGTGTAGAAGATGTATCATAACTGTTTCTACTTTCCCAGAAATTCCCAGTCCTGCACAAACCGCACAGCTTCCAGAAACTGCTGCAGACACTAAGTAAGTAGAGTTTGAAATCCTTTCATTTACACAGCATTTACCTGGTAATCCTCAGGTCAGCCCAGAAGTGCTGTGTTATGGCCAAAACCAGATTTAACACCTGAGAGTTCCTAGGGTAACTTTAGTCAGTGAGGGTGATGCTGGTATTGCCAGTTTTATAAAGCTGAATATGAAACTTAACTCTAAATGGCACACTAAGGAGTCCAAGCCTTTAATATCTAGTCCTGGTTGTGTGAAGGGTCAGATGAAACAGAAGTTGGAGTTTGTAACTCAAAGGGCACGGCACACTGAGCTGCAAGCAAACAGCTCTTTCAGGATCCCAATTGCAGGGCATGGAAGAGCTTCCAGCCTGCATTGCTAGCTGCTCTACTGCAGGTGTTTCAGGGGCAGGAATGGGAGCATCTATTCCTGGAACACAGTGTAATAACAGAGCCATGCCACTGCCAAATCAATTCCTGCCACTTAATTATCAAGAATAATTTCCAAGTCTTTGTCCCTCATTTGCCAAAGTGAGTTTTGAGTCCTTCTCTTTTACACAGAGCCGGAATTGTATTTTTCTCTGACCTTCTGTAGCTGTCAGGATCTGTTCTGTATTGGCTTTTTCTGCTCCCTCATGGCAGCACAGGCCCCCATTCCCCAGTGATGTCAAATGTTGTTTCCCTGCTTCTGTTGCAGCGCTGCCCAGCAGCCGGGCACGGGCGGAGGCGCACGGGAAGCACAGGTGGGTTTGCTGCTTTACCCCGCAGGTCTCTGGAGCAGCCTGTGCTGCTGGGCTGCTCTGGCCCCCGTGAGGGACTCTGAGCACACCTTTCCCTGCGCTTGTTGTGGACAGGTGGAGGAACCAGAGGCGAGTAAGTCGGAGCCTGAGGACGATGAGGATGAGGTGGAAGATCTGCCCAGCCGGCGGCCGCACCTGCAGGGGATGATCTACCGCAAACCCAGCCAGACCAGCGTGTACCTGCAGGAGTGGGACATCCCCTTCGAGCAGATCCAGCTGGGGGACCCCATTGGCCAGGGCCGCTGGGGCAAGGTCTACAAGGGCAAGTGGCACGGGGAGGTGGCCATCAGGCTGCTGGAGATCGACGGCAACAACCAGGATCATCTCAAGCTCTTCAAGAAGGAGGTGATGAACTACAGGCAGACCCGGCATGAGAATGTGGTGCTGTTCATGGGAGCCTGCATGAACCCCCCTCACTTAGCAATCATTACCAGGTAAGGAGAGAGATCTTTCTATTGGTTCTACTAGATATGTATTGTAGAGCTAGCTAATACTGTTCTCATATATAAACATTTCCTGTAGCTTCTGCAAAGGAAGGACGCTGCACTCCTTTGTGAGGGACCCCAAGATCTCCCTGGACATCAACAAAACCAGGCAGATAGCACAGGAGATCATTAAGGTAAGGGCTCATTATGCCAAAGGAGCCACTGGGTAGGGCCTCAGCCAGAGCTCAGAGCTGGACACGGGACTGGGAGCTGCTCCCTCAGCCTCTGCCCACACCTTCCTGCACAAGTCCCACAGGAGCCCTGCCCCCAGTTACAGCTAATCCTTGACACTGGAGGTAGGAGGGGAAATGTGTTAGAAAGCAGAGTGTGCTTGGAAATAATACAAACCCAAAATCATTTCCATCTCTGCTGTTTCCCAGGGCATGGGGTATCTCCACGCAAAGGGGATTGTACATAAGGATCTGAAATCCAAAAATGTCTTCTATGACAATGGGAAAGTTGTGATCACCGATTTTGGATTATTTGGAATTTCGGGTGTGGTTCAGGAAGGAAGGTAAGTGGAGGTTTCAGTGCTTGGTTCTACATCTAGAATGACAGATGGTCAAATAGGGAAACATTTCCTGCAGTGCACAAGAAGTGTCCATTGGTTTAGTACACACTCAGTTTGCATTGTGCATGTTTGCTTTGTTTTCCTTTTGAGCAGAGTTCTTCCTACAGTTACAGTAGCATAGCTAGAGAGTTTAGATTAAGTCTCAGAGCACAGAACAAACAAGACCTTAAGCCCAGGAAGGAGCTGTGAGAATCAGGCTGACATGTGCCTATTTTTTAACATGGCAAGAAAATTAGAAACAAAACATCAGCAAAAACATTGGAATAAATAAAGCCAAAGCATCAGGTGCAGCACAGATATGGCCTCCACACCAGTGTTTTAGTCCTGCTTCTTTCTTTTGGACTCAGGAGGGAGAATGAACTGAAGCTGCCTCATGACTGGTTGTGCTACCTGGCCCCTGAGATTGTCCGTGAGATGGCCCCAGGGAAAGATGAAGACAAGCTGCCTTTCTCCAAAGCTGCGGATATCTATGCCTTTGGGTAAGAAAGGAACACCCAGGAGTACCAAGAGAGCTTGCTAAGTGAGACTGGCTACTGGCCTGAGCCTTCCAGTCAGTGCTCCCCTTCTCTCAGACTCAGAATTCCAGCTGGGACACATTTTCCTCACCTATTCCAAAAGTCATGGGTGGAAGAGGTTTGCTGCACAGCCTTAGGCGTGTCCCAGAGCTCAGCTGAAGCAGCTGGAACAGTGCCAGCATTGGGTGCTTTCTCTCTCAGGAGCAGACAGGCCTGACACGTGTGTTGGCATTGCAGGACCGTGTGGTACGAGCTCCAGGCACGGGAATGGCCCTTCAAGACCCAGCCTGCAGAGGCTCTCATCTGGCAGATCGGCAGCGGCGAGGGCGTCAGACAAGTCCTTGCCACTGTCAGCCTGGGCAAAGAGGTCAATGTAAGTACCTCAGCTGCAGGAGTCCCTCATACAGCTCTTTGTCAGGGAGAGAGGGGGCTGCTTCAAGAGATTTATTGTACTCACAACTCCAAAGAGAAAGGGCAGGAAAGAGAACAGAGGAGAATGGGAGACCAGGTTAAGCCTGTGCCCGTAACTGTGGTGCAGAAGTGAACATCCCCAGCACGGGACACTCTTGGATTCTGACAGTGTCCAGGCCCCCTGTGAGCAGTATCTGCCTGGGCTCACACACATCCCAGTGCTTAGACAGTTTTCTGGTCTGCACAGCTGAGCCATGAGCTGAGATAATGAGCCATCACTGTCCTCTGCAGGAAATCCTCTCGGCCTGCTGGGCCTTTGACCTCAGTGAGAGGCCCAGCTTCACTGTCCTCATGGAAATGCTTGAAAAACTGCCAAAACTGAACCGCCGGCTCTCCCACCCAGGGCACTTCTGGAAGTCTGCTGAGTGAGTACCTGCTGCTGGTCACAGCACTGATGCCATGCAATTTGCTAACTGATCATTTCTGAGCTTTATTTGCTTTCCTGGGGCTATTAGACCTGACAGGGTGGGAGCACTGCTCCTCTGCTTCTCTAGTTCCTGGGAAATGATGTGACTAAGCCACAAGCCTCAGACAGTTCATTTCCTACTTCAACATATTCACCTCCCTCCAGCAGCTGGCTGATCCCCCTGTTTGGTGTCAGAGAATATCCACAACAGCATTGGGAAGGGCCCGCACTGGACTCAAAGTGGTCAGAACTTCCCCTATGATGGTAATGGCAGGTACTGCCAGAGGAAGGGAAAGACCTCTGAAGTGGTTCAGACTGGATGGGTTTGAGGCCACAGACACATCTGTGCCCAGTGCCCATTCACCATGTCCTTGGCTCAGTGTTTCTTTTTATCTCCTGAACTGCTCATATTTACTTTCTCTTTGTTCTGATGTTTAACCCACCCCTTCCCTTCCTATAATCCTTTACCATCTTCCTGCAACACCTGATCAGAACCACCCAAACTCTTCACACAGGAACTGTCATGGCAGTTTGGTCTCTGCTGGGTGTGGGGGCTTTGCAGTTTTGGTTGAAAATTCTGCCACTTCCGTGCAATTCCCCCCCCCGCCATTTGTACTGGATCCCTGACACACCAGTGATGTCCAACAACTTTAAACTGCAGAAAGCTTCCCCTAGACTCTGGCCTCACCCTCACACAAAGAACATGCACTGAGCAGTGGAGCTCCCCCCACCTCACCCAGATCCCTTCACACTCTGCACTAACCCCTGCTGCAGCCTGGTCAAAGCTGTACAGTGTGTAGTTCTCAAGGGCTTGCTTTAAATAACTGAAAACTAACTCTCATGGTGTCTTTTTCCCTTCCCTCCCATATTTCTTTGTAGGTTGTAGCTACTGGTGCAATAATGGGCTCCACCTTGCATGCTTCCATGTGTCGTATCCTAACCGGCAACTTGGACAATCACCTTCCATTAAAAAAGCAAAAACAAACCACGAAATTAACCCATGGACATAATCAACACCTTATCCAAGTTCTCTCTGCCTTTTGCTTGGTGTGGGCTGTAGCTTCAATAACCACTCCTGCCTGCGAGACCCTCCTGGCCACCTCCTCTGCCCTGGAGCGCTCCAGCAGCTGGGACTCCTCCTGGGAAGGGCACAGGGACCTGCTCTGACTGACCAGGTGCACACCACAGGCAGGGCTCAGGGCTGTCCCCAAACTGCTGTGCCTCCTGCGTGTCCTGTGAGGCCCCCGAGCCCCTCTGGGGCTGTGTCCTTAGTGCTGGAGCTCTGTGACTGCAGGTGACAGAGACATTGTCACTGCAGCTGCACTGCAAACCGGCAGGAGCTGAGGCCAGGCTGGTTCTCCCTCGGGCCCAGAGCCAGCACTGGAGCCGGGGTCAGTTTGGTCAGGGCCAATTCTTGAGTGGAAAGAAGGATGGTCCTTGCTCCACTTGGAGCAGCTGAGGGTCCTGTGCCCACTGAGAGCCACGTGGGTCAGCTGGGATCAGCTACAAAGCTGTGTAAAAGAGGAGGAAAGCAAGAGCACCCTTCAGCTCCTCCCCTTGCAGATCTAGTGCTTGGAATGTCACGGTTTGCTTCTCTTTACATCCCTGGTCAGCAGAATGACTCCGTGTAGGGCCTTGGCAGAGTCACAGCTACCACAGCAAACATGTGCTTTCTAGAAAAGGTCTTTTTTCACTGGTTTGGAGGGGAGAGGACAGGGACAGAAGAGAGCACACACCAAGGGGGTTTCTGCTGTCTGAGGACAAGCTCCCACATCATTCCCTGAGCCTCCTCAGGAAAGCTGTGAGCTGAAAGTGCTTCTGGCTCTGCCAGCAGTGTGAGAGCAAGGGGAGAGACACCTTCATGTGTTTGTAGAGCCTGGGGAGGAGCAAATGGGTTTGGGTTTCTTCTGTTGGGGTTTCTTAACCTATTCATGTACCTTGTCAAAACTCCTCTTTCTCTTACAAAGAAAATTCTGACATTTTTCCTTCCCTTTTACTTCAAGGGAAGCAAGTGCCCACTGAAAACCAGTGTCAGGCTTCTACCCATAGTAGAGCCCTGGGAAAACTTCCTGCTCCTCCCCCTTGGGCAAATCAGATTGTGCAGTTTCTTCCCACTGATTAGGTTTGCATGAATAACTTCATGTGTTTGCTGCTGAATTACTTGAGCATCTCTTGGGTGATCTGAAGTGATGCGAGAGCAGAACCAAACTCACTTCAGCTCCTTTGATAGGGCGGTAGCTTTGTAAGATGAATCATCAGTAACTGTTTCCCCCTCCCTTCTCCTCTCCCTCCCACTCTTTGCAGCATTAACAGTAGCAAAGTTGTCCTGCGTTTTGAAAGATTTGGCTTGGGAATCCTGGAAGCGAGTAACCCAAAGCTGTAGCCCGGTGTCATTGTGACCATGCTGGCTGCCTGCTCCCACACAGCACCAGAAACCCTCCCTGGCTGCTCCACGCCGAGCCTGGTGCGGCCCCACTGAAGACCATCAGCTCAGCCCCGTGTCCTGCCTGAGCACCAGCAGTCATTTAAACAATGTTTACATGATACTTTTGTGTGAACTATATTTTTTTAAACATAATAAACAGTGAATCAAGTTGAACTACAGCCATTCTCAAATAGCACTGAAAAAGAGAAGAGCTATTCCTGATTCCTCTTGTGTCCGTGGTCAGGAGGAGCCACTCTCTGCCTTCAGAGCGGGGTCCCCTGGCAGTGTAACAGTGACGTGGCTCCTGCGAGGGGTTGGCCTTCCAGAGGTCACTTCTGTCCTGAAGGTAGAGCCCAGCCTGCTGCACTGGGACTTGCCCAAACCACCCATAGTTTCAGCAGGACTGCTCCAGCTCTGGGTCACCCTGAATTCAGCTATACCAGAACAGAGCTGCTGCAGGTAGAGTGTCTGGCCATGGGGGCTGGCTCTCAGTTAATGACTCAAGTGCTCTTCTCCACAGAACTCACACTAAAACCTGCTCCTTCTTATACAATACCAGAGGAATTAAGAATTGCTGGCCTTAAAAAATAAACTTATGGCTTGTCACAGCTCTGCACAGGGACCAAATTCTTCTTTTGAAGTTCAGACACAAGTTTGAGAGCAGGGAAAGGCAAGAGAGACAGGACAAGGCAAAAGCTGTCCCTAAATAATGCATTAACTAAGGCCTTGATGCACAGAGCTTCAGAGCCCCTGCGCACACACAAACACACACACACACACACAAGCTTTGAGGAAAAAAAACCCTTGAAGAATGACAGAAATACTGTAACCAAGAAGGCAGTATCTGGGCCTGGAGGTTCTCCCTGACCCCAACAGCTCAAACTTGTTTCGGAGGTTAGTTTTAAAACTAAAACCCACCCCCTCCTCCAGTGCACAGTGTGGAGGACATGGAGGTGACAGCCAGTGACCACGCTGAGGTGACAGGTGCATCATCCCCTTGGAAATCAATTGCAGGCCCTGTTACCAGAGGCTCCCCTTTCCCCACCATCATCCCCGAGGCTCGGGGGGGAGCTCCCAGATCTCTGGGAGCAGGCAAAGCACCAGCCCTCACTTTGGCTGCCTTGTGGGGAACTAAATGGCACAAAACCTGAGTTCTGTTGAGCAGAGAGCCTCAGTCCTGTGTGCAAGTCAGTTGTAGCCTCTTACAAGTGTTGACAAAGACTTTTTAAATGTGTCTCAGATCTAAAAGAGAAATGTGTTGGCATGGCCAGGCACTGCAGTGCTGTCCTCATCCCCTGTCCCCCTCGGGCTCTGCTGCTCTCACTAACAGTGTGTCAGCAGCCTGAAGCAGAAGTTCTTTTCCCCCAAAGTGCTGTTTAATTAAGAGCAGCACAACACAAATCCAAAGCAGGGAAAAAGGTGCTGCCCCTCGGCCAGAACCTGCTGGGCTTCCTGCCTTAGGGAGGGAAGGGCAGGAGCTGCTGCCAGATGCAGACTGGCCCTTAGCTCAGCCCGGCCTCGGGGTGCTCCTCACTCACTTTGTGGGTGCATAAAGCAGGCCCTGAGAGCTGGGGCACCCAGAAGGTTCTGTGGCCCGGCTGTGCACGGGCCCTGGTTCCTTGCACCCACAGGCTGCTGTGACCCTTGGTCCCTGCTGTGCAGGTCAGGCCCTGTCTGCAGCCCTTAGTGTCCTGCCGTGCCCCAGGTCAGGGTGTGGGCACTGTGGGATGTGCCCCAGCCCTGGCACAGGGGCTTCTTCATAGCCTGCCCTTAAGGGGAGATCGGGATTGGAGTGCAGCCTGACCTGGGCTGTGTGGGACACCCGTAGCTTGCCCTTGAGCACAAAGCTCCTGCTCTGCCCAGCGCAGCCAGAGCGGAGCCCGGCAGTGTCTGAGGGGTGGATTTTGTTCTGCTCAGCCAGGGGCACTCTGGGCACGGAGCTGTCCCAGCCCCGCACACCAAGCGACAGCCCCTGGCTTGTGTTCGTGTCACATGTCCCGCCCCAGCCCGTCCCGGTGGAGCTGTCAGTGTGACAGTGCTGTGCAATGCTGCTACAGGAGCCACGTGTCAGTAGTGAATGTAAATGGTCGTAACATGGTGAACATGGACGCGTTTTCTTTTCAAATGTGATGTAAACTTTGTACAGTACAAATTTTTTTTTTATATTTTCTATGAACTGAGTGTCTTCCAGAATTGCTATTAAATTAATTACAAATTGTTAGAATTAACAACAGTTTCTGTATTAGTTTATGCAACCAGTAAAAAAAAAAAAAAAAAGGAAAAAAAAAAGAAAAAAGAGTGCACTCTATGCTACTGGAATTCTGGATATGTAGGAATCTTTCCAGTGAATAAATCTTTGGTCTGGATAAAGCAAGTGTTACTGAGTCCTGGTTTGACCTTTCCCTGCCACTGACTTGTAGCTGAGCCAGAACAGGAGCTGACTCCCACAGAGACCCCCCAGCACAGCAGCTCCTCCACGCTCTCTGCTCCCTGCCCTTCCCCTGAGGGACACCAGGTGATCTCCCCTGCACAAGTCCCGTGCAATTACCGAAGTTTTCCCTCCTGGATATGATGAGTCACATTGTTAAATGGTTAATAAAACCCCCACGGAGTTTTCTTGAAGCACTGAACTGTTTAAGCTGCTGCTGCCCTCCCAAAAGCAGCACTTGAGGCTCTTCTGGGAGCCCCAGCACCTTCTCTGTCCTTTGCACAAGGTCCTGCCACCACCTCCCAGCTGCAGTGGGACAGAGCTCTGCCACACAGACCCTGCTCTCCACCCGGGAAGTGCCATTACCGGGTGTTAATTAATCCCAGCTGCTGCCAGCAGCTTTGTGCCGGGAATTACAGCAGCTTTATGCCGTCCTGCCAGGAATGGGCCAGGAAATCATAAAAGCAGTTTTACATCTCATCCATCTTATCTACATCTCACATGCAAACAAAAAAAGCTTAAGATAAGTTGAGCTTTGTTGTCTTTCATAAAGAATAAGAAGTAACAAATTTAATGCTCAATTATACTTGAAGGGCAGTTTGTTTCATTTAACAAACCAAACCGCACAAATGGAATGCTGAATTCCCTTAAAGCCATATAAATTTGGCTTTAGTGTCAATGAAACAAGCCACTAATTGCTTCAGAAAGTGTTAATCTGTAACTCCCAGTCGAGCCCCGGCCCAGTGAGATGCACAACCACCTCAGTAACCCAGCCCAGTTCCAGGTCCTGTGGCTGAGGGCTGTCCTGAAGCAGGTGTGGAACACACTGTTCACACAGCACCGCTGGCTTCTGAGTCTCACCTCTGCCTTCATCAGATTCCAGCTCCTGGAGACAAGGGATGACAGGAATATCTCACCTAGGCTTTTTTGATATGCTCGTATAGCCTTGGTAATTTCTGAGAAGGAACGAGTTCTGATGTAACTGCAATGCCCAGAAAGAGCCCAAGTCCAAGGGCAGTTTCAAGCCAGTCTCAGTCCCTGGTGCAAACTCACACTTGTCTGGCAGTAACAAAAATGCACAACTGATCCTAGGCAGTCTGTAACTCCTGGAGATGCCCTTAGCTCAGGGAGGAGCATTGGCTGGAGCCCAAACCCACCTCACCACACCTGAGAGCTGTTAGTTACCGCTGCCTTTGCGGGCTGGAGCCAAGAGCAAGAAGAGCTTCACTGATCCACACGCTTTGTCTCAGTATAAAGGCAGATTTTATTACAAACAAATCAAGTAAACCAGAACATAGAATTCAAACGAACAAAGTGCTTTGGAATTTTTGGAACCTTCCTGCTATAGGCTCTGTAACAACAACAGCAACAACAGCTGAAGTTCATGTACCTGAGTCCCACAAAGCAGAATTCACCACTGCTACCTGCTGAGCACATACACCTGAAGTGGATGCAGCAGGTGCTGCCACTTGGGGACCAGCACATTATTATTTCATTTGCAAACATTGCTCCAGATCCAGGCACGGGGCCAGACAACTCCCAGCAACACAACCATGCATTCACTCATTTTCAAGTGAAGATAATATGCAAAAGTAAACCAATCTGATATAAATAAGGTCACAAAGAAAAACAGTACGTTGAAAAAAAAAGATTTCAGCTCTAGTTAACTTCATACAAAACTCTAGATTTTCCTTCTACGTACAAAAACCACCAGATTTACACTAGCATAGACAGTATTAAAAAAATAATTTGCACTTTCACTATTAAGATAATGTATTAAAATGTCAGAATAAATAGCAACAAAAGTTAAATTTATTATTTTACTTAATTAAGGCTGAGGTTTAGGAGTCAAATCCTACAAATCCTATACACATGCATGATTGAACAAGTATAAGAAGGAGGATTTGACTCTGTTTTTTGAAAATAACCTGTTTTTTGAAAACAACAACAAATGTGCAAGTATTGCGTAAACCACAAGTGGATTTGTTCTTCAGCTGGTGGGTTGCAAAGCTCTTTTGACTTCATGTGGGAATACAGCCCCAAATATATCTTCATGGTATCGCTTTTGGCTCTGCAAAAAGAAAGGGCACCCAAGAGATGAACGAAATGCTGCCAGCTACTCCTTATCCATCAGTTCAGTACCTAAAAGGCCTTTTTTGTATTTGTAGCACTGGTTCTGTGATTGTAGACTTTTGTTACTGCCAGTGAAAGGGAGCTCCCTGAATCCCAGGCACAAATGCGCCAGGACGAGTTCTGATAATAACAGGGTCTTAGAAAGCAGCAGCCCCAGGCACTGGGCTCTTAGCGATGGGCCCACGAAATTCCTGAACTCACTTTTCCTCTGTCGGTACAATAAAGCCTCAAGGTCCTGATGTTCCCAACCCCCTGCAAAGCTGATCCCCAGGACCCCCCGTGCAAGAGCAGAGCCTGAGCGAGCAGAAGCTGTGCTGGCAGCCCCGGGGGCTGCACGCACAGGAGCTGATGGCAGCCACAGCGCCCGAGCCCGGCTGTGCGGCCCCCCGTGCCCCCCCGCGGGACGGAACGGCCTGTCAGAGCTACCTTGAGCTGCTGCAAGTACTCGTCCGCCTGCTGCTGGCTGAGGCGCAGGGCCCGGGCGAGCAGCGCCCGCAGCGCGCTGGCCACATCCCGCGCCATGCGCACGTCCCCGCACACGTACACGTGGCCCTGCTGGCCGTGCAGCACCTCGCACACGCGGGCCTCCAGCTGCCCCCGCAGGATGTCCTGGACATAGACCTGGGGAGCACAAACACCGTCAGCACACCGGGTTTCTGACATGCTGCTGTGCCCGTTGGCTCTTCTGAATCCACCGTGGCTCTGTGCTCTGAGGCTCTGAGTGCCCTGTCTGTTCCAGCTCTGTCTGCACCACAGCACAGGTGAAAAATGTCTTCAGGCTGCCCTTTACAAGCCCCAGATTTGGAAGCTGGGCCTGTCTCTTGATCAAACTTGAGCAGACAAAAACTCTTCTATATGCCAAAGTCTCCTAACTGCCAGGAGAGCTAAAAAGAGGATAACTTTTGGGTTTTTCCAGTCAAGATTCTTCTACACAAAATTAATTTCCATGGTCACCGTGTCATTGAAATGGGGACAAATAGCCAGTGCCAACTCATTTCTAACTCATGAGCTAATCAAATCCTGCAAAATACAAGGTTTCTGAAAATGTTCCCCTTCTAGATTCAAAGGCTGTTTGCCCTGGACGTGGCTCTCTGTGGCAGTGAGGGGTTATATTTATAGCAATTTATAGCCCAGCTTACTTGTGCTGGAGTGCACAGGGAGATTTTCCTTCCTTTGAGGGAGCTCAAACCTGCTCACAATACACTGAAGCAAAATGCTAACATTTTTTTAAGAACAAACAGAGTCCACATCTTAACTTGAGGGATGATTCTGGAGGAGTTAACCCTTAAAGAACAAAGGAACCAGCCTTACTTTCTCTTGGCCAGGCAGTCTGGAGTAAGCTGTGTAGACATCTCTCAGGACTCCCTTCCTCTTCATTTCCTCAGTCTCCTCCCTGTAGATGTGATCCAGGTCTGGCTGCCGGCAGCCGAACAGTAAGGTCATGTCCCCTCCTCTGAGCCCTGAAAGCCGCGTGGGACAGTGACTGAGTGCCTGGGGCAGCCACTGACAGCAGGACTGGCACACAGGCTGTGCCCTCCAAGTGCCCCAACGACCCCCGCCCACGGGAATGGCGTCTGGGGGATGGACTGGCTGTGCCAGGGCAGTGCCCGATCAGCCCGGGGGTGCCGGGCTCTGCAGGGGCTCTTGGCTGACGTTCGTGGTGTCCCTGAGCCGGCCCTGCCCCGGGTCCCGCAGGTACCTCTGTGCTCCAGCTCATAGAGGCGCTGCAGCCAGAAGCTCCTGAAGGGAGCGATGCCCGTGCCCGCGCCGATCAGAATGCAGGGCTTGGCGGGCTCCTCCGGGAGGTGGAACTCATTAGCACTAAAATGCAAGAATATGTTAATTAGGTAACTGGTTTCTGGCTGAAACTCACGTTCAGTTGCTTGAATGACAGCAGCACAGCCCAAGTCCACAGGCTGAAAGCAGCAATGGGGCTGAACTGGGAGCTCCCTGTCCCCTCCCCTTTCCTTGCTCTGCAGTGGAGAAGCCGACAGTGGGGATGGGGTCATAGGAATAGAATTATTTCAGAATTTTCTAATGATTTGTAATTTTACTAAATGTAAGGCATGGTAAAAAATCTAATCTCTGGAAGACAGGAAATTCCCTCTCTTCTCAGACCCAGCTGTTCCAACTTCAACTCACCAGTCACTTGAAAATATCCAAACAAAGGAAAACCCACTGAAGAAGCTGAACTACAAACTGCTCTTATTTGGGTTGTTGAATTCTGTTTACCTGCGGATGAAGCAGGGAACAGTTTCATTGAGCTCTACTGTGTTCAGCCACGTGCTGCAGACTCCATGGTGCAAAGGCCCTTCTCCATCTGAAAGCAGAGCAAGGCAGAACACCTCTGTCAGCACCCAAAAGCCCTCTGTTTTTAAAGAAGCACAATTTATACTTAAAATTATAGCTTTAAAATGAATGTATGTAATCATTACTAGTATGTCTAGTAATGATTTATAATACATGGGTACACTGAGGATGGTGCAGGATTTCAGCAAATCTTGGCCCAGCAGGAACACCTGTCCTGCAGGTACTATTCTGCAGGTATGATAACACCATTTTTTATTACAGATATGCTTCATGCTGTATGTCAGACAGTTTATTTTCTCAACGACAATGTAGCCTAAATACTATTTAATTAAGAGAGAGATGAAAACAACAGTTCATTACCTCTTGTCCTGTAGTTTACAACTGCAACTGTCAGATGAATCTCTCTGGCTGTCATGTCACAGGAGGAGCTGACAGAATAGTACCTAGGCTTCAGGAGTGGCAGCTGAGTCAGCAGGAAAGCTGTGGAGACCTCAGCAGAGGGGAACTCCTCCAGGACCTCCAGGATGTTTGGGCTGTTGTAAAACTTCCATTTATTGTATTCTTCTGTGCTCTAAAAGCCAAAGGGCAACACCACAATGTTACCAGGTCATGCTGAGTTCAGGAGAGCAGGCATATTTGAAATGTCACTTATAGATAAGATTCCTGCTTTACATTCAATTAAATATGCAGGTAAATCAACAAAGAGTTCTCAAAACTTTGCCAGGACCAATACTGGGGTTTCTGAAGAAATAATGTAATTTTGAACACAGAAGTTCAGGACCCCCACTACAATGTTCTCAGACACCTGCTTTCTCACTGAGGATGCAGAAAACTGAAGTAGAATCCATTTCTCAGCTCCCTGTCATGGCACATCCATGAAATTGTGTAGTCCCAGGTCCTGACCCCTCCCCAGCCTCCCTGAACCTGGTAGAGGGAGCCAGCACTTACCACCCCTGTGAGTCATTGCTTAAAGCCACATCCCTCTGACTCTCAGGGTAGCAAATTCTCTGACAAAAACATCTACCAGCTCCCCTGCAGCTCCTCCACATGCAAAGTGTAAGGTCTTTCAGGGTGTCTCATCAGAAACCACCGTGAGGCAAGAGAACCAGGCAGGCAAATGACCCACCCAGAACCACACAGGAAACACCAGATCTTGCTTCCCACACCCAAGCCGAGCCTCAAGACCCCTCCTTCTTCTCACTGTGGTTGGCTTTCCAAGACCACAGAATATGTAACAGTGGCATAAAAATCCATCACTACAAAAAATTCTTAAGCTTCTGGTACGAAGGGCATTAGAGGGCCCAGTGCACAGAACTGCAAACAAAAAACTCCAGCCCTAAGGCTCACCTGACACAACACCTCCAGCCTCTGCTTGTCTCCTTCTGCTGTCACCAGCTGGGAGAGTTTTTTTAGCAGTTGTTGGGAGGGTGGAGTAGTGATATCAAGCAAATATGTCAAAGCCTCAGGTAGTGTGCAGGCTGGAATCTTTTTGTGACTTGTCCAGTATCCACCTGGAGAGGAGGGAAAGAAAAGAACACTTAGCAACACCTGCAGCATTTGACAGCTGTAGAGCTTTGCAAAACTCAGTGTCCTTCAAAATACCCCTTCAGGTGAGGGTGCAGCAGGTCTAGACCACAGGGCCCTTCTGCAAGAGGTTATTGTCAGGTTTTGAACATTTTCTAAGGGGAGGATCTGACACAGAAAACTTCATGACAACAAACACCGCTTGGAAAGTCACAGTCTTTCATTTGGGGAAACCATCTTTCTGTGTTCCAGAATCCTATGGTTCTTCCTACAAATATGGGAAAGATGGGCAGGACTTATGTCTATTTTAGGACTCTTACATGCAGCAATAAGCAAACTGTTGATTAATTTAATTGCAGTCAATGGCCAATTCTGCAACTGAATTACAGTGTCACCTCAGGTACCTCTGCAAACCCTGGTGAAGTCATGGTTTTTCCAGAAAGGGCAAAATAACTAAATATAATAATATAGAATAACTAAAAAGCAGCAAAAAAATCCTATTGAAACATGAAAAAAGGATCATAGAATCAAATTCAGTCAACAAAAATTCTTAGGAATTTTAAAGGAATCTGTCCAACATCCTCTGTTGTTTTGTCTAAAGAGACCCAACTTACCATCAATGCAGGTTTCAAGCCTGATAGTCTGATCAGCTGGAGGGGCATCCTTGACACGTGCAATAATGCCATGGACTAATTCTGCCTGGTTGCCTGGGAAAATCCCAATGTGTTCCCCAGGAAGGTAGTGCAGTTCCTGATTAGTCTCACAGTGAAGTTTTACCAGAATGGTGACACGACTGGATAGCAAAGGAAGAGAAATGAGACAGATCTTGGTTACATTGACAGGATTTCCCTTGGACTGCACAGGAAAGGAATAAATCTGCAGTGGCAGTTGGCAAGGGCTCCCTTGTGCTCATTACCAAATACCAGAGCAGCTTAGGGCTTCACAGAGACTTAAACAAATCAGAGTCCAGGCACGTGAAGTACTTGTATGCAAACAAACTGGGTGCTGAAATTCTGCCTGGTCTGTCCAGTACAGAATAAACATGCCTGGAGTTAGCCACTGGAAGTGCTGCCTCACTGCAGACTGCACAGCTCACATGCTTCTACTAAGGACAGTGCAAAAATCCTATATATTTTGTAATAACTGCAGGGTGAACATGTTTATGACCAGGCATTTCAGATGTTTTAGATTTTAGTAAAATGTAGTATTGCAATATTCAAAAGAATGAGGTGGCATACCTGGACTTCAAACTTTGAAGATTCTGCCTGAATTTCAGCTTCATGGGAATTACTTCCTTGGCATGAATGTTTGCAAGAGCTGGTGAGAAAAGAGCATATGACTCTTGGTAACTCTGTGATTAGGTTTATTTAAAATGTCCTCAAATAATATTCAGAGGAGAACTGAACCACGCTTGCCCTAGAAGGTGACCAATCATCAGTCAGTTGTGTGTGCCCCATTCCCTGACTAAAAGCAATTCATCTCAGCTTTTGTTCCTCTGGGGCTGTCCAAGTGTGTGATAGTTGCAGTGTTATTGTGCTGGAAAAGAGAACTCATGCCATGTAAACCTGTGTCTATTTAACTCTGACCATGTACTTCATTATATGCACTCTACCACCCAGCAGGGCCAAGAGCACTTCTGAGAAACCTCCACAGTTCAGCCCCTCTGAAGCAGCAAAGGCAGAGGGAGGGGAAGGTGGGAGCAATACCTTTAGCCAGGTCCATGGGCTGGGAGTCATGCACCAGCCTGTAATGGGCAGGGTCCCAGCTTCCCTCAGAGGTGTAGAGCTCAGGCAACCGAATACTGTGCCTCCCACGGACGTTAAAAATGTCACAGGCAGCCTAGATAAAAACCCACAAAAATAAAGGCTATTCACAGTAAAACAAAAAATATTCTTAGCATTGTCATAATCCTAATAAGGAGTTTCATAGATTGCTGGTTTTTAGTGCCTCTGGTGTGTGGGTTCAGTGATTCAGTAAGGTTCCACTTCTTTAACAGTATAGCTAAAAAAGATCTACTGCAAAAAATTCAGATGTTTGATGCTGCACTTGCTCATACTGAGCATTCCATTATCCAAAAGGGTTCATGCAATTTTGTGTGGATATTAAAAAAATAATAGAAAAGGGACCCAGTTCCCTCTCCAAGTTAGGCAAGCAGTAGAGGGGAGTTCCAAATCTGGATATAAATTCAGATGTTTGGTTTCCTTCATTTTCCCTCACGTTTATGGAACGGAACTAAAATGAATCTATGAATGACTAGAATATGAGATGTATTTCTATATTCACCTTGAAAGCACTGACTGCCCAGCTGCAGAAAGCTGCTTCTTGCCCATTGAGTTCATCCCCTTCACCCATTGGAGTGAGCTGGGAAGCCCCGAGCTGGGCCAGTTTTTGGTCAATGGCATGAGCAAAGGCACAGAACTCTGGGTACATGCTGGACCCCAGACCAAAGACAGCATATCTGCAGAAGGAGATGAAAAGAAGATTGCTGTGTCATGCTACATGGAGTGTTAAAGGACTCAATTGCATGCAAATCAAACAAAGAAGTATTTTTACCTAATTTTATTTCTCAGCAGTTTCAGTCTGAGCAAGGATTCCTTCAAGGTCTGCATAAAAATACATAAAATACTTAAGGTTAGAAAAGTACTCTGATTTAAGACAGAATACTCTGATTTGAAACCTGATCCATATCTTACTGGAGGACAGGAGATAAATGAAAAGTTTTTCTTTGGTCTTTGAGCTGAGTCTCATACACACTTCTGAGGTGAACATTACCTTTCCATTACCTGGAGAATCTCCATTTCCAAAAGTGCTAGTAACCACTAAAAGAAGTGTTTCTTTTTCCAGGTCACAAATATTGTACTCATCCATGCACAGAACCTGGAAGGAATAAAGCTCATGAGACATTGCTAGCAGACATAAGAACTAGCCTTAGATATCTCAGACGACCGAATTTACACGGCATTATGCTAAATGAATACAAAATCAAAGTTCTAGTCCAACTTGTATTTACAGAACATTCAAAACACAGCTTTGCAGAATGGAAAAGCCTGCAGAAGCCAAACTGCTGTCTCCACGTGGTGTGGCTGATCTGCACTGCTCACCTTGGTGTTGAAGGCACAGCTGAACAGGCTGCACAGGCTGCTGGCAAGCGTCTCTGACTTGCCCGTCTCTGTGGCGTAGATCACGGTGACCCTGGCCCTGGTGGCCACTGCTCCTCGCATGAGTGAGGATGCAAAGAGCACAGCCCTGGGGAAAGAACAGTCACACACAGCTTGTAATGGAGCTACACTAATTCAGGTTGATTCACAACAAGCTGGGAAAGAGTGAGCTTGAGCATGGCTTTTCTTTGGAAGATGGTTCAGAAGCAACACACTCCAGGTAGCCCTGAGCAAAAACCTTAGATAGGAATGTTACCTCAGGGTGGACAGGTAATGCTATGATTAAAAGCACTCAAGTGGTCCCTACTGCAATAATTTTTTTTAAAGAAGTAGAACAGAAACATTACAAGAATAGAATAGTTGGATCAGGCATGAAGAATCTTATTTGAGCAACTTACTTTGCCAAGGTGCTAAACTTTATTTCTTTTTTCCTTGGCCTCCGGGTCTCATCATGCCACACATGTGTTTTCCATGCATCTACCTTTAAAAAAAAAAGTTATGCTTTAGGTAAGGAATGCAAAATAGTAAATAAACAATTTGTGTATCTTTAAGGGGCCAGATCAAATAGAATCTGTATATACAATCCACTGAGTAAAAATATGGGATCAGTCTCTGGTGCATTAAACTGCATTTTACTCAAAGCCAGAGGATTCAACAGAACCAATAGCACCTCCCACATAAAATAGCTCCTGTCTGCCAGGTCTGAATCTGTCTAGTGAACTCTCACAAACCAGGGCTTGGCCCCCAGGCTCCTCAGGTCCCGTATGTCATCTGCAGCGCTGAGGCTGTCTGCTAGGGTCGGCTTTTCTTTTTGATGATGTGTACCTGGTAGTAATAGAAGGGAGTGAGGACATAGTTCAGCATCTCCTGGTGGAAGACGGGGGTTATGCTGCCGGACATGGGAGGCACAATCCACAGCCAGTCTGCCGGGCAGCCGCCCCGCGCGCGGTACTCGCCCTGCATGTACTTCAGGAAGGACTCGGAGGCCGAGTGGTGATCCATGATGGTCACATTCTGCTTCTACAACAGCGCAAAAAAGAAAAACCTGCATTAAAAACCCTATTCTGCCCTTCTACCTGGTGTAGCTAAAGTAATCCTTTTGCTTTGGTCAATAGTTCAAGGACTTTACTCAGAGTAAAGGGAGTATTTATGGGAAATAAATACTATCAGCAATTACTGTAAAGATACAGACTGAGGCGCGGGCCTTTGATTAAGAACTCTTAGATCTTTCCTTTAACATCAGCATTTTACCTCTGCAGCACTGAGAGTGCGTGCTGCAAAGCCTCTGACTCACTTTTACTCACTTTTCATATTGTCATGATATGTTAAACTGGAATTGAAAATAAAATATATTAATCCAATGGCTTTACATTGGTTTTGAAACATAGATAAATGTGTTAAAAGGATGAAAAATCTTGCCCTTAACTTCCTTTTCTTTTTCCTCTTCCTTCTGCCTTTACCTGTGAGGAAATATGGATTCCTCTACTTTCGCAGGTGAAAATCAAGAATAACTCTATTGGAATCATAAAGTCATCTCCATTGAGTGAGAGGAAAACGGGATAGTGAGCGTTCAGTGTCTCTCCAGATCCCACACTCAGTGACTTACCTGGAAGCTGTGAAGCACAGCCACATTGATCTCTACAACAGCTCGGTCTTTCCATAATGATGACAGTTTGTTTGTTTCCAGTCCCATTCTCCTCCCTACCTCCTACATGTGAAAAAGAGAGAGAAAAGGGAAAAGCAAATTTACTATATGGAACTTAGACCCCATGATTTCTCAATCTCATCAACTTCGTATCAGGAGAAAGTCGTGCAGAAGGGGAAAGGGTCAGTCTCATGCTGGGGAAAGCGATTGCAGCAGAAACATCTGAGATTAAAGGTAAACTGGAATTTTGGACTTCTGGTTCTTGAGGATGTTCCAGCTTCACAAAGCAGGGAGTGGCTCTCTCCCACCCCAGTGGACACTGACAGTGTCTCTTTTCCACAGCTGCTGCTGCCTCCCTGTGCAGCAGGGTACCTTGAGGACGTTGTAGCGCTGAGCGTCGCAGAAGTCGCGCACGCCGATCTCGGTGCCCATGTACCAGCCGTTGAAGGGGCAGGCGGGGAACTCCAGCCCTCCCACCTCCAGCAGCATGCTGGCCACGGCAGGCAGCGCGTACCACTGCAGGCCCAGCTCCTTGAACCACTCGTACCTGCCCGACAAGCACTTTCCGTTAGCATTTGTGTGTCTTTTCCTTGAAAACCAGAAAAGCCCAGGAAGATAAAGAGTACCAGTTCTAGGAGGAACCCCTGGACCAGGGTCTGCTGAAACTCACAGCAGTTTTCAGTGCAGTATTTGGGAATCACCAGCTACAGGAACTGCAGACCCCTATTACAGAGTTCTGCAATCTGCAGGCCAGTCCCAAAGCAAACAAGAAGAAAAAAGCAATGAAAGAAAGGCAATAAACACTATTATGAGTTCAGTGTTACATGTGTATTACACTAACATAAGAATTAGGATTTTTAAAATTCTGAATATAATTGAAATGTAGATTGGGAAAAAACGTTTTCCAACAAAACAGTCATTTGCTTCCTTAATTTAAATCTCATTTCATTGCTCTAACAGGCATTTTTTCTTTCAGGATGATTTGCCATCATTTCATCCTGACAAAGAACTCATAAAACAACTGCCACAGGCGCAGCCCAATAACCTGCCAAGGTGAAGCAGAGGCAAAAATGCAATTATCTAAATCTTGTGTGCTTACTTTGGATGCTCCATTGGCACTTGGAGGACAATTTCTGGAGGTAGTTCAAATATTTCTGGGTCTTGGCCATTTGCTTGGAGAACAAGTGGAAGTACATCAAAGCGGCCATATTTCGGCTTCCACCCAAGCTCGATGCACAACTGCAAATACAGAAAGCACATTTTGTGTTCTGTTCAGGTTTCCCCTCCAGATCTGAAGACAAAAGAATTTTAACCCTCTGAAACCTGCTGAGGTAAATTCTAAGTGAAAAAGGTTCTCTCCGCCATTCAAACAATGTTGAGCCGTGCTAATTAAGTACTGGCTGCATCCCTGGTTGTGTCCCCTGACAGTATCAGCCCACCCTGTTCTGAGATGGAGGGCAGCACTTTTATAGCAGAACTGTAGGAAATTATTGTTCCAGCCTGCACCTAGAACTTGTGGGGCATAACATCCCATTCACTCCTCACCTCCCTACCACTCTGCCCAAACCTGCGAGGAAGGAGCCCCAGGGGGGTGGGTGAGCCAGGATGGGGAGCAGCTGTGGTGGTGAGTTTGGAGCTGTACCTGGGTGAACTCCACCGTGGCAGGGTCTCCAAGGACAGAGCCAGCTGGCAGTTGGTAGCCAGCGTAGCGGATCAGCTGGCTGTTCCACACACGGAAATCGTGCCGCCCGTCCGTCCTGTGCGGGAACACCGTGATGGCCGACCTGCCCGGGACACAGAACACACCCTCGCTGCTCACACAGAAACTGGGACCCACAGAAAAGGGTTTGCACTTCTAAAATGAACATCAGCAGAAATAAAATCATTCATCCTCTTTACACACCTCCCCAAATCTGCAAATCATCTCTTTTCCCCGGGAATTGCAAAAGGTTTTGTAACATCAGCCATGAAAGTTATGAATTTTCAAGATGGTTGATGGAACCCATGAGAGAAAAATGTAAGTACCAGGAAAATTAAAAGCTGAGACAAGTTGTCAAAATGTTTAGATAGATCATTTCATGTAGTTTTGATGCCAGATCTGGATGTGATTTTTGTTGTTTAAAATTAAAATTAGAGACCTACCTTATATTACCATTGTTTGTGGCATACTGAATATGATGACAGATATGCTCAAACATTTCCTTGGCTGTTTTACAGTCCCTTGCATCGAACACCTGTGTGTTTCCAACAGAAATGTAAAGAAGAAGACTAATTTTGAAACAGTAATGCAAAGTTGTTATTTTTCCTATGCACTTAAGGAATGGAAAGATTGTGGCTCCGCTAGGAAAGGTTCATTTTTATAGTTCTTATATGCATCACTTTCACCCATAGCAACCCACCAAGGACCAAAACACGCACTAGTTCCATGACACACCTGGTTCCTACACTCACACTGCTACACGTTTTCATTCAGCCATGGAGCAGACCAACCAAGAAACCAATCTCCTGACACGGGCAGGAGGGAGTCCACCTCAATTCAAACAGTGACATGTTCTAGCAAAGGAAAGGCCATTCTTCTGGGTCAGAGCAGAGGACTGTTTGGCTACAGCTGAGGTGTAGATGCAGAGCTCACCTGCAGGTTGGCCCACTGGATCCTGCCGATGCACCTGGGCGCGTTCCTCCAGGCCTGCTTGGCAGCAAAGGTCAGCTCCTCCTTTGTCAGCTGGTAGGTTCCTGTGGTTTCTATCTCCTTGGTCACTGCTTCCAGCCGGCACAGCTGTTCTTGGATTTTTGGCCTTTTGAACAGGAAACAGCCATGAAAAGAAACAATGAGAATTTCATTCAAAGTGCAGACATTCTCTTTATATTTTGGCTCCAGAATTTAAGACTTGTCCTTACGGAGTGCAAGGACAGAGCTTTTGGCCCCATGAAGAAACTAACACACTAGAAATTTTAGTGACACCATCCTTTACCACCCAATACATGCATGGGTTGGCCACAAGCTATTCTCTGCAAGTTTTTGGTTTAAATTTGGATTTTCTAGATTAATTTGAAAAAAAGATCACAAGGAAATAAAAACCAGGTGAGTTTCAGGGCACATGTAGGCTGAGAGTGACTGTCCTCTCAAAGACCCATTGTGTTTACGTGGCCACAGCTCTTCTGAGTAAAGTAAGTAAGATTTTCATTCCTAAAGGGAAGTGCTGAGCAATTCCTTTGTCAGGGAAACCAACTCTAAAATTCTTGAGTTTGATAACAGAGAGTGGAGTCAAAACATTAGAAAATATTTATCACAGCAGAGACAAAAATTGTTTTGTTGTCTTACAGACAGAATGAAAATAGCCTGCACTGTCTGAGAGTTTTCACATTTTCAGCAAGATGAAAGATCAAGGGCAAGCATGTGAGATAGTGTAAATCAATGTGATCAAACAGCCATGAACAGAGACACAAGGGTGTGCAAATGCAATAGGCTGGTGAGGACAGCCTGTGACTAAGACAGGGACTTTCAGAAAGATTCAGAGGGAAGAAAGATTTGCAAGATTTGCAAGGAGTTCAAAGTGTCTAAAGAAGCAGACATTATGTGGATGAGTCCCTTTGAAAGTTTGATAATGTTTTCTAATGGGATGAGCAAACACTGGACTGTTGCTTGAAAACTCCTCATGTGGAATGTCACTGCAAGCCCTTGGACATGAACCAGCTGTTCCAGCATTTCCTGCAACAAGATGCCTCTGCACCATGGCCATTTTTGTGAAAACACAAACCCCTCTTGGAATGCTCAGTGAGCTTGTGCTGATAGCACAGAGCAAGGGTGAGACACAGCACTGGCCTTCCAATCTTTGGCTAAAGCCTTGAGAGGAACACAGAGAAAAGATACCTGGAACAGCACCAACAAGAGGCATTATCCACATTGGGGCTGATGTGAGTGCAGCTAATCCCATGAAAACAGAAGGTAATGCTCTGGCAGAGAGCCCTCAGTGTACTGGAATGTAGCACACTCCAAAGGGATGGAGCTGAGGAGTGCATGGTCCAGAGTCCTTCCCTGTGTTCCCAAGATCTTGGATTGGCAGATGCAGCACATGAAGTGCAATGACAGTTTTATCTGGCATTTTTAACAGTTCTTACACATTTTTGAATGCATGCTAGGTAACAGGATAATTACCAAGAGCTGTGAAGAAACCAAACCCTCCTGGAGGTTCACAGACAGACAGGTAGGTAGAGGATTTTATACCAAAAATCAAGCTGACTTACTCTTTAAATGAACTGTAGTACTGCTTGAGGAAGTCTATTGCCTGAGGTAAAAGATCTTCCAGTGGAACTGGCTCATCTCTGGTACCTCTCACCAGGCCCTTTGGGGTCATCAGTGACCCTTGGCAAGCTTTGGTCTGGCAACTGATAACCTGAAAAACAATAAAATGTCAAAAAACAATATTGCACTCTGTACTTTTAAAATTTCTGAAAACCCCCTGTTCATATTTTCATATTTTACCTCTTTTGCAGTCAGGTGTAGTGTGTCAAGAAAGCTGGATCCGTTTTCCAAGTTTCTTATTCTTACATGTCTTGGACATCCTGATATTTGGTTTGAAACTTTGGTGTCATTTGGAGGGAGATTCTGTGCAGAGAACAGATAAAAATGCATACTGTCTTCAGACCTATTGAATATCTTTCAGTTTCATTTTAGATTTAATGTTAACATAAAAACATTTCAGATTAAGTTCAAGAAACTAGATATAAATGTGATCTGCTCCAACATGATTATTTGACTACAAAACTACTGAGCTAATCTACAGTTTGATATGAAATGGGGGAAAAAAGTATTTTTGTACTAATCAAACCGTGTCTGCCACTGCAAATACCTTTATAATTTCAATAAGTCCTCTGAGTATCTCTCAGCATTATAGTCACAGTTTCAGGAAAACAGTGAACCAATTTTAGAGACAGGACGGGTTTGTTACTAAAGGTTTGCAAAGGTATATAAAGGAATCAGGCATCCCAGTCCCCATGGGGTCACCTCTTCCTTAAGTCTTATCAATGCTCCACTTTTGTCAGAAAAGAACTTTCACCCAACTTTCACTGGGACACTACATGTCCCAGTAGTCCCAACCTCCTGCAACCACAGTCAGACCTCCCAGGAGAACGTGGAGCAGTTGTGAGCAGCAAGCACCACTGATGTGAACTGTTACTGTCAAGCAATGATGCTGGGAACACACCTCTCCTCCCTCACTGGGCTGTGCTGAAGTTATCATAGGCAGCCTCTCCATCTGCTTCTTGCTTGGATCGTGCAGTTTGGCATCATCCTTTCCTGAGCTTCAACAGAGAGAAAGAAAAGTCAGTACAAGGCAACGAGCTTTATGTTAGGCTTTGCTTTCAGCACCAGCAGGAGATGCTCAGTGCTGTCTCTGGAATATGTACTGAGCCCATAACCCAGCAGTGGCAGCGGGCAGGATTCAGCAGTAAAGCCACAGTACCTCCCTTCCCAGAGCACTCTGTGGAAGGAAAGGAAGGAAGGCAGGATATGAAACCTGAAATAGGTAGCACCCTGAAGACTGAGAAATTTAAGATGCATGTGCAACTTATTTTATACAGTGTTGTGTATGAACTGCATCACAGAACTACTTCACCAACTTAATTACAGTATAAATAATCATTTTGCTATTTTTATAGGATAGACACCTCCTGAGACTTAGAATACATGAAACCAAATAACACGCCAAATAAATTTAGGACTATGAAAGAGAAAGCAAGATGATTTATATCCTCAATGACTGTTTAACTCTGACACAACCCAGAGACCCACAGTTCTTTGGTTAATATCAGTATTTTGGAAACACATTATGGGTTTCTCCAGGACCCAAACCACTTAATATCTTCCCTTTTCAAACCAAAGATAAACTATGAAACCATTAAAAACCAGTATCTTACCCATGGATCTTCCTACTTTTCTCCACGTTGTTGTTGATATCCTTCTCTCTGGGGTACTGGCTCCTGGCAGCACGAGATTTGAACACAAACTGCCACGGGCACAGCATTTTGTATGGTTTTTTTTGGTGGTTTTACTTCACTGTGCTGAAACCTTGTTTTGTGTGATGTGGGAACACTTCTAAGGACATAAAAAACCCAACAAGGTCAGTTTTTACCCAAGAGGGCAACTCCCTTTAACATCTTTCAGAAACTCACCAGCCTAACTGATCTAACTAACATCCTGTGTTTAAAATTAAAATTGCTTGATTCTTAGGATAGTGATACTAAAACTAACACTTTGTCAGTGTAATGTGCAGCCATGTACTAATCTAAAGCACTGGCAAGAGAATTTCAGTTGACCTGCGGTCATGTAAAGCAGCAAATATTGGTGTCTGAGCAGACCACAAGCTTAGAAAAGAGATGTGAAATGTTGCTGTGTTATTCACACAGTAATGAAAAAATCTTGTTCATAAATGAACCCAAACATTTTGCAGTGTATCCACCTGCCAGAGACAAACAGGATTCTGAGAGGCTGAAGTCTGTAGTTTCTAAGATCTGTAGCGCTTATTTCAATGTAACACATAGCATTTACACAACAGTGTGCAAAGTTTATGCTATTCATTTTAACATACATTTTCTGCTCATTCTGAACATAAGATGGATTTCATGCTAGGGAAGGTGTGACAGAAGAGAAAGATCAAGCCAGTAAATTGCAGGGTTAGAGAGAATTAGCCCCAGCATTTGAATCTGGTTTGTAACAGAAATCAAAACCTGATGTTTCCAAGAAGTTAGAGACAAAGGAAGAAAATAGACATTGTCACACATTCCTGATGTAAATTATGTCTTATTTTGATATTTATATTACTTTTACAGTAAAAGTGAAATCTATGCTTGGCTCTGAAGATACTGTCTGCTGTAAAGTCATACAAGAAGAGAAATCCATCCAACTGTCTGTGTAGGTGTTCGGATTGTTTGCTACTCCAGCTGAGACAAATAATGTGTCAAGCATTTCTCTCCAGTTACAAAATAGGAAGAAGATCTAAATTATTATTCTGCAATAAAAAATGCTGTGATGTACCCACACAACTTTGTAAAATACAGGGGGAAAAAAGAGAAGAAATGGAGAGGAGGAAGAAAAGAAAGAAAGAAACAAAAAAACAAAGAAGGAAAGAAAGAGGGGAAAAAGGGGAAACCCCCACACAAACATAAAAAAATACACGGGGAGAAAAAGCAGGAAAAGGAAGAAAATGAGGATATGGAGGAGAAAGATGAAAAATAATAACAGGAAAAAAGAAAAATAATAAGGAAAAGAAAAAATAAGAAGAAAAAGCAAAAAGAAAGAGAGCAGACTCACATTTCCCTTCACGCAGAGCAAGAAGCTGCTTTGTGTCCTGCACCACGGGGTTCTGTGGATAGCACTGCCAGTGTCACTGTTACCTGCACAAACCTTTAAATCAGCAGAAAGGAGGGACAAAGTTTTCAGAGCAGCTGGACAGCTTGGAACTAGAGCAGGAGACTGAGTCTGACACTTTGCTCCTAATACAGAAAAAAAAGATACAGTTTGCCATATAATTAGTTTACCTGTGAGCTGAAGTAAATGAATGACAGAATGAACACCTGGACATGGTGCTCCTTACCGGGCTTTTGTGAGAGCTGTCCCAGCCCTGCCAGGAGAGACTCCTCTCTCCCAAAGTTTCTTGCCTTTCACCTCTCAGGCTCTGTATCCCTCCTGGGAGGCAACAGCATTTTATAGTGCAGACCATGTATGCAAAATAGCTCTGGGCAAGGCTGGACATGGATAGTGAAACTGGGGATTCCCCTGGTTTGTGTCCTGTCCACTTGGGGACGTGGAGGCCTCGTGGCTGTGCATGAGCAGCTTTACATAACCTGTGGCAGGGAGGGAGGCACTCCTGGTGCTGTCAGCATCCCTTCCAGCCTTGGCTCCTGCTCGTGCTCCTGGGGAGGGCAGGGCATCACACTCAACACTGCAGCCTTGCACACAGTGTTCAAATTAAAAGAAATAAATGCTAAAGGGCTTCTTACAGCTTTTATCCCTGTGTGGCCAGCCTCCAGGCACCCTCCTGTGCACCACCTATGGCTGTAGGAAGAGAGTGAGCGACTTCAAGAGAAATGTTACAGAGCTGTACAGCTTTACAATACAGGCCAGGAAAACATTTAACCACATGCTTACAACCAAGGACAGGTATTTTAAGTTTCACATACATATACTTTGTTACTTTTGATCAAGTTTTAAAGGATCTTTCTCAACAGAGTATTTGTAGAATGTCTTGCTCTCCAGAGCTCCCTGTTCTGCTTGTTGCTCCTTGTGAGATTTGTCCCTTGGTGCTTTTCCAAAGTATTGGGAGTACTGGAAGGAAACTGCAACTTCCTGAAGTACAAACCATTCCCACCATGCTGTATGTGGGAATACCAGGGGGACAGCTGGATGAGGAAAGATGGGATTGCTGAGCTGATTTTCAATCATGCTCAAGAAGACATATGGACACCTAGCTTTTACAAAACCAGGCTTCTCCCTGCAGTCTGGAAGGCAGAAGCCCCCTGGGACAGGGCTGGCAGCAGTGTCCAGTGCTGTCAGGCACCTGCAGCCCACAGGTGTGGTGCCAGACAGTGCCCCAACAAGGATTTTGACCTGCTTTATTTGTTTCTTGATATTATGCATGGCTATTTTAAGGAAACTGTTTACAAATTAAAGACGACTAATAAATCTGCTGAATAATATGAATCAAATGAGGTATATTGATAACTAGGAAAGATTTACAGTTGCTGATCAAAGTTCTACAGGAATGAAGCATAAGGCAGCCAGAGAAATGAGGAAATACATGTTCTTTTCTCATCTGTCACTCTTCTACCGGGCAAGCTTGGGCAGGGTGTTTTCTTCTCTCTGTGTCTAGCTTCTCTATTTGAAAATGAGTATTAGGTGATTGTGTAAAGCACTTCTAGAGGCAGAGCAAGTGCTGTGCACACGTGTTCATGCACGAGATCCCCTGCATGCATCCCATTCAGGATTGCTAGAGATGAATCTCTTAATAAACAGACCTGAGTTTTCTGAGCATTCATCTGCTTGGCTTTATCAAGGCTGTGCTGCTTAGCATCCACTGCTCATGAATTTTCACAGTTGGATTTTTCTTTAATGTGGTGCCTTTCCTCTCACCAGAATTAGCAGGTGAATCCCTTTGTTTAAAACATTCCAGTCATCAGGCAGATGTAATCAGCAGGCAGAAAGGATGTGTGAGAGCTGTGCCACTCAGTGCCATGCCACAAAATTCTGCCTTTACATTCTTCTTTGCATTTGCTACTTCGTAACAGGGTTTAGAAAATTCTCTTTGCATCCTTCCCTTTCTTATTAACCTCTTTCTTCTATAGAACATGGAGAATCTTAATGACTAGTACTGTAAGAAAGAGCACATCTTAGTAGGAGTTTATTTGAATTCAGTGGGTTCTAAGCTTATAGTATTCACCCTCCTTATTTCCCTGTGCTTGGGACTGCTGAAGTCTAGGCAAGGTCATGTAGGGATTGGATATGAAATATCAGATCTGGGATAACCAGAGGAGGAGAAACATCTTTCCTTAGGAGAATTGTTAAAAGGATTGGCTGAGGTACAGCCATTCAGGGAACTGCTTAGTCACTCCAGTTGCTCAAACAGGACCTGATTTTTTACTCACTTGAAATCAATAATAAAACTCTCTCTGTACAGTAAGAACAAGAGAGAACCATTCATTCCTCAGGTGGACCAGAGTTTAACTAAACAAGCTCACTGGGCACTCCTTTTACAAATATTCTACCGGGCTTGGAAGGTTTTTGCTTCAGAGAACCAATTCTGCACATATTTCCTATGAACAGACACTTCTTCCTCTGCCACATCAGAGTGCAAAAACTGGTTGCTTTCCTTGCATTAACTTGGATGAAAGAGGTGCCCTTTCAGAGCAGACTTTGACCTATTCAATGCTGTCATCTTGACTTACATTTTGTTTTGTTTCTGAGTGTCTGATGGTTTGTAGCTTCAACAATCAGCTGTCTGCAATTTCCTTCCAAGTGAGTCACATTCTGTCTCTGATATTATACATCATATCTGCAAGATTCTGCATGAGCTCAAGAAGTCATATTCCTGAAAACATCTACAAATCAAGCTCTGCTTGTAAGGTTGCTCCTCTGAGATCAGGGCATTTTGAGTCTTCAGAGAACCTACTACACTGAGGCAAAGTTGATGACAAGGAGGGCTGATCTTCCCAACTTCATGGAACCCAAAGAGATGTTCAACTGTCCCTACATTTCATAGATTATTAGTGAACTCTTTCTCCCTTTTCCTAACTAATGTAACTATTGTCTGAGATGTCTTTTGCAGCAGTGCTGCATGTGACAGCACAATAAATACAGTTCTGCAGCCCCTGTAAACACTTGGCATCTCAGATTTGTTAGGACTTCCTTCATGTCTGGTGGTTTTTGACAAAGATACAATTAATAACAATAATAACAATTGCTGTTCTCAAATATCTCCTCTCATTGACTACCATCAGTCATATTCTTTTACACTGGTTTGGTTTTTCACTTCCCAAAGAAAATTTGTTTGGTTTGAATCTTCCCCAAACTTTGCAATGGAAACTTTGTGATTTTTTTTTGGTGGTGGTTTTTTGTTGGGGTTTTTTTTGTGTGTGTGTGTGTGGTTTTTTTTACACTGTAGCCCCTTCTTCATTGGCTTCTTTATTATTTCAAAATGTTCCTGATAAAGTGGGGATAACAACCCTACCAAAAGCAAAATAAAATATCCAGGCCTTGGCACTTGAAAATATGCAAATAGAAGTAGGATCCCAGCCCTGTCTGGACTCCTCTTCAGTTTCTGCAGGTTTAAGGTATGTTTAAAGAAGCAGTTTACTGTGGAAAGTGCAATGTTTTGTTTGCCATGTCCTGCTCCACAGTGGAAGACTGAATGTCGAATGATGACAGCGCAGGGTGGAAAATTTCCTAGTCTGACCGTCTGAGGGTGAAAATGAAAGTTAAGGAGAGTGCTAAATTTGCAGAGATGTGCCAGTAAACCTATTCCTTCCTGTCTGCTCACTGACAGTTAGGTTAAACCCAGACATGCAGAAAGAACAGAATTCCCTCATCAGTCACCCTCTCCAAAATTCCCAGGGATGAGGAAGTGAGGGAGGACCAAAGCCATCTGACAGTCAATAGCCAGACTTTGTTGTGCCTGGCTGCACGTTGGCCCAGGCAGAAGTGATTGCTGGCACCTCCTGACTCACCCCTGAGATCCTCAGCCACAGCAGCAAAGACAAAATTACAGCAAAAAAAGAGCAAAATAGCAATTAGCAGCTGACTGGGCCTAAACCCTGCATGCTGCTGTCACAAGCTGGGCTCTGTGTCCTGTACTCCTGGACATCATTTCACTACACTGAAGATGTCCTTGTGTGGAACATAAGGAAAAGCTGGCCTGTGGATTGGGAAAAGGCATAGAACAGCGTTTGGTACTTCTGTTCCTGCAATCCATGCTTGTCACAGTAGAACAGGAAAAAAAATGACTGGGAGATTACTGTGTGCAAAAAGAGTTTTATGCTTGAAAAATAACAGCACACTACAGAGCTGCAAATGTTTTCTTTAGTAAAATCATGGTCTGAAGAAGAAACTCCAGTTTCAGTAACAGAGCACTGGCTGAGGCCAGTAGAATCTCTAACAAGGACAGGTAACAGAAGAGATTTGAATACTGGTTTTGAAAAAAACAACCCATAAATTTGTGGGTCAAAATGAAGAACAGAATATTGAAGTATAGAAGTAACTTAAGTTCCGAATCTAAAAGCTTTGGTGTTTTTACTCCAAAACACACAGCACTGTTGGAACAACTTCAGTAAAGCTTACGTGCTTCTCTTTATTGGTGACATCTGAGTCTCTTTTCCCTACAGCTGCCTTTTTCTACTCAGTTGTTTCCTGCACATTCAGGTGTCACGCTTTGGACAGTGTACCTTAGTCTACACAAAACCAAAACACGCTGACCCACTTTCCATGTTTCCTGCATGGAGACACAGGGGTTTTCTCAGGTGATTTTATGGCTCTGCTTTATCTATATGCACTGTTTTACTACCTCAATTGTTTTTAAGGACTCCTTGCTAAGCACTGTAGTTAGGCCAATCTTGCCTATATCTGCACAACTTTCAGTGTCAGTGTGAATTACATCACACTTTCAAAACTTTCCATGAGAGTGAAATTGCCTCTCCTCTGCTCTTCCTGACAGGGACGTGGTGCCCGAGGGTGTGGGGTGTGAGCTTACAGCTCCTTCTCTAGCAACTATCTACCTTCTCCTACTAAAAAAGACAATTTCCATGGCACGTTCTTCAGAGTATTTCTAGTCAGTTTTCATTGATTTTGAGCTGCAAGTCCAGCTCAATTGGCTCTCATCTTCCCATCCCTGCAAAGAGCCTGGCTCCACCTCTTCAGTGACCTGAAAGCCCCTGGAAGGCTGCTCCTCTTCTGGCTGAACAAGCCCTGCTCCTCCAGCCTCTCCTCATGAGGCAGCATGGTGCCCCAGCCCCAATCCCCTTGATGGCCTCCACTGAAGTCACTCTTTGTGTACTGGAGGCCCAAACTGGACTCAGTAGTTCACCAGTGAAGGATGCAGATACTCCAATGGTGCTGCTTTTCCTTCACTCTCCTTCTATAGGAATTCCAGGCTAGGGACATACTATTTAGCTTGGTTTTCATTCAGTGAACAAATACACTGCTGGTTGAGACAACTGCTGACCACAGTGACAGAGAGGATGGTCTTTGAAGCTACCTCTGGAATGGGGGACACCACATGGGAGTTTGAAAAGTCGCTTACTAAAAATACAAAAAAGAGATGTGGAGGAATATGTGTTGACAAGGTCAGGTTCTAGAAAATGATGGGTGGCTTTATGGAGTGAGTTCAAGTCATAATAAACAGTCCCAGTACACACATCAAAGGATTGTTGCAGATTAATTAGCAGGTGCTATTAGTAGCCATAACAATTTTTGTCTCAATTTCTGAAAGGATAAGATGCAAAACAATTACTTCATTCAGTCTAAATGTTCCACCCAACTGTTGCAGTGAGGGGTATTTGGACCACAGGCTCCAAAGCAAAAGGAGCTGATGCAGACTGTGTACATCACATAAGGAACAGAAACTGCAACTTTTTTGGTCAAAAACATATTCTTGCCTCACCTTGTTTTTATGATGATCACTTTTGATTTAGTCATCTGAAACCTGTCAGAAGGGAAAATAAAGGGGAATTTTCTGTGACTTACAACAGTGTCCATTGGGTTTGGGCAGCTCAAGAGACCTCTCTGACCAGCACAAGCTGAAAATCACTATGACATTTCCTTCTTTCTTCTCATGTACCAGCTTGGAAGACTTAATTGCAATCTGAGAATTCTCCAAAAGAAAACACTGCTCCTCTTCCTAGTGGTGTTTTTGGGGTCAACAGTTTCTGTACTTCCATGAAGTGTCAAAGTCCCTGTCCAATGTAACACCCTGATCCTGATTTTCTCCCATGTTTTTGCTTTTGAAGTCCCATTTATTTTTAATGGAAGAGCAAAGATGCATGTGTGAAAGACAGACGACTGGGACCCTGTGAAGACTTCACATTCATAAGAGAGAAATCCCTGCAGTTAATGCCTTGATTTGGTAGAACAACCACTGCAGAAAAGCTGACTTCTCAAGTTACTGACACCTTTGGAAAAGGATGTAAGAAATGACAGCTTGTGCATGGTTTTGGTAGGGTCTTGTAATAAGTTCCTACCCAGCTGGATGGTAATTCTGCAGGAAACACAGCATCCCATCTCTGACTAACCAGCAAATTGAGTGCACTGTGGAGAAGGAAGGACCCAGGCCAGCGGTGAGACAAAAAAAAGGAGCACAGTATAAACCACTGCCCAGCAAACCATCAGCTCATCTTTAAATAGACTGCTGGATTTAACACTGTTAAAGTTGAAAACAAGAAAAAAGGAAGGCAGTTCTTCAGCACTAAAGGCAGCAGCAGGACTTTTAATATTTATTTTTCCAAAAGACCATATGAGCATGGGAAAAGAAAGCAACTAATTACTGGACAAAAAAACTTCAGAATTCTTTCTGCCTTCCCCTCACATAGAGTGATGCCTTTGGGCCCAGATTCCAAGCTGATTCATGGAAGATATATTTGCCTTCAGCATCAGACCCACCACCCAGGCTGCTGCAGACACTATGTTTTGTAAAACTGGAAAAACAAAACTGTTTCACTTTTTATTCTGGTAACCATGATTGAGCACAGGCCAGTCATCTGAGTATTCCAGGCAGTGAAAAATGGTCTAAGATGGTGGATGCTACTGAAGTAGATGGGAGTCTTTCCCTTTGATTCCAGTGGCTTCGGCTCAGATCCCAAGAACAGCATGGAAAGTAAACATCCTGATAAGCAATTATCCAGACTGCCTTTGTTAGTATAGACCAAGACAGAATTTGATAGAGCATGAAGGCAAGTCTGGTGTCTCCCATGTAACAGACAGTCCCTATGAATTCCAGAGCTTCTTACGAGTGTTACAGAGTTCTGTGGAGCAAAGCTACATAATTATGAGCTGTGATTTCTTTCAGATACTTGTAAAATTGAAAACACTTCCTAAGTAGTAAATAAATAAGGCCCTCCCCATATAGTGCAATAAAGTGAGTAGATTACAGGTTCAGTACTGTACCCAATCTATTCCTTTCAAAGCCTCATTGTTAGATCAAAGGGTTTGTGGTTCTGTTCCTCTCTCAACCAGACATGGATTGCATTCAAGTTCTTTTTATGCTAAATACCACTCATCTTGTGTACATTTTTTGTATAATTACCCCAGCTATAAAATCTGCACCTTTGCTTATGAGGCTAATGAAGTTAGAGTGCAGAGACTGGCTCTCCATCTCAAATTTCATAATAAACCCTGGATGCCTTTTCACTGCATTTAATCAATTAGAAATAACCAGACCTGGCATAGTGTCACTGTCACATCCTACAGGCTCTATTCTGCCAGTTGGGAGCAAGATTTGGAGATCTCGATATTTTAAAATCATGTTTCTGAAATAGTTGTAAAATGATCATTACCATGTCAGTACCCCCTAACTCAGAGACATGCTAGTGGAGAATAAGCAATTTCCTGCTGTTTGTCCCAAGTCCCAACCTGTCTGAGAGCTGCTGTGTGCCCTTTAAAGGTCTCCTGAGTTAAGCACCTCAAAAGCAATCTGAGAATTACTTTTGAAATCTTGGCCAGAAAGCTGCAATGTACTCTGTGAGATACTTCCAGCTTGGAAAAAGACAAACTCAACAGAGCTCTTGGGGGAGAGAAAGCTCCAAGACTCAACAGGTGTCTGCATTCTGTACTGTAAACTGTGGTTAAACACACAATTTCTGTGACCTCTAGAAATGGGAGGGAAAACAGAAAATAAAAGAGAAAGCAGCCCTTGCAGTTGCACAATTGTGGAAACCAAAATACTCTATTTTTTAAGCATGAAAAGTCAGTCCCCAGATTGACTCAGTATCAGGAAGGTGGCTCTAAAATATACAACCTTTGCCTGTGCCCATCATCATGACGCAATATTTTCCAGACTAACTTCTGTCTGACATTTGTTTTCAAACAGTTTTCCTTGTTCCTTGCTTCACACTAGCTGAGACTCAGCCTAATTTTTGTAGACTGCTAAGAAATTGAAGCAAGACTGAGAAAATCCCAGATCCTGTGTGATTTTATTTAATGCAGAACATGAGTCAAACTCATCATCTTCAAGAACTTATTGTCAGTTTTGCATCTTTTAAAATCCATTCTGCAGAAGGGGAGAATATTAATCAAAACACCAGCAGTTTTAAACTCCTCTAAACAAGAATGAATACCAGAGATGGTGCAAAAAATAAGGTGTAACAATAAAAAGATATTAAGTGCAGTGTTTTTAAACAGATGATGCTGAACCCTGGCAGAAGGAAGCCCACAGATAATGAGGCCATTCAGTCTGAAGCTGTGCAGCTGCAACTGAAAGAAAATATTTTATATGGGGTAGTGATACAGCCTGAGGCTGTACCAGGTGAGGTTCAGGTTGGACATCAGAAGGAGTTTCTTCACAGAAAGGGTTGTCAAGCATTGGCAGGGGCTGCCCAGGGAGGTTTGGAGTCCCCACCCCTGGAGGTGTCCAAGGAAGGCCTGGATGTGGCACTCAGAGCCCTGGGCTGGGGACAAGGGGGGGCTGGACTCAATGGGCTGGGAAGTCTTTTTCCTGAATGATTCTGTGAAGCATCCAAACCAAGCTGGCTCAGAAGCTGCTGATTAAAAAAACAAAAAACAAGTTAATCCTTTTCCAAATGGATTCATGCAGAACATGAAGGCAGATTCTTCTGGGGGAAAATTCACTCAAGCTGATAGTTACAGAAGTGGTAAGTTCAGTGTCCACTGGTGAGGACAGCAAACAGCAGTCCCAGAACTTTCCTCTTCAGACTACAAGTGAAGTGAGCAATGCCAGGGACCTCTGCCCCAGTGACAAACACAAACACCGTTAAGCTCTTAGGTGCAAGTGACAGATGTCTCCCTCTGCTTCTAAACTTTTAAAAAACTGTTTTAAATATCAAACACAATTATGAGGAAAACAGAAAACAGTCTTCAAAGAACAGGTTTTTTTTAAAGTTAAAGTGTCTGCCCTGCTTAATCACAAGCTGAAAGGAGTACTTGATGACTAGTGTATACTTCAGTTAACACTATTTCATAAAACCTGGCTTGACAGAAGTATAAGATAAATTAATCAAATAATACCAAAGTTGAAAGATGCACCAGCTGGCTCGTGCTCCAGCAGAGGTACATCAGCTCTGAGCAGCAGGCAAGGCTGCAGGAAAGGGACAGACCAAGTGGGCAGTGCAGGTCGGTGTCCAGCAGGGCTGTGTGCCAGGGACTTGCTCTAGACTGCTCTGACCAAGACACTGCTCACCTCAAACCACCCCTGCTCTTTGGGGTGACACTGAAGGATGTGACATTGTGGAGCATAAAGCTCTAATGACTCGTTCTTACCGTTTAGGGTCAAGGACTCTCACAATGAATAGATATTATAATATTTAGTATTTAAGACTCACAGATGTGCTGCCTGTTCAGTTTGCAGCTCATCAAAGCTTTATATGAAGGCACAATTTATAATGCCATGTTAAAAGCTTTTACAAATAAGAAACTGTTTCCTTTAAGAAAGATGTGAGAGAATATTATTTGTTCCTCCCAGAAATAGCGTGTATTCGTCTTCCTTACAGCATCACAGTAAAGATTACTTCCTTATGACATTTGAAAATGAGCCAAACACCATGGAGGAGAGGTTTTTGTTTAGCATCAAGTCCTCATGCTCAACTGTCCCTAAACAAAAAGCAATGCCTGTGACATAACCCACCACATGAGGAAGTTTACGAAGTGCTAAAAAATGATTTAAAGAATATTCCATTACTGACAAATGGTGCTAAGCAAAGCCTGTCCTGGGTTGGAAATATTCTATTCAGTATCCACAGGGCTCAAATGACTTTGGTGGCGAGTGTGAATGGAAATCAGTAACACTTCTGACACAAGAATGTGATCAGAAGTGTATTTGTCTCTGGCCACGTGAAGGGCAGAATGCTATCCTGGATATTACATAAAACATGAATTTACAGTCTCGTCCGTACCAAAACCTGAGATGAATACATGAATTACAAAAATAAATAAAAGGGAAAGATTTTCACTACATAGGAAGCTTTTACTTGAGGCTCCAAGGCTGGTAATAACCAAAGTGGTCTTCACCATTTCTCTGTGGACTTAAGAGCAAGAACATAAACACTAAAAATACATTGACCAACTTACTGTTACTGCTCCATCTTTTGACATGTTACTTCCATATTTGTAATGTACAGATTATTCACACTCAATCTCAGCTTTAGGTTTCCAAGGCTGTGTATACACAAAACAGAAAGCATAGCCCCAGCGTTGGTTCTGGCCTTAGACTGGATGTTGGTAAGTCTGTAAAGTGATGTAAATTATTAATTTCTCCATACTTCAAGAATGTAAAGCATGATAGCACTTTATTAATCAGAAGTCTCCCAACTGTCTTTCCTTGTTCTAATGTTTGTCTTGCTCTTGCATAACAAGCCTCCAGTGAAACCCTCACTACCTTAATCAAGACTTGCCCACATACAACCTTTGAACTGTTAACTTCACTCAACTCCTAATTGTGGAGTACCTACAAGAAGTTATTGGTCTTACTGGATCAAGATCTTACTGGAACCGGCTGCAAAAGTGGTTTTGGCAGAATGTAGTCATTACATTTGTGTCAACACAATGAAAACCCTGAGCTAGCCAATGGCACAGGATACTCTTCTCCACTGAAACTGCTGGTGGCAACTGAATGCTCCTGCAGTGAGGCCACAAACCCAGGGCTTTGACACCACCTCCTCACTGGCCCTTGACCACTGGGTTACTGCAATCACCTATCAACAGCCTAGCACTTACCAGAACTGGCATAGAAATCGGTTCCTCTTTGCAGTAAAAGAAACTGAGGCCCCTGAATACACTTGTTTCCTTTTACTGACATTATCCCTTGCTCTGTCAGCAGCCTCAAGAGCATCACAAGTTTATTGAACTCTTCAAAAATAATTACAGAACACATCACAGCCTCATTTACCCACCATCTTTATGGTCAGAGAATCTGGAGGACTGAAAATGGGAACACAGGGAGAGCTGCTCAGACACAGGTGAAGAGAACTCACTGTATAACTTCAGGTCAGACAGGTCAGTGAGTGATAAAACTGGACAACTCCAGGGTTGTCTGGAGTTGAACAGAAGTCTTTGGAATAATAATTTTGGTCAAAAGTACTGAAGCTCTGCCCAAAACCCCTTTCAGAGTTCAGGTTGTCATCTACATCTGAGTTACTATAACATTATTGGTCTCAAATTATGCTGCTGGAGAATGGAATTTGTTTAATGTCTTGAAAACATAAAAGCCTCAGCTCTGCAGCTGAAGAAGTCTTCAGTTCAGTCAATACAGAAACATGTCTGAGGTACTGGGGGTATTATTACAAGGAAGTAAATAGTTGTTAGCATCATATCTCCTCATCAGCAGGAAAATTACTTGTATATCGAGTAAATAAAGTTATCTTTGACTCTATTAAAAAGCTTTTTTTTTACTTTGAAAACCAGATTATGTTTGTAGAAAAGTCCCTCAGACATCTCCTCGTGCCTCCAGCTGAATCACTACTACCAAAATATTTAGTCATGATGTCTCTTGCCTCACCAATCATGTTCCTTGTCTTCACCCTACTGAGAACTGAATGCTCTATCACTTCCCAAACCCTAAAATTCACAGATCCTGGTCCTCCATATCAATTACATCTACCATACCTTTGGTCTGATGCTCCCGTATCCTAGATGGCACCTCAGACATCTGGAGCTGCAGACAAGCCATGGCTGTACCTTCCAGCTCCATGGTCCTTTCCCTCTTGAACTGGCCATAAATTAAATAACAGGCATGTAAGGATGATTTAAACACATGCAATTATCCTATTTTGTAACTGAACAAAATATTACATCTCACACTACCTAAAGTCAATTTAAGCCATAGAGGGGTGTGATCACTCCACATTTAAAGTTCAGGAAACTGCCATTAACACTGTTAATCCCACTAAGTTGTAGAGTTTTGTATCACTATTGCAGTGATACAAAATTCAGTGCATCTCCATGCTACAGACCACACACACAGAACAGACCTGGAGAACAGCACAGGTCACCTGTTTGCTGGTCTTGATCAGAAGCAGAACATTCTATCAAAAATGTTTGAGCTTTTTCATTAGTGCTCAGGATCATACTGGATATTCCTTATCAGCTGCCAAGGTTGGAGCTTTCTGTGCTCTACCTTGCACCAAATTATTTTGAAAGTTTAAACCAGAATGGCTGCATTTAAAAAAAATGTACCAAGGTAGAAAGACAAGTGGCTTTCCTCATATGGAGAAACACGAAGTTAAGCAGAAGGGTGGCTCCAGCACAATACTGAGTATCATCTGGTACAGAAAAGGACTTGAGAAGGAGAAATAAGTGGAGTAGAGTCAAGATGAGAACAGCATTAAGGAATAGGTAAAACAAAGACAACAAAAGTTAAGGGTGCATAAGGGTGATGTGAAAGACAGGAGTAGAGGAACAGTAGTGGCGATAGCAGAGGGAAGTATAGCAGAGAGCAGGAATTCCAGGAGAGGAGGGTTAGCAGGGAAAAGGAAGTTTTTTGATCCAGTACTTTCTGAACTTCAGTGGCAGCCCCGTTTCTGTCGCAGCCTTGCCAAACCCTCCTGGCCCATGGCGAGCAGCTCATTCCTGCCCCGGCCCGGCCCTCGGGACCGCGGCGCCCGGGCGGACCGCCG
>VXAX01005558.1:118193-141673 GCA_013399835.1 Leptocoma aspasia
CTCAGAGGGCACTGACCCCCGCTCAGAGGGCACTGACCCTCCTCAGAGGGCACTCTGACAACACCCACAGTCCCAGCAGAGGCTGATGTGACCCAGCAGAGTGCCTGCCACAAGCAGTGTCACACACAGGATGAAGCGCTCGGTCCCCAATGCACGGTGACTGATGCAGGGGAACCTTGTCCCCAAAGAACCTGCACAACAAGTGTTACCACACACTGCTAGGGTTGATCCAGGCCCAACAGTATAATGGAGTAAGTTGCTCAAATGTTAGGCAAGCTTGGGCTTTAACTTAGAAGTTCGTGATTATACAAAGCAATTTACAAAATTAAATTTCTTCAGAAATATTAATTTAGCTTCATGACATGCCAGTGAAATATAAATTATTGTATTTATGTTATCCAAGAGAAAACTTCAGGCAATAATTCTAACATAGTACTGGGCTTGACTGCAAGTCCTCTAAGGATGTTTACCGATGTCCTTCTTGGTTTCATCCTTCCTCTTCTACTTCTGGTTTTTATACTGAAAAAAAAAAAAGAATTTTTTTTAATGAGAAAGAGCACATAACTAAGTAAATGTTCATACCAACAAGGCTTTACAACTCTTCTTCTGATCCACATAAATTTCTGTCCATTTTCTTTAAATTCAATTGAAATTTGGTAGGCTTTCCCTTTGCAGTATAAAACAATAAATCAGGCACAGTTATTGACTAGATTGTACCTGCTGGGATTTGGTTACTGCTAAAATATCATAATCTGTGACTAATCTGTGCTTGCTCCTGTAACAATTCTCATTTGGATTTCGTGGACTGGCAGAGAGAAGGACTTAACAGTCACTTAGTAAATTAAATCACAGATATTTAGAGAGCAAGTTGAACTTTTGACTTGTTTTATTATACACCATGTTAAGGTATCACACTCCCCAGCCAGACTGAAATCCCAGGAAAGCACAGACTCTCAGCTGTCTAATGGAAACCCTCCTCATTCTTCTGAGAAAGCAGTCTGACAGCACAGGGGCAGATCCACTGGGTGACAACTGTGCACAGGGGAGCCCAGCACCACAGCTTTGCCCCTGTGTGGTCTACCCCTGATCTCTGCAGCCATGGGCAAGGTCTGAGGAAAAGCAACAGTGGCTCTGGAAGTTCATGTAAATTGTCTAAGGATAGATGTTGTTAGGAAAGCAGATGACACATAGCAAGATATGGCTTGCAAAATGCTGTATTTAAATTTTTTTCTACTATAACAGAGTGATACTAGCCACCACTACTGATATTTAACAGAATTCTTTATGGAAACAAAGACTTACACAGAGACCAACCTATATTGTTACTGGTTCTGAAAAAAACCCTACCATTAGTTTATACTGACTAAGACAATTTTTAAACAAAAAATGTCAATCACAGGTCCCTCCTGGCTGGGTATTTCCTTTCACCCAGACACTTCAACATCCAGTACAACAATTCACTATTCAGAACTTGCTTTCCAATGTTTTCTTCTTTGTTCTGAACTGAAATCAAACTGCAGACAATCCGAAGCACTTACTTTATTCATCACCCAGTCAGCATCTTCAATGGCTCTCTTAATGATCTGCTGGATTCGCTCAGGATCGTCTTCATCAGCATGGACTTTGAAACTCTGCAACATTCCAAGCATCACTGACTTGTCAACACAACACTTGTCAAAATAAAGACAGCATTTAAATCTCAGAAAAATATTTGTTGCAAATAAACTGTTGGTCTAAAAAGGTAAAAGTACACATTGTAACACCTGGCCATCCTCTTCCCTTAAAGAATCTGGTCATATGGAATTTCATGTTAAGTATTCTACTCCCTTCATACATCAACAACAAAAAAACCCCAGAGAACTTCAATTCATAACAATTGAAATTGTCTGGTATGTTAAAAGTAGAAACAGGACAACAGGTATGACCAAAGGCATGAAATTACTTCCATATGAAATATGGAATATGAACAGTCAGATGAGATTTACCCAGGTGGGGGGGATAGATAAATGACTGACAAGGAACCAGTAGGTTTCACCATAAAAGATGTGTTTATGGAGTAAGTAATGACTGTTCACTCTCTTGACTAACACAAGAATTAGAGATGAAAGCCAAGAAAAATAGGTTTCATATTCAAAGCAAACAAAAGGAAATGGTCCTTCCCGCACTCCTTTCAAACGCACGAGGTCTCAGGCTTGCAGGAGAGCAGTCTCTGCCGGTTGGGAGAGCGGCAGAAGAGCCCCCGGAGGCCCGGGACGCCGGAGCGCACCTGCCTGATGGCGTGCCGGTAGTGCTGCTGGACGGGGCCCGGCGGCAGGCGGCGGCAGCAGCGCAGCAGGTACCGGTACAGCTGCACCGAGCTGCGCACCAGCTCCGCCTGCGGCAGCGGGGACATGCCCGGGGCTCTGCAACACACAAACCGCAACAACCGTGAGCGCACCGCCGGCGCGGAAATGAGCACAGCAACAGCACACTGCCACAACACGGCCGGCGGAAAAAGAATAAACCCCAGCTCGAAATGAATGAGAACTTGCTGGGGTTCCGGACAGACGGGCTTGGCTGTCACTGCTCAGGGGAGTGAAACGCGAAGCGCGGAGGGAGCTCACTCCAGAGCATCACCTGGTGATGGAACAGCCTCTGTGCCAGTGCTTTACACACAGACTGCCAGCGGGACTGTCGCTAAGTACCCAAACCTGTCACAGCCCACAGCGGGGCTCCTGCTTGCTAAGCCAGGATCCTTAAAGTCCTTCAAACTTCCAGTGCTTTCCTTGAGCATCCCTAGGAGTTCATCCACATGGCGTCTTTTTAGAATGAGGATGCTCATAATGGCTACAAATGGTGCTGGAATTTAACAATATTTCATATTTTCTCATTCCGTCAAGAATTTCAAGACTTCAGCTGGAAACAACATGGATAAATATAGGAGAAGACAGGAAAAAAAAACATTGTTAGGTTTAAATTTTACATGTATTGGTAACAGCAACAGGAAAAGAACAAATCTACGAAGTTTCACTTCCATAACTATATTTACATATCGTAACAGTAAGTCCATCCAAGTCCTATAAAGTGCTAATCAAAGACTGTAAATGCCTTGTCATTTAACAGATGGTTGCCATCTGCAGAGAACTAAATTAACATTTGGAAAAAGGCACTTTTTACATCATTACTCTTAAGAATAAAGATAATAAATAAGCAACTGAATAATGAAGTAGGTGCATGTCATTGTTTTAGCACCCATTATGATACCTACTCATTATTTGAAATTATTTTTTCCTTTTTCTGAAGTCCTTTAGCCAAATGTATTTCAGAGTACACCATGACAACTATTACATGCCTGGGCTGTATATATGCACAGTGGAGAAAATCTCCTCTCTATGCACCTATAAATGCCCATCATAATAGGATCCAAATACCCCCAGCCTTCAACACATTCATCTCTTGTTTTCTTCCAACATTTTTTTCTGTAAAATATTATTTTCTCTTTGCGGTGAAACCTATGCTGGGCATCAGCTTCATGCATTTTTGGTTCAGATTCATTTCACTTTGGCATTCAGATATGGGAGGTGATTACACACCCAAGAGTCAGCAGAGAGATCCCTGCATTCCCCTTCAAGCAGCAGAAAGACAAGCAACTCCAAAATGTGACTCGTAACATATAGACTGAATTATTCTCTGCCCTTCTCTTCATGAGAGAGAGAAGTTTTTATCATCCAATACAGAAAACTGGAATATGTAGTTGGATTCAAATTGATCTGAACCCAAGTTTAACTTTACACCGAGTTTTTTGGCCTATATCCTTGGCTGGTAAGAATTTGTATAATTCCACTGACCCTAAGAACCCAACCCTGCATTTCACATATTCCCACTAAATACAGTGAAACATCCCAAAATTCAATACAGATCCCAAAATACCCTTTGGGACTGGAGCCAATTTGTGAAGTTGTTTCTAGGCTTTGATGTGTAAACTCATCATATGTCACTGTGCTCTAATTAAACCTAAGTGGTGCAATAGATTTCCTGTCACAAATGCAAAGATCCCTCATGTGCTGGGACTATCCAGGACAGCTTGCTCCAGCACACAGAAAAGCAGCTCTGTGAGGGAGAAAGGAACCAGTCATGGAAACATATGGATATGGAAAGATGAAGCTGATCAATGGAATTGAAAATGTTTCACTATAGATAATTAGGAATTTTCCACTGCAGTAATTTTTCACAGGAAAACGATGAGCTGTTGAATTCAAATTGTGTGACAAATACATTTGCACTGATGAATCTTTTTGGGGAAAAAAATGCTTCGCCTTTCCATAAATACTGGACTTTCTAAAAGACTTGAAGATGGAAATTTTCACTCCATCTATTATCAAACTCCTATGAGGCTCTCATATTCAAATTAAAAAAACCAAACCACCTGAGTTCTGACAGATTCACAGCTCCAAAAATGCTACAAATGCGGTGATATGGGCAAGCTTCACAGGGAAGTTTATCACCAAAGATCTATGTTTTTCTTAGGATGTAATTTCACCCAGGGAAAACTTCACCGGAAATCTACCACAGCACATGGAAAACTTGATGGCTATTTTGGTAAAGTAGCTGTTTAATAAGAAATAATCTCATGACTTGCCCATTGTTAAATTTTAAGATACTGGTGCCCTGTACAAGCACACCTCAACAGGGACTAGACCCTGACAACAGGTAATGCTACACTCTGCACTTGTGCACCAGGGTGCACTGGAGAATCTGCACAGCCTCTACTGTGATTTGCTCCTTCCTCAGCACAAAAAGGACAATGAAGCACAGTAAGAATCTGCACTGTTGCCTTTTGTTCTAAAAACATCTCCCCTCGAATCCCACAAATGTTACCAGTTTTATCTGCCACGCAAAAACACTCGACCTCACAAAATCTGGCTATAATACTGACTAATAATGTAAATCTCCCTCTGATAACTTAAATATCATGCACAGTACAACAAACAAACTATCTACACCAAGAACTGTTGAGTCAGAAATAAAATAATCTGCTAATTGTGCTTTTCTGGAATGGATGACTGTATAATGTCCTAATCAGAAGGCTGAAATCACATTTGCATTTAGATAAAGCCCTGTTCACAAAGAGACAAGTATAAAAGGAGACACTGAGACTATTGTGGCATTCCTATGCATTGCATAATCATTTACATTCCTGATAATGATATTCAGATAGTGAAGCAAAGGCTGACCGAAGCCAATTAATCTTCCCTCTGCATTAGCAGGTTTGGCAATTGACCCTGTGCACAGAAGAACTCTGATGAAGCTGAGATGACACTATGCCACTGCTCTCAGTTTACTTTTTTTTTTTCCTGCTATTGTGAGTGTTTTTCAAGCAAATCCCCACAGTTCAACAGTCCCGATCCCAATCCCTCTGAACCAGTTAAACAGCCACCAAAGCTGGGCTCCAGAGACTGGAAGTGTTAATTAAAGGACTGCAAGAGTTACCTGAGCTGTTGCTGTTTACAGGTTGTCTCTTCCTTCCCGTTCTGCCCTCTCTTTCCCCAGTGTACAGACTAGAGATGTGTTTTAGTACTTTGCAGTATTACACCCTCAGAAGTCTTAACTCAGGAATTTGATTCCCCACCCTCATCAAGCCTCATGATCTCAGGAAAAACAAGAATGTCAAAATAAGAAAGAAATTGGAAGCCTTTTGAAACCTCTTTAACTACAAAATATCTTAGTTCCTGCTGTGACATCAGCCCAGGAAGGCACCCAAGTGAACTGCTGCTACCCGGAAGGTTCTTCCTCTTTGGTTGCATGCGTCCTCCCTTCCAGGTTCCCAGATGCAAGCCCGTGATGCAAGGCACTCGTTGTGCCCCCGCTTGGGACACAGCTGCCCTCGCTGCTCAGCACACTGTCACACCTCCCTCGGTCCCCAGTGCCACGGCAGCGCCTGGCACGTCCAGGGCAGTGCGAGGGGCTCTGCTGCCCCAGGCAAACCAGGCAGCGTCTGTCTGTCCAGCCTGCTGAGAGGCAGGCAGAGGCTCGGAAGGCTTGGCAGCCCCGGGCACGGCTGCCCCGCAGCCCCAGCCCTGCTGTGTGGGTGAGCACGGACAATGCTGCAGTCACTTCCCAGCAGCCACATCTCGCTGGCTCTCATTGAGGTCTGCGGCTTTGATGTGATCGCTTCTGACGAGCCGGGGCCGGGCATTGTTGGGGTTTTGTCCTTTCTGAACACGAGCTGCTGAGTCCCCTCGCATGAGTGATGGTAGCCCTGTTCTGTTCACTTCTATTTCTGCTCCTCTCCCCTTTACGCTTTGATTGATGCATGAGGCAGAAGCAGTGCCAGGTGACTGTGCAGAACAATCTGGAGGCACAGCCCTGCACTGTAAAGTTTGCTTTACACAATACTTGTAGAGCACATGAAGGATTAAGAACTGGCCAGTGACAGATCCCGAAGATCTCTTTGTTGACAAGGAATCACCACTGCTTGGACACCCTTCATGCAGTTCTACAGCATTAGGTCAGGCCTAATGCTATTCAACAATGTCACCAGTTTGCAAATATAAAACGTAAGAAATTATAAATATAATATAAATACAAAATATACAATTGTAATTGATGAAACTTGAGAATGACGAAGAGTGCTGGAGCTGGGCATAATGACCGCTTGTATAAATTAACCAAAGCCACAGGGCAGATGTCTTAGCTTACACCCTGGCTTTCTACCACACAGCAGAGACATGCAATACTTCAAATAAAACACTCAGGCTTTTGCAATCCTACACCAGTGAGGAAACATTCTGCCCATGCTGAGGCCAGATTACCTTGTTCTGTATAATTAATAAGCACGATCAGACTAATTAGAGTAATATTCTTTGGCGCATGCTCACTAGTGAGGGCAGGAACCTCCCTGGTTTAGGTGCAATACAAACTCCTCCACTTTTTTCTCCTGAAAATGATTCTCTTGGCTTAAAGGAAATTCTGAAAGGCACAGTCTCAAAAGAACTTTTTCTTCCCAGCTCTGAATTGCTTGGTTCAACTGCTGCTAAAATTAATTTTGTTCTCAGTGGCCAAATCTGTAAGCATTTACCTTTGGGATCATGCCTGAATAGGAATTGAGTTATCAACTTTAAACCAAAACTGCCTGTTCATTCCTTTCTTGTAAATATTGTACTTTGAAATGTTCCAGTGCTTAGTTCCAGCTCAGCAATTGTGATTCTCCTAACTAGTGCAACCTTTCTGGCTGAGCCTGTATCACCTTCTAAAACATCCAACTGGGCACCAAATCAGCTGCCACAACTGTTATTGATGGACAGATACCCCATTGGCAGCGTAAGGCATGGAAGTGCCTTTGAAGGACAAAACCAGGCTGTCTGATTAATGGCCACATTAACTCTATGGACTACGGCTCAGACAAGCATGGCAAGAATAGTAAGTCTTATGTAAGGTTTTGTAGTGGTTTCTCACTGTTCAGGAAGGACTGAAATTGGTTAAAGTTTATTTTACCATTATTCCTTAACACATGCTCACTTTGCTCAAGCAATCCAACTTTATAATTAAAAAAAAAAGTCAAGAGGGTAAAACAAGGAGCTGTCAGTGCAGAAAGAGCTCTGCTTAGGAAAGTACAAGAGTTGACAAACTCGTAAAGGTGGACAGTCAGAATTTAAAACAGCAAAAGAAGTCACTGTGATCCACACTATTGCCTAAGTTTAATTAAAAAATATTCAGTTTTTTGAACCAAAAATACTCCTCTGAACCTTCCCTTAGTGCAAACATCACACCCACCCTACAAGGGAATAAACCCTGTGCAGTGTGACCTCTCCTCTTCCTGTTCCCCCCAGCACATCCCTTCCAGCCCTGGCTGTGCACATAATCCCTGGATGGTGATGATGGGGCTTGTGCCCTACCCTGAGATCTACACCTCATCCTGGAGTTGTCCTTCCCAACTCACATTATCCTTCACAGCAGTGTCAGGAACAACTCAATGTCTATTATTCCAAATCCACACCTGCTGAAATTTAGCATCTGCCAATCCTTCACTCTCAATCCCAGTAACAATCTGAGCCAACCCCTTCCCTGGCATAAACCCTGTCTGTGGTGGAATTAAACCATGGATGAATTTGACCCACCACATCCTGAGCAAAATCCATGTTGCTGGGAGCAATGTTTATAAGAGCAGTATTACAGGACATGTAAGTCTGGGTGCTTTAGCCTCTTAGGGGGATTGGCCCAGCTCACTAATCGGGGTTGTTTCCATACCAACAGCTAATCGGGCAGATCCCAGGTCTTTGGGACACTTCTGAGCTCTTAAAGCCATAGCTCAAGCTTTCCCCAAAACTTCACTGTCACTCTCCAAGGCCTAGTCTAGCTCAAAGGCAACCTAAGAAAAAGGAAGGTGTGGGCAGCAAGAAGCTCTTGCAATACAGACATTCCCAGAACCCTGCAGGACATTTGTTCTCGGCAGTACAGGACTGGCTCTTAACTGATTACACACAACACACCAACTCTGTTGAGTAACTAAACTAATTTACAGCTCTGGCAGAGATGAAGGGGGTGACAGAACTCTTTTCCCTTTGCGTTTATCAATACCCATCTGAGGGAATGAGCACGGCAGGACAATTCTGAGTGGCAAAAGCACTTGATGGAAATGCAGCTGCCTTAGGTTTCACCCATGATTCTGGTTTGTTTACATTTGGTGAAACCTCAGGAAAAGGGGGACAAAAGCTTTGGTTCAATCAAAGTCCTGGTGGTAACTTCCAGTGCTAATGATTAACTCAATTATGCTGAATTAATTTTATATAATTATCAGTGATGAAGCAAAGACAGCAACCCAGAGAAACTCTGAAAGACAGGAAGAACAGAAGTCTTAACAATACAAAATACCCTATAAATAGTATCTTTTCCCCCCAAACTGAGTAAAATACACAAAATGTGTTTATTACAGTCATCTGGCTTCACTCAACCCTCTAAATTACCCCCGTTCCCAGACAAATAGCTGTGAAATCCAGCAAGTGCACTAGAATTACAGCAGGCCCTGACGAATTTGACACAGCACTCAGCACAAGTGTCTGTCCCCATCCAATTATCTAAACAATGAAGATTTAATAATACATTTAAGAGATCCACAATGCTTCTCCTTTAACTGAAGATGTTAATTAAGAACACCTTTCTGTTGTACTGTTGTCAGTTGGGTGGTTTTTTTGAGGAACAATCTGGAGGATGCTGGTTGTGGAGTCTTTTCATTTGATCTGCAGTTTTTATCTCGTATTTTCAGACTTACTCAGTTCAAAACAAACAAACCCCAACTATAAAAACCAAACATCTATCTTTTTCCTTCCCCACTTAAAATTTCTGTGATTTGCTTTGAAAGAGTATTACAGAAATGCCTGCCTTGCTATGAAAATACACACATTTTACTAAGGGTTTTTTAATGCTTATGTGTTTAAAAAGAAAAGGTCAGTGGAGGCAAAAATCAGATGTGGTTAAGTCTTGGGAAGTGGGTTAAGTGACAGTGAAATCCAAGGAATTCTATGCAAATGAATGCTGGAAGTAGCACCAGAATGTCTCAGAATGTGCCCTGCTGCCTCAGCCTGGAGGAAGCAGCCCTGGTTTCAGGGTCAGACAAAGCACCCCGAGCTCAGGGAGGGCAGAGCAGCCCAGGCAGGACACAGCCCCAGGGCTGCCCCTGGCCCCTGTGCAGCCTGGCACAGACCCCACACGCTGCAGGTGGGGCTGGAGAGCCCCAGGGAAACCCTTCCCTGCCTTCTTCCCCTCCAGCGGCAGCGTGCGCACGGATTTAGCACTGCGGTTAGTACTTGCCTGTTGTAAGGGATTTAACAACTGCCAGCATCACTGTATTTAGTGTTCTACAGTCCTGCAGGACCAGGGACAGCCAGCCATGGAGACCTGGGTGCCTTTGCTCTCTGGCTTCAGCCTGAAATGCTGCTTGACATACCCCTGTCACAATGCTGTAAATACACAAGTTTCTAAGCTTCTACTGCATTTTTATTATCCTTGGTGACAAGAATAAAAATATTACCTCTATCATCACCAATTGCTTCTGAGGAGAGATTCCAAGTGCTTAAGATGTAAGAAATGAATAATATTTTTCCAATTTGCTAAGTAGGTGCTGCTCACACGCCCCCAGATCACTTCCTCCCTGAGTTCTGCTGGTTCTCAAACACAGCTGATCTTTCAGAACTCGGTTTAATTGCCACCAGGCTCTGATCAGACTCATCAGTTCAAAGCAAGCTCCATTACATTCATAATTTATGCATTTGATTTCAACAGATCATTTTGTGCCCAATACCGAGGGGTTTTAAAAAATATTATTTCTGCAGAGCCACTACATTTTAAAGTGGTGTGAGAGATTGTTCAGAGTCTGTGGCACTTATCTGGACAGCCACTCAAATTTTGCCCATGCCTGCTTCCCACAATCTCTTTCGTTTAGAGAGCTGAGTTACTGCTGCATGGGGAGGCATCCTGGGGAAAGGGCAGGCACAGGCTGGAGGGAAGCACCGCTCCTTCAGCCAGCAGACAGGCAGGAGCTGCGGGCTCACACAGCCCAAATGTGCCCCTGTCACACCGGGGTGTCGGCGTGACTGAGGAGCTGAGCAGCCCCTCCCTGCCAGCACCCCGCCTCCCCCACAGCTCCCTCTGCCCACCCCAGCCCTGCCGTCACAGCCTTCATCTTCCCTTTCATGGATCTTTGCTTGAAAAAGCATCACTGCCTCGATTGTCTATTTTCAGCCTACATTTAAGAAAACCCTTTGGTTCCATTTGTAGCCACATCCTGTCTCAGCCTCCCCCTCTTTTTGTTCCTAAATATAAGGCTGATGCAATTTGATGTGACATGACAAAATAGCACATTTGCATTGGCAGAAACTTTCTCTCAGCAGCAGTAATTAAAGGGAGTAGATGAGACATTGCTGAAATTGGTGTTTATTTAGCCTGGAAATAAAAGGCTTAAAGATGTCTTGAGAGGGATGTTCAAGTGTGTCACGACCATGAAACTCATCAATGAGTGCCGCCTTCTACAGGCTTCCTTTCTGACAAAGAAATGGTTACTCAAACAATGTCATTGATTTAAAGAGAGTAAAAAAAGAAACCAGAGTTCTGTACACCATATTCCTAACCAGTGAAAATTATTTAATGTGTTTCTTGGGATTATAAATAGTACCAGGACACTTGTGGTTCCACATTAAGACAAGGGCAGTCAATCTCTAACTTTAGAGCACAGGTCTCTCAACATGAGAAGAAAACCAAGATCTCATTGACCATGGTGAGAATTAGGTGCTTAGATATCTGAATTTTTGATCTGAGATGCAACAGCAGAGGACAGGTACTCACCTTCACCTACGACACAGACTTTCATTAATTGTCAAAGACGGAAATCCAGAAACAGCAGCCTGAATCCTGTAAATTCAACAGGATTCACACTACAGATTAAAACTCATCTACAAAACTCACGAAATAATTTACTGTGCCCAGTTTTGCTGAACAGATGCACAGCAAATGCCTGACAGGGTCAGGTAACGTCAGCTTCCTGTACTCTGTTCCATTATTGATGACAGCAGTAGAATGCAGTGGTGGAAGAAGAGCAGTATTTAGAAGTTTTGGGGGTTTTCTTGATATTTAGAAGGTAAATTTAGTTTACTTAATCCATATGAAGAATTCAGGGAAAGGTCTGGTAGCTGTTCCATAGGCCACAGGATTTAGCAGACATAACATGGTTTCAAGTGAAACTTCCTGCTCAGGAGCATCTTCCCTCTCCTTGTGCACACAAGGCTATTCTTTCAAACCCATCTGTGATCAGCTCAAAACCAGCAGCCCACGTTTTGAGCAGGCTGGTTTCCATCCTAACACAGATGGCACCAAGAACAGGGCAGGCCAGAAAAAAATCAGTTTGCATATTATGCTTCAGTTTTTATGGGTCAGATTACCATTCAAAGCCATCAAAATGGCAACCCATATGTGATGTGTCTGCCATGGGAACTGAAGTGATATACCATCAAAATCTTAACGGAGTTGGTTAGACAGCATTTGATTAACCATTGACTAAACTCTGATATTTAAAAGTAAAGACATTTTCCTTCCCAGATTTTTTTTTTTACTTTGACAGACCAATAAAATTGCTTTGGTGAGTCAATAAAAGACATTTTGCCATCTTCATCCCTGAACAACTGCACCGGCACGGCTCTCTTGGCAGAACGGAGCTCAGCTTCTATGCCAAATATTCGCTTCCTCAGTGAGCCAGGTGCAGATGTTGGCTATGTCATCTGTTCCAACTTCTTTGTTCTACAAGCCAGAAAATTGTTCCCACAGCTTTGGGGAGAAAATGGGGATCTGAAGAGCTCTTTGCATGCTTTCATTGGTGGGAGAATGTCAGATGTTTTAAAGACACTCTTGCAGAAATAAGAAATGTGTCATTCCCCGCACTTGTGACAATTAACCAGCAGAGAGCCGTGTCCTATGGATGCTGAAGGGATGCTGCACCAAGGTCAAAGCCATGGCATTCTGTTCCCAGTCTCCTACACATCCTCTGCCTTCCTGCAGTGCCAGCTACAGCCCTTTCCCTGCTCTAGGGGGGGCATTATCCCAGATGCTGCAAAGGCTCTGCTGCCACAGGGACAGGTCTTAAAGTGGGCAAGCCCCTTCTGGGAGAAGTCTATTGAATAGTAAAAGGTACTGGAAACGTCCTGCTATGTTATCATGGCACCTGGATCTCAAACAACTGCCATGCTGACTGACAGCCAGGGCCACCATCCCGTGTCACTGCCAATGGGAACATTCTTCAGTCACAAGTTTCTTCAGCCCTCTAACCTCTCTACGTGGTATTTTGGTCAATGCTGATGCTTCAGGTGCATATTCTCAACCAGATAAAATACACACAACAAAAAATTCACTTACAGCATCCAGAGTAGAGGAACTTTAATTATCTTCACAGATTAGGCCTGTCCAAATCCAAAAGTAAGCAAGAGACCTGCAGAGAAGAATCAATTTTCATTATCTGTTTCTCCTCAATTTGCTACTTGAAGTGCCATTAATAAAGAAGAGCTGAGAAGCCCATCCATAGCTCAATTTATCCCTATGGTAGCTTTCACTTTTGTCTGACCACTTATATCAGACATGGATGTATGACTTTAACATGAGCAGGCTGTTGCTTTCAGTCATCTAGCCTGAAAAGCTTTAAAAAATATATCCTACAAAAAGATTTAAGTAGAGAAAAATTCTGACTGAGGAGAACTGACCCTTCAATATTTCCTGGTAAGAGTGCTGGAGGTAAGAAAGCATTTACCTCCTTTAAAGAGCCACAGTTTCTTGCACTCAGAATTCTGTACAATGACATAATAATTACTTTAGAGTATTCTGTATACAAAAAACTGCTTTGGACCCAGGCAACAACAGACTGCACACAAGAAACTGCTTTTTCTTGAATACACATTTGTACAGTGAGTAAAGCAGAGCAACTCATTCTCTAAAGCCAACACTAATTTGTTTATTTAGAACCTCTCCTAAGCTTGTTGCAGTCAGGCAAATAGATTTCTCTGACTACCCAAAGATGAAATCTGGATCAGGTTTTATCTCAGATCCTGTCACAGAGATTTTCAAAAACTACTTGAAACAGAAGTCCTGGAAGATAACAAGAGAGACTCTAAACCGATCTGTTTCGCCTTCCTTTGAAAGACACAAGTCTTTGAAAAATCTGAGGCAAAACTCTTAAGCACATTTACAAACACAAGGATCAAAGCTGTTGTCACGGAAGAAATTTTTCCCCCCAAGTATTTAATAGTAGCACAACTTGGTGACATATGATTGACAACAGCTTGGGATGTTCAAGTTTTGGTATCTAACGTCAGCACTTATATTTGCCCTCTGAAGGCCACATCAAGATGCACACAAGCAGACTTACTGTAACAGGCCATGTGAAACAAGAACCCAGAAGAACAGACTCAACTTTAAGAGCTCATCCTGAGTCCACTGACACTTTCTAGCTCTGGTACAAGAACTAAACACCAAAAGCTGCCTTATTTTCATCCATCACCTAAATTTTCCTTTCTGAGAGCAGAGGACCTCTGAAAATACCTTGGCTGAGTGCTGCAGAAAAGACCTCTCATTAGCATTGCTAATTAGCACTTAGCAGATACACCTGCAGTCAGCTATCCCACCAGGACATTCACCAAGCCCTTTCAGAAGTGCAGTCCTCCTCTGTTAACTCATAGCCAATGTAATACCCAGAGAGCAACGCAATTAACTTCTCCTTAGGCTGATATTCAAACCAGCAGTTACTTCTATAATTCACTTAGCAGAGCATCAGGCACCTGGGCTCAGAAAGCTTTCCAAACCTACTCCAAATACACCCAGCTGAGCTTTGGGAACACAATAAAACAGTATCAGTTGCTCTGTTTCATTGTTCAATGATAAACAGTGCTTAAGGTCTAACTTGAATTTCCACTTTGGAAGTGGAAGTGTCCTTTAAAGAAAAGTTCATGTCAAACTTTAGGTTCCTTTGTGCTGCCAAAGTGTACAAAGAGCACCGATGTAACCGTGAATTACACTCCTGACACGGTTACTAACTGGCATAAGTTAGTTAAAGCCAATAATCTCTAACTTGCTGCCCTATTTTTATCTACTAAAAGCCCAGTGCCTTCTCGTGCTCCTCCAGTGCCAAGCTGACCTGCACTCAATCCCTTCTGTGCATCAGATTGGTGACAAGATTTCTGCATGTTCGTATGCCACCTCCAAACAGCTGCAGCCTGGAACAATGGCTGCGTGGTACTGTTGATTTTACTGTATAACCTTTAAAAACAAATAATAAAATTCTAGTGTGCCCCTAAAACATGTTTGAGGAAAACAGCCATACTACCAAGCAAAACTTTGGAGCCCATGTTCATTCCTGTCTATGATGGAACAACAATATTGCTGTTCAGTTTCTTATTTATCCTACATCATACATGCTTGCCATATCCAAAAGGAATAGAGAAATTATATCTCTAAGTCTTTACACTTTAATAAAGTGATTGGTAATAATTTACTGAAGGTAAACAGGTATAAATCTGCTGTTCCCAGCATGCTAAAACTTATTTATCCATTTGTCTTTATGGAAATTTGTTTCAGTGGGCAAAGATCAAAGCCACACACACATGATTTTTCAGAGGGCTGCCAGTGTTTGTTCATGGAATGATGAATCCCATTTATTGCATTATATCCCTGTCTCTGTGCCACAACTCTGCTTCCCACTGGTGTGAGAACAGGACCAGGAGCAGAATAAACTTCCCTGCTCACACCTTTCCTCCCCAGCACAAACTGGTCAGCTTCTACTGGGAGAAGCATTTCCATAACAATCTGACCAGACTTCTCCCTCATTTGTTTGCAATGAAAGAGTTAATATCTGTGACCCAAATATGGAGACCCATTTTAAACTTGCTGAAAATTGCTTTTTAATCCTAGCTCTCGAGGATTTCCTTTGAAACCATCTGCCATGCACGCTGGGTACTCTTTCCCTGTATATATGCAGGATTACTATAATATGGATTCTTTTGTGTAATTTAATACATTTCAGCATATTAAAAAATTAGTTGAAATTTGCATTCTTTTCTGATTTCAAGTGCCATAAAAATGACTGTAGAAGTCAAAACCACTGATAAGTCCATGGCAAAGCCAGCACCCATATTTATCTTATTTACTGTAGTATTTACCTTGCAATTCTAATATTTAGTCAGTCTGACACTGGTTGGGTTTAAGGAATAGTTATGAGTTATTAATATAACTAATGCACATGCTTCAAATCAAGTTCAAGAATTTTGCTAGATAGGAATGGATTTAATAATGTCCTTTACCATACTTAATTTCCCATGCTTACTTTCAAGTCTGGAAGACACAACATCATAATGATTAGAGATCAGAAAATATTTCCCAATATTATTTCAAATCTATTGCCCAGCTTTTTCTTGCTATTTTCTTGCTATGAACCTTTACGCAATTGTATTTTTATAGTACATATACCAAGAGAAAGAAAAACATCACACTTGTAAATAAACTGAATTTTAAGATTGGCACATGCAACTATGGATATTTTAGCAAATATCCAAAACTTAAACCAAAGGAAGTATATTGCTTACTATCACAATAATCACAGCCAGAGTGATTGAAATACCAAACATTCAGCAGGCTAGATTTTGAATCAATTTATTGAATCAGCCTATAAAGAAAAAAAAAATCTAAATCCCAGCACGTGAAATACTTTTTAAAAAATGTGATTTCCCTGCAAATATTCTGAGAACAGAAAATAAGGACAATTATTTGCATAGGTTTAATCACATAATGTGACACTGATATTTCAGGAGGCAGACAGATGACAGCCTGTGAACTTCTTTGTTCCACATAAAGACATCTCAGAGCACCCAACCTGTGCCTGGGCTTCCTGAGCAGCCCTGAGTCCTCGCTCACATGATTCATTTCACAGCCACTCACCCAAGAGCAGCGCAGAATCCCCTTCCAAACCAAAGGGAGCATCCCACTCCCTTTCATGCCTTTTCCCTGGAAAGGAGCTGTGTTAGATGGGATAAAAATATACAGGATAGACCTACACATGCAGATGTTGGAAGAATGTGGAGAGGAAAAAACAAGCAAATCATTTTGCTTCAGCAGTAACAGATGTTGAAGCATCATCCTGCAGACATGTTACTTTTAATACAATACTGCTTATACAGTGAGGGGGGGAGGACAGCATCAATGCCCAATTATCTAGTGTTTTCAGGGTTTCCATGTTAATGAGCTTCCTGGATGATTCTGTCCTTTTAAATTTTCCTCCTCTAATAATGCTATCAAATTAGTTTTGTCTAAAACATCAGCAAAATCAGCTGTCTAACAAAATCCTAAAATTGCTGGTAGCAGGTTCTTAAAAATGACATGTTATATATCGTTTACATCTGTATAAATGCAGAGCAATTCCCAAGATCCTACAGCACTTCTGGGATTAGACTTGAGTGACTGAAAACAGCCTCATGTCCCAACACATCTGCTAATGGCAAACGGATAGAAACAGACTAACAGTGCAATGGCATTTGCAGATAGGTCAGTGCTGAAAAAACAACCAAATGCAGAATAAATAGATTAAAGCCACCTTTCTGTGGCTAAGGGAGGGATTAGGTGAAGCCTGGCCTGCATTCCAGCTGCAGACTGCATCTGCCACTCACGTTATCAACAGTGGCAGTGACTTCCCACCTGCCACCTGGCCAGCCATGTGAGGAGCTGGTGACACCAGGGGTGGCAGTGGGGCCACTGCTGCATCCAGAGCACACAGAGCTCACATCCCCAGATCCAGCAGGCAGCACAAGCCCAAAACAGCCCTGCAGGCCCTCTGCAGTGAAGCAGTGCCCGGCCCCGCAGCCAAGGACAGGGCAAGCACGAGCAAGAGCTCCAGTGATGGCACCCACGGCCTCTAAGCAGAAAAAGTAAAGACAAACCCCAACAGCCATAAATGTTTACAGAGCAGCTTCTTACAACCCACTGGTCCCCCAATACCACAGGAATTAGTGATGCAGAACTAATTGATACAAATCTCCTGAGGGGAGAGTTGCTGCTGGTTATCTCAAGATGAGAAATTTAGTCCAGAAGGATAAATTGGACAGACAGCTGAAAAGCTTTAGTTCTCCTCGTAGGAAAGGAATTGATCTGGTAAAGAAAGCCCTTAAAGAGATATTATCATGTCAAAAAAACAGGACTAGGAAAAACAGTAATAGTCTTAAGATAACTGAGAAACATCTGAAAAGTCTGTGTTTATATCACTACAGCTAATTATTTCCACTTTCACACAAAAGATGAAAAACTGAGGATTGTCAAAATTTCTCCTAGTTAAACTTATGTTATGAATATAATTATGAAATGGCTATAAAAAAGATCCCTGTTCTTCAATTAGTGGTTTCATTTTTGCATCTAGTATTTTTACTTACCCAATTCCCCTTCCACCAAGTTGAAGAAAAATAGAAGTACTCAGATATTCACAGGCATGTAAAAGATTCTATTCATGATTCTGGCAAAAGGTTGTATCAGACTTTTCTGGATTAATTTTACCACGCAAACCCTCAATTCCATTCATTACAATAACTTTTTTGATAAACAAAATAACAACAGTTCATGTGCATGTCACATGTGCAGCCTGAATTTTTTGCTCTGAAGTGCACATATGCAAGATTTACTTTCTTCAAAAACATCTGATTTCAAGGACAGGATTATGAAGCAACAACCCACCAATGAATTCTCAAAAGGCACCTGCAACCCGTGGAGCACTGGCTCACCAAGCTGTGGGGCTCCAGGAGGTGAGCCCTGCCCTGTACTCAGGGACAATGGGATGTCACAGCCCAGCAGCTCACGCCATCCCTGCTGTGCCCAACGCTCTCCCGAGGCTGTCAGGGAATCAAACACCCCAAGCTAGCCGAGGGTGGAAAAACCTCAGCAAGAGCTCCCAAACTAACCAAGTTCTCCATGTACAACCAATGCCTGCTGTCTGTCTGACCACAGACAGAGCTCCCATCTCCTGAACCAGTGACTCCAAAGTTCCATGGAAGGGAAGATTTCCAAAGCTGCTATCTTCCTTGGACAACAGCTTTGAATCAAGACAGGAACTGAACTGCATGATGTGACGCAATGCTGAGTTCAGGCTCTCCAGGCTGTGGCACACCCCACCAGCTGAGAATCTCTGCTCTCCACAGAGGCCATGGCCACCCTGATCCTTAGACAGGGTAATTCAGAGCACCTCTACTCACGTGTGGCTTGGCATTACTTTTAGCTACCAGTTTACTCTAGAAACAGTGGATCACGGAGAACAAGGTCACTCAACACGTGACATATTTCAACAAGCAGCAAACAGCAACGCAACTCTTGGAAAAAACATAAATGTACCATCACACAGAGATTAAAATCATGCAGTGCTCTTTGCCTGGAGAGGAGGAAAAGGAAGTAGCCTGCTTCTCTCCTCTCTCCAAAACCATCATTTAGGGATGCTGCTCACACAAGGACAAGTGCCTTGTGGTGGTGCTTTCAATTCTGCACCTTCTAGGGAAGATAACACACTGTGGAGCTATTTTAAGAACATCTCATTCACAAAGGTCTCCAATTCCGTCTTCAGAGACAGAGATGATTTTCTTGCTGCTTCAACATCTTTACTGGCTTGACATTTGCTTCAGAGAGAATTCATTTGCTGTTCCAACATCAGAATGGAGCAAGAGCAGCTGCCAGGAGAGGGATAAAAGGAAACACTGTCGACAAAGAGCAGCAGGGTCATTTCTGGTGCAAAGAAATATAGAACAGAGAGAACCACAGAACTGACACTTTCTCCAGAAAGCAGCAGGGGATAAAGATGTCCCCTCTGCCTCTTGCAACTCATGTTTAGGAAAGGACTAAACAATCAGGCTTAAGTTCATAAATGATTAATTATTACAAACTAACTGTAAGCACCTGAGCATTCCCACTTAAAGCCAAGCTCTTGCTAAAGTGCTAGTCAGCAAAGAACTCAGTCCTCCAGAACTCTCAAAAGAAAACACTTGTGGCTAGAAAGCTCAGTGTTTAGGAGGTGACATTTTGGGGATGATTTCAAGCTGCAGTGCTAATCCTGACCATCATGGAGCACACTGGACAGACTTGGGGCAGGGCTGTGATCCCACCACAAGAAACTGCTCTGCAAGAGCCAGAGGGGGCTGACAGGCCAGGGAAGCAACACAGGTACCTGTGGAGTCTGATGTCCAACATCAGGGAGAAGCACAATCTTGGATGACACCATCTGTCACTCACACCAGTTGTCCCCTACCCCATCCCAGGCACATCATGCTGCAGGAAGCACCATTCCATCATTTAACTGCTGTCCAAGGCAGTGCCACATTCCCACAGTGCTGCTCTGAAGAGTCACCCTGCCTGCTGGCCTGACTGACAACCCCACCACAGGTCACCTGCTCGGTTGGATTACTTGATTCTTTTCCCTCTATCTTATTAAAACGTTGCCCTGAGCAGGGCAGGGATTTGTCCCTCATTCCACAAGACAAGCAGATCCTGCCCTCCTCCTAGATGAAGGAATATTGCCATCCTTTCAAAAGTTAAGACAGAAACCTTTATACACAACCAAAGCTAAACCAAAATATTCCTTCCCCTGCTCCTCTCTGCATTTTATTAATGGAGGAATTTATTCTTTTCCAGTTTCATGGAGAAAATGTTTTAGAGACAAAAACTCTGGAAAATTATTCCTTGCAAAGAAAAGGGCTAACATACTCGAACAGGAATTTTAATCCCATGATATTTCGTGTATATGCTTATTCTGTTGCAAGTTAGGATCACAGTTTGTTTGGAGTGTGGTATTTATCTGACTAACCAAACCTGCTCAGATTCACAGGCATGAGCACCATGTTTCTGACACCTTAAGGGCTTCAGCATCAGGATTTATGAATTAAATATTTCCAGGGTGTTACAGAATACTGAGGACTGTATCTGCAGAGTGTTATATCAGGGTATGTGTGGGCTTGTCAGACACCCACATGATAAATTATCAATAGTGCAGCTCAGAGCACCCCTTTTGTGGATCAGAGACAAATCTGTGCATTTTATTATGCTTTGTTCCACTTAATGTTATTTTTTTCTGCATTAAAGGTCCACAAAACCCCTACACGCCTAAATTCTGAAGGACATTCATATACAACACATGATCAAAAGACTTATTCTAATATTTCAAGTCCTGTTTTCACAGCTAGTTCATGTGGGACAAGGAAAAAATGCTGACAAATTATGTCTGGAAGTGGACAATTACATTTTATATTGTTCAAGATGATACAATCTTTTGTGTACAATTTTAAGGTTCAAACACTGCTGAGGAGCATCAAAGAAACAGGAGTAGCTGATTACAAAGTGTCTACCATCCCTTGCCTGTATGCAGAGCACTGTCAAAGAGATTATACCCCTGCAAAGTGAGTGTCAAATCTGAGAGGAAAATAAATCTCTCAACGAGTCAGAAAAGACTAAACTTGAAGCTGTGGATTTTCAGAAATGAACAAGTGTTAACCCTGTGTTTCTGATGCACAGTATTGACTTCTACATGCAGTAACAGACCTCTGCTGAGGAAACAAAAGGTCCATTAGGTGACCACTTTGCAAGTTTCATGTTTTCCTTACTACCCGTCTGTTTTTTTTCCTTACACATACTTCCTTATGAATCAACTGGATCTTGTCCTCCTTAACTTTCACAGCATGAACAGCCTAAAAAGCAGTTGAACTGAGAGCTCTTAAGTTTCACAGTGTGACAGAGGCCAGGGACACCAGCTGAAAGTTTATGAACCCAGTGTGCAAGGCAGATACACTGGTTAGGGTGGGCCACCCAGCGCTGGCACCTGACAGAACTCCATGTGGGCACCAAGATAAGCCCATCCCTCACCAGGCTTCACCTCACTGAGCGGGGCTGCTGCAGCCTCCAAGGGCAAATTAAACAACATGGCTGTAGCATTGAGTGCATCTCAAACCAATAAAGTGGGTCCCAGACTTCACCCACACTTCCCAGATGGAAGCTGGCGAGTGTGGTTTGGAGTGATCTGGCCAAGGGCTGCCAGGAAAACAGGTGCCAGGGGCAGGACTGCAAACCCTGCCCTTCTGCTGCTGCTGAGAATCCACCGACATGACAGCATCTAACAACCCTTTCAGGGTACTTCCAAGGCAAGACACTCATTTACCCAGTAAAGTACCTAGCTGAACAGTTAAGGTGACACTGTGTGCTCAGACTCGAATAATGGCACTGAGACACTGACCTGCAAATACACCGAGAACCCAAGTTCCCATACAAGCATTATTAGGCCACTGCTCCATTGTAGTACTTGAAAACGTTTTGCAGTAAGAGAGGAAAAGTCCATAATGAAAATGTGTGGGAGAGTTTTAAAAGCCTTCCAGTCCTACCAACACAGCCCTATGCCCTTTTGTACTCGCCTCCTTCCTTCTCCCCCACACCACACCCCCCCAGAGCCCCAGGGGAAGCCTTGGGGTGTGCCACATTCAGACCCAGCTTGTTATCAGCTCCAACAAAAACCTCAACCAGACAGCTACAAATGTAAGTTCTAAGTATTCTGTCTCTTCTTCCAATAGGTAATATAAAATGGCTGTAAACAAGAATGTGCTTGCTTTTCTTAAGTGCAGTCTCTGTTTTTAAAATGGTGACATGAGAGCAAAACCCTGGTGTAATTCCAGACTAGACTATTAGTAACCGTATTTCCAAATGCAACAGGGACAGCTTTAACAAAGGAACCCATCTTCAGTTCTGCAAGACTTTTCTTGATCACATTCTCAAAGAGCAGGCGAAAATTACCCAAACCCCATTGTTATAAGATATCCCCAAAGTATCAAACCCATTCTTGCAAAGATTTTGCACTGAGGTTTCAGGAATCACAACAGGCTGTCACATTTATACTCTCTGTTCCTCCCCCTGCAGAGGAGCCCGATGCTGTCCAGTCTTCAGAGACAAACAGAAAGGACAGATGACAGGACTGCACCTTGGGGGATGTGCTGGTAACCCCTCAGCACTGCAGCTGTCCTGTCGCAGCTCTGCTGGGCTCCTTTCCTGCCCAGACAGGAGCCAGGGGCAGCGAAGGAGAGGCTGTCAGGTCGCTCCCAGCACAGCACCAGCAGATCCCCTGTCAGCCACTGGCTGCCTCTGGAACTGCTCTGTTCACTTACCTGAAGGAACCTCTTCATCACCCTCACGGTAATTTAACTCTACCACCATGGGAAAGGCTCCAGCAACCTGGGAGAGTTCTTCTGAGGTAAAACTATTAATCAGATATGATTAATATCCCCATGAGAAAGTAGAAAGTGTTGAAACTGTCGAGTTTTTACCCACCCCTGTGTTTCAGGGAACACTGATGCCTTAGCCAAAGTCACTGCAGTCCCCAAGCATGCGGATTCATACCGTGAGGGAAGTACAACAACCACCAAAGAACATTTCGGTCCTGGTTAACACGTACCTCGCAGCGAGCCCCCTGGGCGTGCTCTGAGCACGCTGAAGGGAGCCTCGCAGGGACCGCCTCGGGCAATGGGCCACGGCCGTGCTGCCGGGAGCACCCACACCCTCTCATTAGCGGTTTGTTTCCCTTTCCTGCCAAGGGGAGCTCAGGCGCGCCGTGACATGGTGGCACCGCCGGCTGCCACAGCCCACGGACCCCGCTGCCAGCCCCGCTGGCCGCTCCTTAGAGGCTCGAAAAACAGGCCCCAAAACCCCACAGATCCGCACGCCCTTCGCGGGCAGCCCCCACCGGCCCCCCGTGCTGCGGGACCGGCCCCGGCGGGACGGAGCGAGGTCAGCCCGCAGCTAGCGAGACCGGAGGGCACCGTGACCCGGGCGGGAGCAGAGCGGGCACGGAGGGAGCCGGCGGCGGTCACCGGGACCGGGGGCACCGGGACCCGGCGCGGCCCCTCAGCCCGCCCTCACCGCGGCTCGCACCCCGCCGCCCCCTCAGCCCCCACAGTGACCCCGCGCGCGCCGCGTCCTCA
>VXAX01005558.1:143039-179195 GCA_013399835.1 Leptocoma aspasia
GCCGCCGCCGCGATGTTGAACCCAGGGCAGCAGCAGCCGTACTTCCCATCCCCGGCCCCGGGCCAGGCCCCCGGACCGGCTGCAGCAGCCCCAGCTCAGGTACAGGCTGCAGCAGCTGCTGCAGTCAAAGCGCACCATCATCAGCACTCACAACATCCACAGCAGCAACTGGACATTGAGCCGGACAGACCCATCGGATACGGAGCCTTTGGTGTTGTCTGGTGAGTAGACACAAAAGTGAACCGATTCCTCCTTGTCATTCTTTACCTGATCATAACTCATCCTTGTTTTTGTCATTGGAATCAGCGTACGAGAGAGCTGCTCACTACGAGGTTTTTTTGCTGGTTCTTCTCCGTTCTTAGAAAGTTGCTTCTCTTGTTTGTGCTGGCAGAACGAGGTTCCCAGTGGTGAGGAGCCACCTCTGACTAACAGCCCACCCTGCCGTTGTCTTCTGAGACAATGCAGCTTGTTTATGCCCTTTCTGTACCTTTAATTGGAGTGTGCATCCGTGCAGCTAAGCCGTGCTTCCTAAAATTTCAGGTTAACAAATGAGCGTTAGAATATTCATTTTGAGCTGGCTTAGGAGTCAGGAATGAAAAGCGTATGAAAATGTCTTCCTTGTGCAGTCACCTGTCAAGATCTTTGTCTCACGGCGGTTTGACCCGCGGTGGTGCTGTGCGCTGCCTAAAACAGCACAGCTGAACTTTGCTCCCCTCTCAAAAATGGAAATGGGATTTCCTGCCTCACTGTAGCTCTGCCTCCGGCCCTTTTATCCCCCAGCTGCATTTCAGAGGAGTCTATCAGCGGAGTGGAATCTCTCCTAATGCATTTTGTGACTACCTTAGAGCCATGTATGTAATTAGTGCCCTTCAGGAGCACTGACACAAAGCTGGCAGCAGCATATATATATGTATTTATATAAATGTTTGTCAGTGTGCCCTGTTCTGAGCTGTGCCTGGGAAGCATGAGGGCTGACAGGGGGTGTTCTGGAGAGCAGGCGTGTTGCAGTGCACTTCCTGCAGCACAGATGCAAAGTTTGCAGCGTGCAGCTGTGTGTGGTGTCCCAGCCCAGCCTCTGGGGTGCCCCAGGAGTTCTGCTTTAGGCACTGGCCGAGCTGCAGCTCCAGTGGGAGGAGTGGCCGGGTCACCGTGTGTGGGGGCAGAGGGCTCAGCAGGGCAGGCCTCAGGAGAGCAGAACCCCTTCTGCCTGCAGCCCAGCCCTTCAAGCTGGCCACGCATCACCAGCCCAGTGCTGGTAGCAGAGTGGTGCTTTCGGAGAAGGCCGAGGGAGCTGCAGGAGCCAGGTGCAGGTCAGTGTTGTGGTTGCTCTCGTGTGCCTTCCCTCAGAGCTGGGGAGTGAATTTAAACGCTGAGTTCTCCCAGTCGGAGGGGAGCTGTTGTGCAGTCAGCACTGCCGTGCTCTGGCTGTGCTACAGCGTTAAAAAGTGGGTGTAAAAGAATGAAAACTGACGAGGAATCTGCTGTAAAAAATTATCTAAAGGTATTTCTATCAGTTTGTATATTTTTTAAAGTATGGAGTTTTATAACTTAATTTGTTGCGGTCTTTGCTTAAATTTATGTTGTTATATAAGATCAGCCCTTTTTACTGGTGTTTTGTTTGCCTGTCCATTTCCCAGATCTTTATTTTCCCAGTTCTGTTCGCCAAAAAACAAGGTGCAGAGAGAGATCCACAATATTCAGTAGAATGAAAGGTCACGCTTGCATATTTAAATATAATATCATTAAGAGTGCTGAGGGGAGAAAGGAGCTGTAGAGGGAAGGGTCTGACTGACACCAGGTAGGACAGAGTGCCAAAAGCATCTGCCCACCCCTGGGCTGTGCACCTATGGCCACCTGGCTGGACCTGCCCCTGGGGGACTGTGCCTGCAGAGCTGCACCTACAGCTTTGCTTTGAGGTAACAGCAGCTTGGGAAGGAGAAAACAGCAAAGGGGGAGGGTGTTAGCTAAAAGCAGAAGCTGGGAGCTGGGATCCCTCCGGCAGAGCTGGGGCTGCACTGGCTGAGGATGTCATTGGTGGGAGTGAGTTCCTCTTTGCTCACGTGTGTTTGAATTCAGTGGTCACTGCTCAGCTTTTTGCATTTCATATTAACTTCTGCTGGTGAGTGCAGGCTCAATTTAGGAGTCTGCAAGCAATAATTAAACTGGATTTTAGTTTCATTCAAAATGTGGAAGAATGTAATTGAATTTTAGCTGCGTGAGATAAGTAAACACTGACTTGAGTAATTACAGTTTGAGGTGACTTGGACACGAGCAGTGTGCACTTGGGTTCAGGTGTGACACGGGATTCACAAAGCCTCAGTGACTCCTGAGTGGAAGGAGGATTCTGTTGTTTCTCAGTATCTTGTCTGAGCATTATTTGAGCTAATAGGTAACAGAAAAGTTCTTGTCAGTGCTTCTGAGGGAGATGGATGTTATTCCATAGGCAGTTGGGGTATTTGCAGAAGTGTTTCATCTCCATCTGTGATGTGTCACTGCTTTGTTTGGGAGGTGCAGCTGACCTGCAGCTCAGGTCAGTGCATCAGACAGCGATCAGCGTGTGGTGGTGCGCTTCCTGTTGCCTCACCGAGAGATTTTCTCTTGGCAGTGGAATTAGCATTTGTCATTAGTTCATTTGTCTGGTACTCAGTGATGTTTCGGGGTAGCTAATGTGCTGCTGGAGTTTTTCACTCGTGAAGAGCCAAAGCCTGGTGCTGCAGCACTTTGGTTATTAACCCCTGCGGGCGGGTGCTGCTGTGTCTGTGCACTCAGGGCCTGTCCTCCCTCATCTGGGCACCACTTCTGGTGGTGGAAATCACCTGTGCCTGGCACAGCATCTGCTCTGCCTGCTGGCCTGGCACGGGGAGGGCGTTGCTGAGGCAGGGGCAGGTGTGCAGGGACTTTGCCCAGGTCCTGCACGTTTGTTCCCCCACGCTCTGGTTTGGTGAATTGCTGCACACCCAGTCGTGTTCCTCATTTGCTGAAACCAGGGTGATTGGCTCTTGGAGTGTTCCCTGCTCTCATGTTCCTAAAGTGCTGAAAAAATCCAGATTTTAATGTCAGCGACGAGCTCTGTCTGTGTCCTGTGGTTCAGACTGAGTAGGGCTGAGTTTTGGAAGTCTTGTGTCTGTTCCAAGAATAAGGAGCTGTCCTTTGGAGAAGTGCTCCCAGTTTTGCTGGGGAGACATGCTGCTGCCATCTGGTGGGATTCCTAAAAAAATAATAATAATGATAATTAAAAAAATGTGTTGACTGAACCTGCCAAGGCTGATAGGTTTGAAATGAGGGGTGAAGCCTCAGTCCCTCTGCAAGAGGTGCTGGTGCTGTTTCCATGCAGGATTCCTGGACTGGTGAAGGGGCTCTGCAGCTGCAGGAGGGACACAGGGAATAATTACTCTTGTTGCTGGTTCAAGGTGGTAACACTGCTGCTGAAATGTCCTGTTGGCTGGGATATATCTGCTCCAGTGGGATAGGAATGTAAGGTCTAGGGGAATCCTGCATGTCTTACTTGTGTCTCTTAATTTTGAAAAGTTACTGTTGTTCATCAAAAACTGGAACCAAGCAATCTCTCTTAATAATGTCAAATCCATGTTAAAATGCATCTCTGTGGGAAAGCTGTTACAAGTGACAATAGAAGAAAGTATTTGAATTAATATTTTTTAAATTCCTGATTTACCCCATTTGTAATTGTGCGTGGGGGTTAATGTACATGCTTCTAATCCTTTTTATTCAGGAGGTCACATGACAGTACAGTGTTCCAAACAGTTTGGCTGTTGGTGTTGAGACAGGACATCCTGTTCAAGCTGTCATAACTGTAAGGGCAGAAATAATTTAGCCTTAATCTGCTGTTCATTCCTGGCCTGCAAAGGCCTGAAAACACCAAAGTCATTGCTCTATAAAACCCAAAAGAACATTGCATACAATGGATTGTTGCCTGGACCCTGGAACTATTTTAAGAGGGTTTTATCCCAGCACTGGTACTAAGCACAGCAGCAGGAAAGACGTTTCCAGGATAAACTGATAATCTCCCTTTCCCTTAAAGGAATGTGTCCTGCTGAGCAAGGATGCAGTGGGGATAATGTGTTTGGGACAAAATTGCTAGGATGTTATGGGGTAAGAGGTGTTACGGGTTCAGAGAAGTCTGAGAAGTGGCAGGAGAAGTTCCCCTTCTGCTATCTGATATTGCTGAAAACCACAATGATGCTTGGCATAGTTAATACTATTAATGATGCCTAGGGTGGTAAGCAAGAAAAGTTTAGCAAAAGCTGCACTACAGGTATTTCTTTTATGAAATTCAGTAGGACTTTTGGTGGGAGAGGTTTATTCTGAAGTTAAAGCTGTCTGTATCATCTTTCTCCAGTCCCTCAAGCCTCACCTGCCAGCAGAAGACAGTGCTTGACCATCGGGAAATAGTCTCTGTTAATTAACAGGTGGACAATGGTTTGCTTTAAACTGTGTGAGGTGACGTTTTGTGTTAGTGTGAAGTGACATTTGTTACTGCTGAGCAGTGCTGGCACTGTTCTGCTCCCTGGCCACCCCAGAGGGCGAGGGCTGGGGGTGCAAGAGGCATCAGTGGGGGCATGGGGGGCTGGATCCCTGGGGTGTGCCAGCCCCCAGGCACAGAGCAGGGGCAGCAGACAAGGGCTGTTGGCACTGGGGTGTTTGTGTCCCCAGGTCACCTCCCCCAGCTCTGTGGGGCCAGGCTTGCACCACAGCAGTTTTCCACTCTTTGTGTTCTACTTGAGTGGGTTGTGCTGCTGTCTGGGGCGCCTGATGCAGATAGACAATGATTTCATAAGAAGGAGTAGTTTTTATCCAGTTCTTGGAGGAAACCAGGAGGATGCCTCAGGCAAAGGAGGCAGCACTGGCAATGGGCACGGAGTAGAGTGGGGATGGGGTTTCACATTCACCATCACAATGGAAGGAGCTGCAGGTGATGATCTTGGATCCCTATGTCAGTGGTTTTTATAGGATTGCTTAATCTAAATTGGTTTCTGACCCTATTTGTGAAGAAATGTAGTAGAACAATGACCTTATTCAGGTTTGTCTATGTGGGAAATTTTGCAAAGCTTTATGTGTTTGAGTGGCTGGGGCTTTTTTTCAAATTCCCTGAAAAGAAAAATTCTGTTAACATTTAAATGGCTGTTTCCCAAATGGAGTGAATTAAATGAAATGGATATAATAACTCCTTGCATTCAAATTAGACGTTGGGATTAGGTGAAATTCTATCCAAGTAATGTATGAGATTTTTCATTATTGTCTTGTAACATGATGCAAGAAAGAAGGAATGTGAATAACATTTTTTTTTCTGGAAGTTGGGCGAGGACCATTTGGGATAAATTAGTTCACTGTAAATTATGCCAAGGTCAGCACTTCACAGGTCACTTGAAATGCAAGTTGTTTTGCAGCACCTGCAGACCTTGATGTTGTTTGTATCCACACAGGACTGGATGCTGATAATCCAGTTAGATCCTGGTAGCATTCAGTGTTTTCTCTTTTTTCCTCTGAATTCTGCAAATGTTACAGCTTGTGACTGGATCTGCAGTCTAATATTGATTTTCCAGAAGACGTATTTCAGATGTTCTTTTCTCTCTCCCCCTGATTCTTTCATCTGTTTTTAAGAGGATATTTAAGTTGTTGAATTCCCTAATCCAAAACAAAGCTGTTGGTGTTTGGGGGGTGAGGGTGCAGCCCAAAGTGTGGGATGCCCCAGAGCAGGAGATAAAGGCCATGAAAGGGTCTGGGGGGAGGCTGCTGGATGTGCCTTGGCTGCTTCATTTCTCAGGGAACAATGGGATAGAAAGAATAGCTTTGGGCAGGTGAAGTGGAGGAAGCCTTTGGGGTATGTTTGAAGTGTTTTTTGATGGCTTGTAATGATTGTATCTGGGTCTCATGTATCTTTAATCCTCTGGAAAGTTCTGCCTCCCGGTCTGGAGCAGGTAACGTGCAGCTGCTCTTGTGAGAAAACCTGGCTCAAAGGTGTGTCGAGTTTGCTTAAATGGAATCTGTGTTCATTAGTATAATTGGTGATGTTTTTTAAAGGGTATTTTAAAAATCCACCAAGAGTTTTAAGTGCTAGAAAATCTCGCAGTAGATGCAGTGAGTTTTGGTTTATTGGTAGTCAGAGTAACTACTGCACCTGTTTTGTAAAAGTAGACCCCTGAGTAAGGTGGGAGATGCTTAAATCAAAGTGGCAGATGGCAGGCAGTACAAACATGTATGAAAAGGATAGAGGCTTCTGGGGTCAGTGCTTTATTTATTGATGATAGTATTTGTTCATAATCAGCAGTAACAGGGAAAAGTGGATGGGATGGGCACTGAATGGGTGGTAGCTACAGGTGCTACAAACCATAGCCATTACCTGTCTAAGAGGGGTTATAAAAGCTAATGTTGTTGTAGCAGTATTTTTTTAATAACATAGGTCATATATTTTCTTTAATTTTTATTTCCCTCACTGTGTTTTGACTGTCTTTTTCATCACTTCTGCCTGTTTTTCTTATTTTCTGCCATTGTCTGTGGTACTTGGTGTGAAGTGCAGCTTACCAACAGCATGCTTAAATGAAAACAGTAGTGTTTGGAGACAAGGGGTAAATTGTAAAAAATAAATAATGTTTCCCTGTGGAAACCACTGGAGCTCCATCCATAGTGCACTGTAGGAGGAACCTGGAAAAGAGCAAAGTCATCTCATCTCCTCTACAGAAGCATGTGTGTTTCCTTAGTGTGTCCTGTGGGCACATGGATGGGGTACAAACTGTGTGGAGGCTTGGGATTCCTGCACGTGGATCACAGAACTGAGTCTCATTTGGGGAAATCCCCAACTTGCCCATGGTCACAAATGCCTTAAAATCACTGAGGTGCTGATACTTGCAAGGTTCAATTTTGTATTGTAAGTCTGCTGAGAGCCTCGGTCAGTGAAATTGTCAGCTCAGTTCACAGTTCTCTAGTTTTGCTACAGACTGCCTGGGGGGGTTTCAGTAATTGTGGAAAAATGCCAGTGGTGTTCAGGTGAGCTCAGGTGTGTGCAGCGAGTGCACGTGGTGCTGTTCAGGCTGCTGTGGGGACAGGAGGGCAGAAAGCTGCAGGGCAGGACAGACAGGTACCAAAACGCTGCTCAAAATGCACCAGAACAATACACCAAACCTACCAGAATAATCTGGACTTCATTTCAGTGTTTAAGGCTGCATCATCTTTTCCTATGCAATCATGATGGATAAACGAAGGCAGACTTATACCAGCCTTGATATGAAACAACTTCCATGGCTACAGCTCTGGAACATAGCCATGTACAGCCTTTAAAAGTGCTTAGTAAGAATTTGAGCTGTAATCTTGAGGGCTGTGGCAGAATCAGTGTGTCCTGGTAGTATCATTCTTTAATTTCCTGATGTGGTGTTTTTCTATAAAGGCTTGGAAGCATTTCTGTGTGAGTGGAATTCTTATGCTCTTTATGCTGTTGGATATAACACCAGAATGGTTATAGCAGAATCATTTTGTAGAATATATATTCTCTTATTTCTTTAATTTTCTTAGAACAGGGTATGATGGTACTTAGATGAAATTAGGAAAAAAAAGGGTTTTTTAGAGCATTCTGTTCAAGAGCTCTCACAGGAAATTTTGTGGAAAAGTTAAATATACTGAGAACTGTAGTAATCCTTGGACTTCAGAGGAGGATTTTCTTTCCCCCATTCTCTTTTATACGAAAATACTTTCTAATAGTTTCAAAAAAAAAATTGCTCATCAGAGCAACTGGTGTTTCAGTTTCCTTGTCCTTTTGGAGTGGTGCTAATCCTCAACCTGTTCCTGGTTCAAAGCAGTTTGTCTCCATTATCTGGGTACCACCAGGCGGTGCTCTTAGGGTTTTCTTAGTTTTGCAGCCTAAGTGGTGTCAGGGTAGAGCCTTTGTTCAATGGGACCAGTGAAGTTGGGGATGGTATTGAGCTGGTGGCCAAGTAGTTATTCAGGGTTTGAGCTAGTTTATTATGCTTTTTCTGAAGAGTGAGTGACTCTGCCTTCTCCCTTGGCAGCGTGTGTGGAGTTGGCTATTGCAGGTAATGCACTTTATTGTTTTATCTAATACAAATTGGTGTAACTCTTGAAGATTATTTGTCTGTGAATAGCAGAACTTCTCCATGAAGGTTCCAGCAAGGAGCAGTGTCCTGCTGTGCACAGCTGCCGAGGTGTGTGCTGTGGGTCAGGGAGGGGAGCCTGGCACGTGCTCTGGTTTTTCTCTGAAAAACCATTCCATTCAGCCTTAGCTGTGTGGGTTCCTAATGGGTTAAGGTATACTACAGGAAACAGGGGAACAGTTCTCTCCCAGTCCATTTGGAAGCCCTTGATTGATGTAGGGCACTCCTGTCTGGAGTAGAGCTGCAGGTCACTGGCTTCTGAGCACAAGTGTGTCTCTGCCTTTTGACTGGGGACCTGTTTGGCTTCCTCCTGCCTTGGTTTTTAAAGGCCCTTGGCAGCCCATGTGAGACTACTTGAAAGCCCTCAATTAGAGCTTTTTCCCCCCAGAGATTGCATAGTGACAGGACAAAAGCATTGTTTAAAGGCTGTTCTCATCTTGCAGTATAACTTCTCTTTGCATGTTTCTCTGAGTTCTGCTTGGCTTGTTCAGAGCACATCTTTGGAAGGGAGATTTCTTTTTGGGACAAGGAAGAGAAGGCATTATTATTTCTGGGCTGCTTGCCATCCATCTTTCTTAATTTTATCAATTCCTAGGCTAGCGTTTTTGATAAAATGAAGAAAAGAATTTCCTGAGCCCTCTCAGTGCTTTCTGGCTCCCCTGTGTTCTCCCTGGTGTGTTTGAAGTCAGGACCAGACCTCCTCGATGTTGATTTGTAGCTGGTGGGTATGATGATGAAGCAGAATTACAGATGCTGTTGCTGTTCTGGCTGGGGCAGGGCTGTGGATCAGGTCAGGGGTGCCCAGAGCAGCCCTGGCCAAGGTCACCCGTGGGCTGTGTGCAGGGGTGCCCTAGCACCAGCGGGGCAGCTCAGGCCTGCTCTAGGCTCATTGCAAAAAAACAGGATAGAGACAGTCAAAACAATGCAAGAGGAATTGAGATACTGTTTCTGTTTCTGAACAAAACTGGGGAGTCTCCCCAGCAATTAGCATTTTTCATGTCACAACTCCTATGTCAATCACAAGGACGTATCAGAACAGGTAGGAATGCACCCAAAAATGAAGATCTGCCACTAGTTTTGTCAAGGGCACATGTCTTCTAAGTCATTGTTCTCGCTGTTGTTGACATCACGTACAGGTAAAGACCACTGGGGTTTAGTGCTTTTTGTTTTCCTGTAGTTCAGCATATGGAAATGAAAAAAAAACCAACTACCAAAGGCAGAACCAACCAAGGCTAGTATAAAAATAATACCCAGCTTTTAAAGTGAAATGGCAATGAGTAATGACTAGCATCTACTTTATTCTTATGTCTAAATTCAAATTGTTGGGGCCAGAAGCTCCCACATAATAATTGCTGTTAATTTAAAGGGACAGTGGCCTGCTTCATTAGTGCTCTGTCCAGTGCTGCTTCACCAGTGAATATTCACATCATGAACTGGAACAAAAGGATGTGAAATTAACACCTGCTACAATCCTCTTCAGGTTTAAATCTAAAAGCCATGGAAAGTTGCCATTTATGATTTGGCAGAGAAAGAATTTTATCTTCTCCAGTAGATCTGGACTGCATGTGGAGAGGGGAGTGTCTGTATGTGCTGGGGAATCCTTCTGTGTCAGTGACTAAAGCAAGACCAGCCCAGATCCTGCATTCTGCCAGGCTTTGTGCACCACTGTTCTAAAAGAGAATGTCCTACAGCTGCTCTGAGAGGCAAAAATGTATTTAAAAAATCTGTTTTACCATGGATCACCTGATTTAATTGAAGACAGTAAGAGTTCTACCTAAGAGCTTAGCTAAAAGCAGATTTTAATTATGATGTGGAAAGTACATTTGATTTGTTTTTTCAATTATTGCAGATACCTCAAGGTATCAAAGTGCTTTTCTGAGCATATTTGCTCATTGATTGCATTTGAAAAGTCAGGATCAAGGACTTGAACCGTGCTTTTGATGGCAGGGCATTCACATCCTCACCCAAGCCTGTAAGCTGAGCTGCAGCTTCCCTTCTGCCCCTGCTGAAGAAACAAAGCATTTATGTTCTTTAGGTTTGGATTGCTTATTGTTTTCTGAAGCAGTTGAGGAAAAGTAGGTGAATGTTGACAGAATCAGGACCAGCTTTGACCTACTTGTGGCTTTTTTTCTGATCTCTGTCTTGGGCATGTCACCTTATCATTTTTAAGCTACTGTTTACTCATGTGAAACTTCATCTAAAACATTGAGAACTGACAGGTGTTTGGTAATTTGAATATTAAATGTATATATCATCACTCCCACAGTTGTTCCCAAGGAGATTTTGTCACTTACCATATGACCCAATAAAGGGAATTCTTCTGTAATAATTTTATTTCATCCTGAACTATTGTTTAAACTTTGGGTTTGAAGTATTTTAGAGTCATTAATTTCATTCCCCTGGAATTGGGGAATTAATTTCATCCCGTACCCATGGTAGTGATTCCATCTGCTATCACAAGGTTTTTAATAGACTCAGAATAGAGAAACATGCATTAGGATTTTCCTGTCAGTTCCTGGAGATCACTTGAAGCTAAATACAGCTGTGAAATGAGGAGGTCAAAGGGGACTCCTGCAAGTCAGACCTTGGCGTTTCTGTGATGGAGATGTGAAACCAAACCAACGACATTGTAGCACGTCAGTTAATTTGGTTTATAACAATTCAGGCTGGTTTTCTTCTGGTGGGAAGAGGGAGAGACACACTTCCCTTGAAGAGCTTGTAGTATTTTAAACAGTTCTGCAAGATGACATTTTGTGGGCGAGTTTTCAAAGGGGGGAAAGGCTGAGGACCACTGGAGCTGTGCTGCCTCCAGCACCTGGAGCAGGTCACCTGGCCCTGCCACCAAGACATGAACACGGTTGGCTGGCTCATCTGAAAATTCAGATTTTGCAAATTGTACAGTATTTCAGACATTTGAATAGTAACCAAAGGAGCTCTCGTAGGAATTGATCAGTTGCGTGTTCTGCTGTTGCAGACACCGAAGGATTTTGAGCAGTGTGGTCCCACCCTGAGCAGGCTGCTCACTCAGAGGTGCTGGTCACCTCTCCAGTTCAGTGTGTCACTCCAATGTCTCTGCATTTCTGAAACTGCCTTTTGAATCTCTTGAAAAGCCGTGGTTGTGGCTCCAGTGTAACTGAGATTGTCAAGGAAATAGGTGGAATATTTACAGCACTGTGAGACTTGATGGTATGTGACAGAGGATCATTCACTTCACTGGCCCATGGTAATGGGAGACTGATGTGTCTGTAAATGCCCTGGCAATAAATAGAAAACTGATTTTTACTTTTTTTTTCCTTTCTTTTTTGCAAGGCTGTGGGTCTTTCTTAAATCTTCATTAACATGTAGTAAAATATAAAGCACTTCTTTCATGTTCCAAAAATATCCCATCTGGGACATCTTCTAGACTTTTGGACTGTAGAGGTTATGAATTTATTTATTTCACACTTGTGTTTTGACATGTCCCTTCTGTTCCTACAGTAATTCAGAGAAGGAATGACTGGGCAGGGTTGAGCACACAGAAATCTTTACATAGAAAAAAACTGCAGCAGTTTGCCATAATTTACATGAGTAAAATGTGCAGAGGAAGCCTTAGAGAAGCTGATGTGAAATGCCTTGTGCACAGCTCCAAGGACACAGCTGTTAACGTGGCTGGGCCTTTTACCAGCATTGTCAGCCAGCCTTGAGGATGATCCTGAGCTGCCATTCCGGGAAGGGCTGTGCTGGCACAACTCACATTTGTCAGACGTGCTGCTCCTGCTTTGGTTTGTTCAGCAGCAGAGCAGTTGAGACCTCTCTGCTCAGTGTTTACTTTAGCCATTCTGAAGTGTTTGGGAATTACAGCATCTTATAGGCTTAGTGTGTATTTTAAGTAACATTTTAAAGTTTGGTGATTCTAATATCCATGTCTGTGCAAGACAAATAAATTACTGTTATCTAAAATAATTTCTGGTGAAGAGAATGGAAGAGAAAGTGTCAACTATGAAGCATTCTGGGTTTCAATTCCATGTTCTGTATTATTGTAGAATACAGAATTCCTTTGAATAAGGAACAGGTGGAGTAAGTTGAAACTTGAAAGTTCAGTAAACAAGATTTGCCTCTTCCAGCTAAAAACCTTGATGAATGTTCATGGATTTATCATCGCTACGGAATTTGGGAAGATGAATATAAATAGCAGTAATTCATAAAATTAAAAAGTACCCTCAGCCTCATACATATATGCATATTTATTTATGTATCTGTATACAAATATATCAAAGTCCTGAGGCTTAATCCTTAACCAACAGATACAAATATCTCCCTTGGTGGAAGCAGGGAACACTGCAGTGTGATTTCTTTGAAGTACTGAGTGTCACACATTTGTTGTACACTTTGGTTTGAATCCTCTTCTGATTTTGTCCTATGTCAGGAAACAGCCAGACCTGGTTGTGGTGAAAGAAGGAATGGCTGAACTAGGAGAGCTTTCCCCTGGAAGTGCTGAGGTATTGATTGGGATGAGGTGTGGAGCTGGGGATTGCTGTGTGAGTAAAGGTATTGCCATGGTCCGTGCATTGCCAAAGGACTCTTGACAATAATTTCAGAAGGCTAAATGTGATTTATTAAAACGATTCCATAGTCAGAGGATTTCGGGCTATCATGTGCCCAGGTACAGAGCTCAGATGCTTCTTCTTCACTGCCCTGTACAAGAGTGCCAGAATGCTTACACTATCAGAGAGATAACAGTCCTTCACCTCATAGGTTGAAAGAGAACCCCTATCTCCCATTTCCAGGAGACAGGCAGAGCAATTCAAATGTCCTTGAATCGCACACCAGAGATTTTGTTTACAGAAACTTGTACAAAGTAAAAAGACAGTAAAAGATGCTCTCCCATGGGAAAATTTTCCTGCAGGCTTGCACACAGAGAAACTTATAATATGTTCTTGCAACAGCAAGGAGCTGAGGCAGCATTCCCTGCCGGTTGGTTCTGTGCTGGCCCAGGCAGACGTGGGAGGATGGGAGGTGAGGGGAAGGCTGCTGCTGGTGGGGCAGAGGTGCTGGGGTGGTTATTGCAGGAAGCGAGGCATCAGTCGGGGATATGACCAAGACCTGATTAACCTACTTTGCTCTGGAGGTGCAGAAATACTCCAGGAACTGTGCCAAGGCCTGGAGGCTTGTTGGACGTGGAGAAGAAGGTTTCTCATCTGGGTTTTTCTTGGTTGGCTGGTGGGAATGGGAATAGAGGTCAGTGAATTGGGGCAGGAATGTGCATGTCATAGTGGTATAAGCTTTAAAAATAAAGAAGAAAGAACTGTAAAAATACATGGAGCTTTATGTGTTTATTGGGCATGTTGTTTATTTGTGAACATCACAGACCTTAGAGAGCTATGCCATTGGCTGAAAAATAGAATTTAAAAAAGAATTAAAAATGTATCAGAATAAATGTCATGTGTAGTGCAGTAATTTATTGTAGCCATGGTTCATACAGGCAGTTAAGAAGTGAATAAAAAGGTCTGAAGCATAGTCAGAAAATTTTGTGTAAATGGGGAAATAAATTTGATTTGGAAAGCAGTTTCAATTTTAAGCTTCCATGAAGGAAGACAAATTAAACATTTTAAAAGATATTAGCCATAACAGTATCCCTTTAATTTTCACTTCTTTCTTTTAAGCAAGATAATCTGAATCACTTTTTGTCAAGGAGACAGATTTCTTGCAGTAATCAGTTTTGCTTTTAGCTCTGATTTGTAAAGAATAAGTGATAATGGCACACATGCTGGAGGGTGTGATTAGAACCAACATTAAAAGGCTTTTTTAGGACATCCATGGTTGGAAAAGGAGCTCTGGAGAGGTCTGCATTTAGCAGGAGGGAATGAAGCACACCTTTGAAGTCACTTAACCCTTTCCCATAAAACACCTGTAAGTGGAAATGAAATCTGGATGTTTTCTTCAGGCTCATGTGAAGGTTGTACATGGGATCTGTTAGCTTGCATTCAGTCAGTTCTTTCCCTGAACAGATCTCATACCGCTAAAAAGACCAGCTCCTGAGGATTTGTGTTAGAAAGACGTGGCTATTTGGAGTAACTTACAGGTTTTTTGAAGTGTCTTTGGGTATTTTTTTATTACTTTACAGTATTCCATGGAGAATGTTGAGAAAACTTAATGAAATGCTGAGAATGCACATTGGTAGTCAGTTAATTAAATTGTCTTTTTGTGTAATCTTCTTAAGTAACTTATTTCCTGTTCAGTGCCTTTTCAACAAACACAAATTGTTGTTCACATGCAGATTCCTGCATGCAAAACCTACTTTACTTGCCAAAATATTAAGAAAATATTTAGCAGGTGGAGTGTATTTTTTTAGGTCCCAGATGTCTAAAAGTACAAGTTCTTAGTTTCGTCTGTGAACACCTTCACCCAACTTTTGTCAGTCCATATCATCCTGCCCATGGCTTCTTGTCAGATGATCAGTTGTGCCAGTGAGCACTCAGACTCCTGCAGCTGATCCCCAAGGATGGCTGAAACAGGGAACTGTCTGACTTGGCTTCTCTGCCTCAAAGTTAAATCCAAGTGAAATCCAGGTTTTGCTCAGTAATATCTCCTTAGCTATCTTTTTGCGGTTTGCTTTCATATCATACCTCTCAAAGATTTTAATTTTTTTAACCCACTGTAAATATTTCATTTTAGGATCTTTGAAGTATTGCCAGCTGGAGGCTGCTACAGAGCAATAGTGACCTGAAAATCAACAGCACATCCAGTGCTTAAATAGCTCGAAAAATAACAGCTGTTCTTTTTGATAATGTCTTTTAACAATGAAACCTTATTTTTCCATGCTTGTGTGCTAAAAATTCTGCTGTTGCTAACAACTCTGCCTCAGTGTTTCAGACTCTTCTGTGGTGGAGCTACTGGGACTTTTTGTAGGCAATGATTTCCTGCAGGTTTTGGGATATTTTTAAGTCCCCAAACTGCTGGTGTGAATAGGTGGGCACAGGTGTCAGTGTTTGTGTCTCGTGGGCCCTGCTGAGTTGGGGGTGAGCAGGTGAGATAACAAGGAATGGTGTGTTCATCTCTGAGCTGTGGCCCTGGCCGTGGCTGGGTGCAGGATCCCCTCTGGTCACTGCTGTTCTCACACCCTGGGGAGGCGTCTGGGATTCCGGGTGCTTCCCTGCCTTGTGCTCCTGGGGCTCTCAGGGCTCCTGGTTTCCAGGGTTGTTGCTCCTTCCTGCAGCCTTCCTGGGAGCTCTGGTCATGGCACTGAAGGGAAGAGGACTGAGCACTGCTCTGCTGTAATATTTTCCTCATTTTCCTAACGAATCTGTGGGTGGCTTTTCCTTTAAAAATTATAGCTGAAATGACTATGAATATCTCCTTTAAACGAGATTGTATCAGCTTTTGCATCTCTCAGACAATGTGTGTACAGCCAGAGGGTAAAACCCATTATAATGCCACACTAATTGCATGAGTGTGTGTGCTAAAACTCTCTTGTTGTGAGAAATCCAACCAAAACAAAACCTCGCTCCTGATGATCCTTCTCCCCACTGCTGGAGGGGAGCCCAGGTCACCCTGCTGGCAGGACAGGGTGCACGGTGGCCTGTGACACACAGCACAGCCCCTGGCTGCACACACTGGGAGAAAAGACTCATATGAAATTAGAAAATTGGGGTCCTCAAATCAGGAATCCGTTTATCTACGAGGAGACTCTGCTGGTTCTCTGCATTCACTGCTGGGGTGAGGCACCTCTAGAGAAACAGTTCATGTGTTACCCAAGAGCCATCAAAAAGGGATTAATCCCACCTTTCCCTCTCCTGATTCACTTGGCAGAGGCAGTGTGACTGACTGAGATCCTCTCTGACATATGCCTAGGCTGCCATTGTTCCTGAACAAGTGTCTGTCTGTCCTGCCTTTGTCTCGGGGCTGTTCCCTGCTCGCTGTGTCACCATGCCAGCACAGCTGTTTGGGGCCAGCCCAGCCCCTGCCCGGGTCAGGAACGCCTCACTCGCAGCTTTGGGCTGGAAAACTGACTTCCAGGCTACTGAAGTTAGACAGGACCATTCAGCATTTGAATAATTTAGCTTCCATTAGGAATTATTGTGTGCGTTGGCGAGCACCGTGGGACGTGGGCTGCAGTCTGTGCTGGGAGAAAACACTGCTGCCAGGAGGCAAGGTCACTGGAGAGCCTGCACCATCACCTTTGTCCTGTCTCCCTGGTGTTTGAATCTTTATACTGGTAAATTGCTAAAGCAGCTGCTTTAAAAACTCAGCTTGTGGGAATGCATTTCCTGTTTTTCCTTCAGTAAGACATCTGTTGCTAAATCTGCATATATACTGGTTTATTTTCTTAAGGATTTCACACTGATGTGCTTATTTTCCTCACCTCTCCCCTCTGCTACCCAATAGTCCATGAAATGTTGTGGATCAGTTCTTGTCACACTTTGGTAGGGCTCAGTGCCTGGCAGTGACTTTACAGAGAACAGAGCCTGTTCTCATGGCCTGTGCCTGTGTGCAAATTTTATGTACCCAATCAAGCATTTCCCAGATAAGAGATTTGATAAGTGCACAGCCTCTCCCTGCCCTTCCACTTCAGTCTTGAGAATCTTGTGGGTTTGTGAGCTTTTCTAAGGGGTTTTTAATATCATCCCATGCTCAAGTATATTTTGAAATATGCCAAGATACGATTGATTGGAATACCTTGTGCTGAAAAAGTGGCATATTGGTATCACGTGCCCTTGAGTATGAGCTGCGCTGTTTGTTTTAAAGTGGTACATCAAACATGCCTGGGTGAGCAGCTGAAATGCTTGTGGGACCAGGTCACTTACATATCTCAGTAAGGCTTGCTGGAAAAGCCTGTGTGATTAAGAGTCAAGCAACTGAGGAAAAAAGTTCACTGACTAATAAGAAAAACTTGCAGAGTAATCCTATTAAATTCCCTCCCTTCTGGTAAGTCCTGATATAAATTTATAGATATTCTCTATAAATGTGAAGGAAGGTTTGTTTCCCTGATAGAACAAACTCCACCAGCAGTTTCCCACACCACCCCAAGAACATTCTTTCATTATCTTGCTCCTGTGTAATAATTGCACGGGGCAGTCACAAACTTGTTTTTCTACCAGCTGAAACTACAGAACAATGTGTATGCCTTGACCTGGATTCAGGGAGAGAGAAAGTCACTGTTGGCATAGACTCCACCTTGAAAATTTGCCATCAACATGGCAGAGAGTTGCTAAAGGCTTATAATGCATAATTGGAATTCTGAATGCCTGCAAGGATTCTTTGAGATAAGGATTGTCTTTGAAAACATTTTAACTAGAGGTCTGGGTTGTGTCATTAATCTCTTCTGTAGTCCAATTGCTTTTTAAAATTGTATTATTTCTGGTGTGATTAGCTTGCAAAGTAAATAGAAGGTGCAGGTTTTGTAAAGTATCTTTTTTCTTTATGTGTTTTATGTCAGACTATTTAAAAAGCTTTTTATATAGTTCTTAAATATAGCAAGACATACATACATAATGTATAATCAGCAGAACAAAAGGGTTTCTGGTGGCAGGAGAGTGGCCCTGCTGCACAGGGCACCCACTGCAGTTCAGGGGGATGCATCCCATCCCTGTGCTGGCCCCAGGGCTGATCTCACCTGCTGTGACTGTGATCTGCTCCCCAAAAGGTGCTGGCCCTTTGGCCCAGCTGGCCCAGCTGGCCCTGTCTTTTTGCAGGGCTGGGGATGGCTGCACTGGGTGCTCAGTGCTGGATCTCCCAGCTCGGGGTCACTGTTCAGTGTCATTCCCAAAGGCGGGGTTAGAGCTGAACTATCCACCTCGAGACAGGATTTAATAACTTTTTTTTTTTGCCCCATACCTGTATATAAATTTTTGCTAAGTTTGGTTTGAATCTGGGTCTCTGATCCCTTTATCCCCAGCTGCAGTAGGTGCTCAGTGAGCGGTGCTGAGTGCTGGATGGCTCTGCCTGCTGGGCTGGGGATTCACCCGTGCTGCAGCGGCCTCACAAAGCAGGGCAGGGAATTCAAATGTCTTCTTCTGAGAGCAGCACTGAGTAAAGCTGCCTTTCTAGCTCTTCTCTCAATTAGCTCCTAGGAGATTTTCCTGCTTTTCTAGTTTCTCCTGGGGATATGTGACCTGATAGCATATTGCTATAAATAATTATTTTACTAGTATCGAAGTAGGTACCGTACACAAACACAAAGCAACATTTTCAGCATCTTTTTTTGGATGCTGTAAATACCATGTTTTCAGACAGGCTGTTTCCTTTCTTCCTTTCTTGTTTCTGTTCTTTGGAATGCAGGCCTGACAGTTCTGATCTTCAGAACTTGGGTTGTTAGTTTTGTGCTGCCCCTTGCAGTGAAATTGCTGGTGAGTGGTACAGAGCTCCCAGCCCAAGGCAGGGAGGTGAGGGCCAGGCTGGCATTGCTGCTGCTATGGAAAGAGCAGAGGAATTGCTTTCCAGATGGATGCTGCAGGGGATCATCACTTGTTTGTAAAAGTGGGTTATTTAAAAGGAACAAGAAACTGGCCTTAAATGCAGTGCCACAGCAACCCCACTGGGCTCCTTCCTCTATGAGAGACTAGGAAAAGACTGTCACCCAAACCAGTTTTGTTGTATGGAAACGTTGGGAGGAGCAGAGCAGCCATGCCGAGCCTGGCACAGCAGAGCTGAACTTGGAGAGCTCTGCACGTGTTCAGCTCTTTTTGGTTTTTGTCCCACAGCTAGTAAAAATCGGCATCTGTAGATCTGTGGTAGCTATCAACCTAAGTCATAGTTTTGTTATTTAAAGACACCTGCTTTATCAAACGTTTCCCTCTCTGCAGTGAGGCTGCACACAGCTCTGTCCACGGGAGGAGATGAGAGCTCCCAGGACACCGTGGTCCTGGCAGGCACAGAGTGCCAGCAGGTTCCTCCAGTGAGCCTCAGCAGCAGGAGGATCCCAGAAACCAGGGGATCTGGCCTCAAAATGTTTGACTCTGCCTTCAGTCAGCAAGAAAAAGATGGGATCCCTTCATATTTTTATGGGTAGTGCTCGAAAGGATTTTCAGGTGTTCAGCGACTGCTTTCCTATAAACATAATCTCTCCTAAGATAATGTTTATTCTAACATGTTTTCCTTTTAAAAATTTTGATTAATTAGGAAGGGAGTTAGACAAAGTTCAGGCTCAATATCAATAGGAAAAAATGTTATGCAGGTTGTATTACTGTTCATGTGTAATTAACATTGATATGAGAACTTTAATTAAGGCAACTGGAAACTGCTTCATGGCTCTCTGCAGAGCAGGTGTGAACTTACTCAAGTGTAGGTGGTCAACATCCATGTCCCAAAACTTAGTTTCCATCTGAACTGGTTTTGGTGAAAGCTGACTGTTGATTATGCAGCCGCTGTTTGTAGAAGAACAGCTGCATAAAATGAGTGGGTCCAAAGTTATCAAAAATCTGATTTTGATACCTTTTTGCAGTGACCTCCAAACGTTCTGGTTCCATATTTTAACATTTCCCTCAGTTTGGGCAGTGGGAGAGGAGTACTTCTGGTCTTGTAAAATAATTTATAACGTTTGAGTCTTTGCCTGGAAATGTTTTGGGTTATTATTCTAAAACTGAATTCTCTTATTCTAGTTTAATATTTTATTAGAAGTTGGGGATGACCATTTTAATCTAGAATTCAATTAAAAGGACACCTTTTGAGGTCGCCTGGTAATTCTGTGTGGAGGTGTGGCACTATCTGAGGAGTATATGTGAGTGTAGGTTATAGTTTTATTAGCTTGATTATTAGGCTAATAAAATGAAAATGTTAGCAGTTTTTACGTTTCATTTTCTTAGATAGGAACTATGTAAGTAGGTGTTTTATAGTAAAAATCCAGTCTAATTTTTTATTTAGATATTTAAAACATGGACCCGAGGCATAAGAAGCTCCCTTGCATGTCTACTGTTGAGGAGTCACATGAGAGAGAAAAGCCAGCAATTTTTAAGGACAAATGTAGTTATCAGGGTGCATAGCTGGATGTGGATTCTTCTGTGGGTTCAACACTGCACTGAGATTGAAGTTATTTTGGTCATCCCAGTAAAAATATGCATATACTCTGTTCTGTAGTGACGTTTGAGAAACTCACCTTAAAAACTGGGATTGGGAATTGAGGCACCATAATCTCCTTGCTCTAGTTTTATGGTTCTCATTATAAAATTCTATTTTCAGAATCCAATTATTTTAAATTAAAATACTTGCCATGTGCAAAGCACCTTATAATTCCTGAGCTACTATACTTGCATTCCATAAGTTGGGTGGGAGAAAGACCAGTATCACACCTGTTTTACATTGGTGGAAGCTTAGATACCACGTGCTGTTGCTTCTCCAGATGTGATTTGGTGACAGACCAATAAATAGTCTTACACTTGCCAGTGTTCTATCAGAACAGGATTATTACATCTTCTACCCTCTTTGGAGAGGAAGAAGTGAGCAGTAGACCTGGTAAAATCCCATCTGGGTGACTGAGAGTGTTTTAGTGAGGTGGTTTTGGGAGGTGAAGGCGATGTTTATCCTGACATCCCCTGCAGGTGTTGGTGTCACGATGAGCTCAGCGTGTGGCCCTGCTGGGCTGGGTGTGTGCTCCATCCAGGGAATGGTCACACCCGTGTGACACAGGCCCTGCAGGACACTGCTCAGTGCCCTCACATCAATGCTTTTTTCCCTAGAAATGGCTTCACCTTGTTTTGACTCACTGAGCTGAGAACGATAAGAAACTTTAAAATATTCTTTTTATCTTTAGAAAAACTGTCTAACAGGGGTATGTGATGTTCTTTATCTTTTATTCTATAGGTCAGTAACAGATCCACGAGATGGAAAGAGAGTTGCACTCAAAAAGATGCCCAACGTCTTCCAAAATTTGGTCTCTTGTAAAAGGGTCTTCCGGGAGTTGAAGATGTTGTGTTTTTTTAAGCATGACAATGTAAGTAAATTCAAAGTAATCTTGAAATCTTTGAGAAAACCTAAATGTAAAATGGAGCTCTCTGTAACAGAAGTGTGTTTTGTTACAGAATATCTAAAACGCTTTAAGAGCTCTCTGATGATCAGATTTTCTAGAAACTCAGATATTACTGTTACAAACACTATAAAAATGAAACTGTCAAGAATCTAAGGATACTCTAATTTCTCCTCCAAAGTGTTTGCAAACAGACAATCAGAACACTTCTGCCCAGTCTTATTTCAGGCTTTAGATAAATGCCAGGCTGCACAGAGCTGTGTCAGCTGGACAGATGTGAGAAATGTGCAGTCTGTCTTTTTGAAAGGGATTTGGTTTTGTTTGACTGGAATAGGCCTTGACCTTGTGTGGTGTTTCCTAGGTACTCTCTGCCCTCGACATCCTCCAGCCTCCACACATTGACTATTTTGAAGAAATGTATCCTAAATATAAAACTAGAACGTTTTAACTGAGGTAGGTGTGATTTTCATTAGCTTAGAAGCTGCCAGTGTTTGTTGTGATCTATGAAATGGAGCCACAAGGACTCGAGCCTGCGTGTGGGCAGTTTTGTTTCAAGAAGTGAACCTGCAGCATCCAGAGCTCTGAGGTGGGGTTGGAGGTGGGCTGGTGCAGGACTGAGCTGGACCCTTGGTGCCACACGAGCCAGTGTGTGCAGGGAGGGTGGCACTGACCAGCACGCCCTGCTGCTGCTCACAGGGACTCCACCAAAACATTTCTTTGAAAATTATATCCAGTAATTAATGTCCTCTCAGTTATTAGTACTTTCAAAGACTTTGTGGTGGTTTCAGAGAGTTCTGCCTTCACAGGCTTTGAAACCCTGACTTATCAGAGGGGTTTCAGTGGACTGGCAGTGGCTGTCCCTGGTCAGCTGTGTCCTGGTCCAGAGCACATTGCCCAGGGCTGTGTCCCACATGCCTTCTGTGTCACTGATGCACAGCTACAAGCTGCTGTGGGGAGCTGTATTCTAGCAGTGAATTTGTGGGAAAAACTTGACTTGAGTGTCATGTTTTGGTTTGGTTTTTTTTCCTTTTCAAACTTGGCTTGGGCTTTCTTCTAGTTGTGAAGTGGGGAATTTCTGCTTTCTGAAATACTGAGAAGTGAATCCCCATAAAAGCTGCGAGGGCTCTGGCTCCCATGGGAAGAGAAGTTCTTTGCCACTCCTGTGGTTAGACGTGGGCAGGTTGGGTTTCATTGCTGGTGGGTCTCAGCTGCTTTTTTGTGTGACCCACTTCACAATTAATGGGTGGGAAATTGTCATTATTTTTAGGCAACCTGAACTCTTGAAGTATGGTTTGATCTATTTATATAATACCTTGGATTGATTGGTGAAGGAAGTGGGTGTAATCAACATGGTGATTTTAGCCAAAGTACAGCACAACTGTACAACTGTGGAGAAACACATTATTTAGTTAAAAATATTGCTGTGCTGTACTGGGGCTTTTCCATATGAGTTTAGGTAAAGCTTTAAAATTCTGCTTTGATACTTCTTTCACGTGAAGAGCATATAAGTAGTCTTCAAAACTGGATTTTGGTTATGTGCACTAGTTCAATGCCCTCATTTAGAACAAGTCATATGAGTTATAAATCAGATCTAGGTTAAGGATTACTCCTTCCGTGTAATTGTACAATCAAGAATATTTAAATGGGATAAGCTTATTTTTATGAGCTTAGCTACTGCCAAGTTTTGAATATAAAACCAAAATGTTAGTTTCCTTCATGGGTAACTGACTTTAAGTCATTCTGAGTAGTGTTCTATAGGGCTGGTTTTTTTAATATTTTTGTTAATTTCTGGACTCTAAGATTGGCAACAGAAGACTATGTGTAGTCGTCTTTGTCCTTTCTTTTGAAATAATTACAATAAGTGCACTTAGGACCCTTAAATTCCTTAAAAGAGTGATTAATAAATGTTTTGATTTATATGCCCATTTTTAATTGCATGTGTTTCTGCTTACAGTAGTGTAAGGAGAACTTACTTGAGATTAGTTTGAAGAAGATCAGTAGTATGATATCTTTAAGAACTAGTAGAATTCTTAAAGATATCATAGTGTTGTTCCATTTTTACAGTAGGACATACTGAACAGTGATAAAAGTGTAAAGGGCTGGAGATGGTACTGCGTGATTTCCTTTGTTCTTTCCAAGAGTTGTAGTGCCCTTTTTGGGGAAAGAAATGTAATAAAAGAATGACTAAAATGGTATGAATGATGTGTTGCAAATGAGCTGGTAGAGTTCACTTCAATTATTCAGTGTTTCGTAGGTACCAGCAGGAATTGCAGAGTGTATTTTTTAAAGAGAACTAATTATAAAACCACCTTAACATTTTAATGGTAAATTAAAAGATTTCTAAGGAAACCAGTGATGAGTAAAGGAATTTTAATCTAGTGAGATTTTTGTTTTAGGATGAAAATTCCTGGCAAACACCCAGATTAAGATATAATTTGAATTAATAATGAGGTTTTCAGTTGAAAATCTTTGTGGCCATTTTGAATCTTAGAGGTATTGATGTTTTTGCCAATATCACCTAGTGCAAAAATGAATGGTTGATAGCTCTCTTTTCCAGTTACAAAATATTCACAGTTGATTGTAATACTGAATTCAGCAACTGCAGATCCACAGATGTTCTCCTTTAAGAACTATCCAAAGTTTCTGTAGGAACTTTATGAGAACTTTGCCCATTAAAGTGAATATCAGAAGCTGCTGAAAAGTCACCACTCTTCAGGGGTGGGGTCTGGAAAAGGTTTAAATAGCAGTAAAAGCAAAGATGCGCAGTAAATCCACAGAGAGGTGAAAGAACTGTTTTCTGATGGATTCTGGGGTAGATCCCTGGGATCTGTAGGGTGGAGGAGGGCAGAGAGGAGCAGGGTGAGAGGGGCTGGGCAGGCAGTGAGGGTCAGTGCCAGCCCTGCTGTGCCAGCAGCCTCTGCTTGCCCTGCTTGAGGGTTTTCCTTCTGCTCCACCACTGTGGCCAGTTCCTCTGGGCCAGCACCCAAACCAGCTGGGCAGGGACTGCCAGAGTCACTCCTGAGCCACAGAACTGGGGTTTGAGGGATGCAGAGACCAAATAAAGCAGAGTGCAAGCCACGATGAGAGTGCCACATCACCAAGGGCACCTCACCCCTGTCTAACGCTCATCTGTCGCTTTACAGAATTTACCAACTCAGCAGGTCCCAGCCAGCAGAGCAAGTCGAGTTCTTTTGTGCCGTGCATTTGCTTTGATAATTACTCTGAAGCAAATTGGTACATTTGTAGATCTAATTTTATACAGCTACTTAACTAATTACTGCTGTCAGGAGCAATTTCTCTCTGGTAGCAGCGCTGCGTTCAGCGCCAGCAGCCGGGACCTGGCGGCGGCACCGCAGAGAGCAAACTGCAGGTACCTGTGCGAGGAGGGGCTGAGAGCCCCCGGGGCTGAGAGCCCCTGGGGCTGGCTGTGCTCAGGGTCCCAGCAGGGGCTGGGGCAGGCAGGCTCCCAGCAGCACGAGAGGCCCCCCAGAGCCCTGGCTCAATTATCCAGAGGCAATAATCAGCTGCTGCTGCCGGGGCTGATGGCACCTCTGAGCCCTGACAAGGGCTTTATTTAATGCGCCCCAGACCTGCAGTGCTGCAGGTGCCATTTCAGGCCCTCATTTAATTTAAGCTGCTTTAGTTGGCATGGCAACTAGTTGAGACATCTGGGAGACATTATGCTCGGGATTGAGATTTAGGAGGATTTGTGGCGTAGCAAAACAAAAATCTTATCGTGATAAAGTGCAGAGTAATGCTTTTGGGTTTTTAAAAATATTTTGCGTTAAATTGAATGTAAAGATTTGTTGCAGGTATAAGGTAAACCGCAAATTTGAGAAGTCTGGTATAAATATTTAAAAGGGTCTTTGCTAAAGGAAAAGAAAAATTAGAGGACTACAAATTAAGGTACTGCAGGGTTGGGTTTTTTCTTTATGAATTCTTTATGAATGCAATTTTAGTACTTTTTTCCTCAAAAAGTTGGAGATATTTAATTTATAAAATGAGTTTTTGTGTGGTGTTCTGTGGGCAGATGAACCCTTTGGCCAACAGGGATTTGGCTGGAGAGGGTTTACAGAGCAACAGATGAAAGCAGAGCATTGACTGGGTAGAGATGAAAGAAAATGAGCATTCAATACCTGGCTGTATCAGTTAACATGGGGCAAATGTGTTTTACCTCCTTCAGCCACAAATGTGATAATAGCAGAGACTTCTGTTTCAAATGTGACTGCTAAACTAAGCTTTTAAAGCACTCACGTTTTAAATTAATGCCTTAATAAGTGCCCCCAGTATTCATTGTGGTGATTTCTGTGTGTGTTATTGTTGTCCCACAGCCAGGACATTGTCCCATCCCTGGTGGAGGTGTGCAGCTTTCACCCTATTTCACTGCTTTTGGAACCCCCTGAACACACACAGGCCCCTCTGGGAGCCATCTCCCCTCAGTCTCAGCTGTAATTTGCCTTTCAGTAACTTTGTGCAGCTACCTTAATGCAAACTCTAATGGACTGATCTGTTTTCTTTCACAAGCCGTTTTTTATTTTCATTCCTGTAAGAATTTGACCTCTGAAGCAGCTTCCTTCTCTTTAACTCAATAGTTCTGACCCGTAAGAGCTCAAGTAAGTAGGAGTTAGTGAATGTTCCAAGAGATTCTGTGCCTGTTGTGCTTTTCCTTAACCACTGGACTGCAGATATGTTGTCACTGAGTTGATGCAGAGTGACCTCCATAAGATTATCGTCTCTCCTCAGCCACTCAGCTCAGATCATGTCAAAGTTTTTCTTTACCAGATCTTAAGAGGTAATTTTTCTTCCTCTAAATGTAATGAAAATTATGTAGTAGAAATAGTTTTTTTTTTAATGTTTATTCTCAAGACATTCTCATCGTGAATAAGCTTCCTGTAGGAACTTTTAATTTCATATTTGAATAAATACCAAGCATGAATTATTGTAGCTACAAGAGCGTGGCACCCCTGCTGCCTTAAAGCATTGTCAGGGAAAGAAAAGTCATGCTTTTAGAATCAAGGAACAAAAAGGACACCTAGACTGAACCAGATGGGTAAATATGTGTAATTATATCCACTTAAGGCAAAAATTGTTACTGAAAAACAGAGCAGTAAGAGGTATCTGAAAATTCCAGTGTGGGGATTAGCAGAGTATCCATGCCATAATCAGAGAGATGATGTTGTGCTTTTGATTTGTTGTTTGTTGGATTTTTGGGGGGAGGGGGGGGGTTTATGAAAAGAATGCTAAATGCCTTTTTCTGCCTAGTTTATATACTCCAAAATTTTACCGTCATTAAGTGACTGAGTGTGCACTAGTGGCTTGGGGTTACTCATGTAAAAACTGAGGCACAGGCAGAGTCTTTGCTGATCAGGAGTTGCCAGACCTTCTGGGAAAACGTTGTCAGCCTTAAACTTCTTTTAAAAGTGAAAAAAAATTTCTTTTAATTTCCTTTAATATTTCAGGTCTGAAATATCTACATTCTGCTGGCATTTTACATCGAGACATTAAACCAGGGAACCTACTCGTGAACAGCAACTGTGTCCTTAAGGTGCTGCTTACCTTTATTGAAGATGTTTGTGTTTGTGTGATGTTTGTGTTGTTAATTTTTTAAACAAAATCATTCAATGTGAACACTTTCCCTGAAAGTCCATGTAAATGGGAAAAAATCCTACAGATTTTTTGAGAAGTAGAAATTAAGCAAGCATCTGCCCTTCCCATTTTCTCCCTGCTTCTCCCCACATCTCTGAAAGCAGGAGAGAGACAGTTCCTGAGTTTGACTTGGGTGGGATCTCCTGTGCCTGGGAGGGGCAGGGGGTTCTTGAGGTGCCTCAGTGTCCCTGTGCTCCTCAGGGGAAGGTGGCACCAAATGCCCAAGGCACTTCCATTAACCTTGGGTACATAGAATTTTGGAGGACTGAGGTGTGTTGTACAGCTGTGCCAAACACAAAAATTCAGTGTTGTTTACAGAGATTTGCTAAGAATTCTAATTGGCAAAGTTTGGTCTGTTTTCTTAACCCTTTTGGTTCAAGACATTTTTAACAGTTCTCCAAGCCCAAATGAGTAGACCTGAATCTTTAATATTTTGAGACATGTTATGAGCAAATGAAGTTTGTTTGAGTTGAAATCCTCTGTACCCAGAGGTTGAGTTTTTTTGTAGTGCAAAGCTTTTTAATCTTTCAGATTATAAATATTGTAATGCCAACTTAAAATGCACTGTGATTTCAAGTCAAATTGTAGGAACTTTAAATGTCTGTGGAACAAAGCAACATAATTTGCTCCTGTCCCTTGTCCCCTGGCTGATGCAGTTACAGCAGATTATCTGATGTATTTAAATGCTGGTTGGGGATCCCCTGCCTCCTTCCCAGAAGGCTGCCTATTTGAAATGCAGAAGGTGTTTTGGTTGTTTTAATTCTTTTATTTACCTTCTCAATTTAGATTTGTGATTTTGGATTGGCCAGGGTGGAAGAGCTAGACGAGTCCCGGCACATGACTCAGGAAGTTGTCACTCAGTATTACCGCGCTCCGGAGATCCTGATGGGCAGCCGCCACTACAGCAACGCCATCGACATCTGGTCTGTTGGCTGCATCTTTGCTGAGCTGCTGGGCAGGAGGATACTGTTCCAGGCACAGAGTCCCATCCAGCAGGTATCCATCCTCACTCCCTGCCACTGCTCCTGCTGCACCTGCTGCTGGAGGCAGTGCTGCACCTCGGGGGGGACAGGGAGCGTGTCCCGGGCAGGAACGGAGCTGGGACGGGGCTGGAGAATTCCTGAGGGAGCTGGGACGGGGCTGGAGAATTCCTGAGGGAGTGGGATGGGGCTGGAGAATTCCTGAGGATGCTGGGACAGAGCTGGAGAATTCCTGAGGGAGCTGGGATGGGGCTGGAGAATTCCTGAGGGAGTGGGAAGGGGCTGGAGAATTCCTGAGGATGCTGGGATGGGGCTGGAGAATTCCTGAGGGAGCTGGGACGGGGCTGAGCCTGGAGAAAAGGAGGCTCAGGGGGACCTTGTGGCTCTGCACAGCTCCCTGCCAGGAGGGGCAGTGGGGTAGTCGGGCTCTGCTCCCAGGGAGCAGGACAGGGTGTTGATTTGGGGAGCTGGGGGATCTTGTGCTGCAGGGGGGCGTGTGCCCGTGGCTGAGCTGTGCCCTGTGTGCTCTGTCTGCAGCTGGACCTGATCACAGACCTGCTGGGCACGCCCTCGCTGGAGGCCATGAGGACGGCGTGTGAAGGCGCCAAGGCACACATACTCAGGGGTCCTCATAAACAGGTACTGCCCACCCAGCCCCACCTGGCAGGGCTTCCTCTGGGCAGGGCTCAGGCTTTCACATCCTGATCCCATTCCCATGGCCTGTTGGTTAAAGGTACTCGGCTTGGGTGTTTGGTCTCAGAGCTGGCTGTGCCTGGGAACAGGGCTGAGCTGACCACAGGTGGTGGTGGTGTGTGCTGACTCCAGCTGTGTGGAGACAAGGGGGCTTTTCACTACTCAGGGGCATTTCTGGCTTCTGCCTTGGGGGTATTGCTGGACTTGATGACCCGGGTGAAAGTCTCCCTTTCTGAGGTGACAGTGTTTTGACAGCTACTTTGAATGAAGATGTTAAATTTAAGTGTTAGTACTGGCAAGAGACATAAATTAAAATTGACAGTATAATTCAGAAAGCCCTGGAGGGCTGCTGCACTGCTAGGATCAGGAGTGTTAGAGGTGGAATTCACCCACTGCCCAGAGCCAAGGGCAAACCCTGCAGCACCCCAGGCACAGAGGGTCCCTGCACACCTGAGCTCAGACCTGAGCTGCTCAGGAAGGCCCAACAGGAGCCTGAAAGCTGAGATACAGCATTCAACACAACTGGAGTAAAAGTTAGTTTTAAAAAAGACAACCAAACCAAAGGAAAAAGGCAGGATGGAGTCATTGTGCTGACTGGGCAGGAAAAAGTGAAAATGCAATATAGTGTTAACAGGTACAAAGGAATGCTTGTGCAGGCATCTCTAGTGCATGGATAAGGTTCTGTGGCCCTCCAATAGGGCCATTTTAATGGTTGCTAACCAGATTTTAAAAATTATTAGCCTGTACTTGCTCCAGTAGTTAAGTTTGCATCATTATCTTCTGCATGTTGAAGTAATTTCTCACGTCTGCTCACTACAATAGTAGTTACCATAGAAATGAGCATTGCATGTATATTCTGCTTTATTATTGACATGTGGGAGTTCTGCCTCCCTGGCACTTTGCATCTACCACATAAACTTGTCACTGTTCCATTTCATGACAGGATTTTTTAATTTGAGCATTAATAATAGGAGGATTTCCTTCAGATTTTCTCTACCAGTTTTAAGTCAAGTATATTTTTCTGCTGTCATGTGCTGGAAGAGTTGTGACTCCTAAACCCAGTGTCTTATGACCCACAGGATGGTGGGAATCCTAAAAAGCAAGTGAGGTGAAATGGTATAAAAAGTTTCCGCTACGGATTTAGTAGTGGAAATGTCCTGTAGCCACAGAGTTGTAAGAAATACACTCTAAGAGTTAGTTGTGTGTGTGTTGGGGAAAACAATGTTAATTCTCCGTGGAGTGCCATGGGAGCTGGTGTGCTCGTTGCAGCTTGGAGCCAGGGGATACAGAGCATCCAGGTGATTAATGATATTTTTGTTTTCAACTTGAGGCACACTTCATGTTTGAGTGCAAATTCCTGGCTTTTCATACTCTGAAATGGAGCTTTTGCTGTTTGTAAATGGTTAAATGTTCCTGGTTTCCTGATCAGACTAATAGGGAGAGAAGCCCAAGCTGGAAGCGGGCGATTGCTTTGTCACACCAGCTATTTTTACTCGCCGTAGGTGAGCGCAGTGGGAGAGAGGGGTGAGGCATTTGCTGCTCCATGTAAAAATAGATTCATGCCAGAAGTTTCTGATTAAACCCCCCCCACCCCACTGTGTGCTGGCAAAATGGGCATTTACGTGCTCCCTAGACTTTGTCAGTTTGGTATTTAAAAGTTCAAGCTCCAGGGTGAGCGAGCTGTCCCTGTCCCTGTTCCTGCTGATCCCTTCCCAAAGGAGAACCTGTGGAGCCCATCCCCTGCCTGTTGTGATCCCTCTGCTGTGGGAGAGAAAGCCAGGAGGAGGAGAGTTAACAAACACTGCAGCTTTATATTCCATAGGCTGCCCTGAGAAACCGAGGCTGGGAAGTGCTCAGGGCTCCGTGTGGCAGGTCAGGGGTAACTTGGACTGATGGCATTGTGGAGGTGTAATTCTTATTTATACTGGGAAATTCACAGCAACCATGACATCCAGTGCAGTCCTTCTGTCACTGTCAGTCAGCTGTGGATTGCCTGGGCAAGGAAAAGCAAAGTAATCCATAATTTGGGAGGGATTGAGATTAAAAAATGAACTACTGGAAATGATGGAGTTAAACCCGGAGCAGCTACAGCTGGGAGTGGTGTCTGTATAGGAAAACACATGCAGAAAAGCAGGTTTATCTAGGGATTGCATCTGAACTAAGGGAAACAGTGATCAATTGGACCTTTATTACAGTTGCTGGGCTCTGTAATGGTGATTATTGTCATGCTGTAAAGTGTTAGGTACCACTTGTCCCTTTAACAGGGAGTCTGTCCTGGCTGGCTGGGGAGTGGCGTGTGTGGGAACGGGGTTTTCCTGCTGATGGATCTGACAGGACACTCTGTGCTTCTCTTCCTCCCATTCCCCCTACAGCCATCCCTTCCTGTCCTATATACACTCTCCAGTCAAGCTACACATGAAGCAGTTCATCTCCTTTGCAGGATGTTGGTCTTTGATCCAGTAAGTAGGACTGAAAATCACCTCCAATACTTCTGGTTTGAGCAGTTTTTGTTGTCTGGTGCTTAAATGAGTGTTGTAAGTCAAGGGCTGCTTTAGCTGGTTTCCTTCTACATGGCACTGCAGTACTTTTGGTCCATAAAAGAAGTGAAAATATTGTATAATTGGCTGATCAATTTCCCCTGGAATGGGGGTTTCACGTTTCAAACCGAGTGGTCCTGGGAAGGAAGCTCTGGCAGTGGGAAGGATGAGGCTGTGCATGACTCATGCTCTTTTCCGAGCTGGGTGTAGGTAGCAGAACATCAGCTACTTTGATGCAGTTCTAATTAGGGACACGGGGGTGTTCCTGGTCTTGCAACACACAAAAAATTCCTCCTGCATCCCCAATCACAGAACAGGATCATTTTTCCACTGAGCATCTGCTTTTCCAATAAAAATGCACTACTGTGGATTTTGGATTTCGTTTCTTGGGACGTTGTAGAGAATTGTCACGAGAAAATCTGATATTGGAATTGATAATCCTAATTATTTCATTCCCACAGAACCCTCCCAACATTGCAAATGTAAAACAGAGTGCAGTGCAAAGGAGGAGGCTGGGAGTTGATGAAGCATTTAGAAGCACTGCCTTTGGAGTGTATTTTTTTAAACCTTAAGATTGCTTAGCTGAACAGAACCATGGAAATGTTAAACCATAACTGCCACATTAAAAAAAAAATTCCTTTCTGACTCCCTCAACACTTAGAATGCTGTTTTTCCCAGCTTGTTTTGATTTATTGCAGGAGTCATAATTGTGAGGTTATCTGGGGGAGAAAAACCATTGAAAAGCGTGTTGCTAGAAGCCCCAGGATCAGCGTTTGCCACGGTGGCTGTGAGCAGGGAGGTCGGTGCCACCCAGCCAGGCCGGTTTGTGAGCCTCAGCTCCCCTCTAGTGGCAGCTCCAGCAGTGCCTGACACCAGTATGGGTTATTAAACAGCTGAGGATGAATGATGAGTAGTTCCAATAGCTCTGAAAATAGCCTCACTCTTGCTCTCTTCCCTTCCGTGCTGCTTGTTCCCAGTCCAAAAGGATATCTGCTAAGGATGCCTTAGCTCACCCCTACCTGGACGAGGGGCGCTTGCGGTACCACACCTGTATGTGCAAATGTTGTTTCTCCACCTCGACTGGCAGAGTGTATACCAGTGACTTTGAACCCATCACTAATCCCAAATTCGATGACACTTTTGAGAAGAACCTCAGTTCTGTTCGGCAGGTTAAAGGTGAGCAGGAGTTAACCTTGCACGTGCAGTTGTGCCCCTGCAGCAGGGGGGATGGGGATGGGGTGGGATTTGTGCCCTGGATCCACACAGTGACCCTGGTGCTGGTTTCTTTTAGGTATTTTTCCACAGTAGATACTGGAAATAATTTCTTTTCACCAAAAGAACAGAATTGTAAGTGTTCTGAGATAAGGCAGTGGCACAAGCACGAGCTGACCTGCAGAAGTCTGGGTTTCAAACCTCACCAGCACCCATCCCTGGTGCCCTGTTCCTCATCCTTCAGCTGAAGGATGGCTCTGGGGGAAGGGGAAGTCACTGTGTGGCCTTTTGGGGCTGTGAGGTGTGACCTCCACAGCTGTCCTGCAGAAAGGGGCAGCAGCAGCCAGGTGCTGAAGCTGAGCAGTCAGATCTAGGGAAGCTGGAGCTCTTTTATCCTCACTAAAATGTACTCTCAATAAGGGAAGTTCTGTTTCCCTCCAGCTGACATAGCATTTTACTGAAGCCAGAAGTGTTAATGCTATGTTGTTTTGTATTTTTCTCCTGTGTACAGAAATAATTCATCAGTTCATTTTGGAACAGCAGAAAGGAAACAGAGTGCCTCTCTGCATCAACCCTCAGTCTGCTGCTTTTAAGAGCTTTATTAGGTAACTGTATATAATCACATCTGATATTAATTCCCATTTATTAGTCGTACAGAATTCACACATCCAGAATGTTTTAGGTTTTCAGTTCCTGAGAGTGGGAGGGGCCCATAGATGAAACCCTTGTGAACCATATTTATGAATTCTTCTAGAATTTAAGTAAAACATGCAAAAGTTTCAAGTAGTGTTTTTGTGCAAAGGAACAGAAGTCAGAGTGGAACTGAAATTGGGCAGGTTGAGGAGCTGTGGCTGTAGAGCTGCATGGTGAAGGCATTGGGAGGAGGGACTGAGGGGTGAAAATGTGCAGATAAAGGAACATTTGCTGCCAGTGCTGGTGGCTGGTGGCAGGGCTGGGTGTGGGGTTTTGCTCTCCCCAGGGTGTCACAATAGAGCACGACAAAAACCACAAAGACAAGGCTCGTCTCCAGGCAGGGAAAAGCGAAGAACTGACTTTTATTTAAATTTTTGTGTTATATAGAGTTTTGGGAACGGCTGTGGGTTGGAGGATGAGGTTACCATCTCTCCAACCACACTGGTCAATGAGAAGGTCCACCAAACCTTCTCCACCTAGGAGAAAGGAATGAAAAACAAAAAGACAGTTAGCAAAACACGTGCTGTGTTTACATAAAATCAGCATGAGAAACTCGATTGTCACTCTGATTTTCAGACTTCTGATGTTTTCATTTTTGTGATGGAGTTTCTCACACTGCTTTTTGTAAACATGCACATGTTTTTCTGTCTTTTTGTTTTTCATTCTTTCTCCTGGGAGGAGAAAGGTTTGATGGACTTTGGCACTGACCAGTGTGGTTGGAGAGGTGGTAGCTTCACCTTCCAATCGATGGTCGTTCCCAAAACCCTATATAATACAAAAACCAAAATAAAGCTTGCTTCTTCCTTGCCTACTCTTGCTGTGACTGTGCTGTGTCTGTGCGATGGTGTCACACGTTAGTGTGACACTCCACTGTCACTCTATGGAGCAACACGAAACGCAGAGACAAACACAGCCACACTCGAGAGAAGGCAAAGAAGAGAGAAACTTTGTTTTGGTTTTCACATTATATAGAGTTTTGGGAACGACCATCGATTGGAAGGTGAATTCACCACCTCTCCAACCACACTGGTCAGTGACAAAGTCCATCAAACCTTTCTCCTCCCAGGAGAAAGAATGAAAAACAAAAAGACAGTTAGAAAAACATGTGCATGTTTACAAAAAACAGTGTGAGAAACTCCATCACAAGAACGAAAACATCAGAAAGCTGAAAAGTGAGAGTGACACTCGCCCACAGAAATGAAAACCTCAGGAGGGTTGAAAGCTCAGGGCTGCAGCGGGGTGCAGGTCCCTGTGAGCAGCGGGGCCGTGGCCAGGGGCCCTGGCAGTGAGCCCTGTGTCTGTGTCCCTGCAGCTCCACGGTCGCCCAGCCCTCCGAGATGCCGCCGTCGCCGCTGGTGTGGGAGTGACCGGAGCCCCCTACTACTGAAGATGTGATGTAGCTTTCCACTGGAGCCTGGGATTTGCAATTCTGGAGGTTAATCATGCTTGTACTGTAATTTTACTAATGAAGTTTTAAATTAACAACCACTACTTGTACAATATGAATAATACTTAGAAATGTACTAGAGTTTTAATCTTGTAAAGTGGTTGTGCTTTTAGAAGAAAATATTTTACCCAGAGTTGCACGTGTTTTATGAATTCTAGTGCAGCTGTGATGGCTCAGCTCAGAACAAACAGAATTGAACCAAATTCGGGGAGGTTTTTCTTTTATTTTTTCTTTTTTTTTTCCTTTTTTTTTTTTATTGAAGTGAGATTGTACAAACAGATAGACATACATTTTGATATTGAGCCATTCCTGAAGATTTTGGGTTTTCTAAAACTAAGGAATACAGAAAACTTGACTGCGACCAATCATGAAGTCCCTTTGGGTGGCCGTGGCCGTGGGAAGTGGCCACGTCCCCTGATGCCCAACCCTATAAATAGCTTCTCACTAGAGCTGTGATGGTGATGTGTGCTGTTCTAAAATCAAATGTTGTGAGTAGAGAGAATGAGTTTGTGACTAGGAGAGACTAAACTTCTGTTTCCTTACCCAGTATAAATATATATATATATTTAATCTATTTTTATTAGAAGTTTTTCTGCTCTTTCTTACATAAAACCCCCCAGCATGCATCTTCTATGTGTGTAAATAATTCCATTTATGGGCTAATTTCAGAGATCCCTGACATCATTGCTGTATAGAGAGAAACTAGCTTGCACATTTTAGGTCTGTGAAATTTTGTGAGAACTTTTTCCTGCACTGGACAGTTGAGAGAAAAAAAAAGAAAATGACAAAAAAAAGCACATAGGGAGTTCTGTTAATTGTGTTCGTGTCTTTAGGCAGAGCTGTGGAAGTCTTGAAATGTCACAGTAGTAAATAACTTTTATTACTTTTTGGCTAATTCTTTTTCTGTTGGAACACTGAATTCTGTGCATATGTATATATGAACACAAATTGAAGGCCTCTACCTCCTGGAGTATACAACTTGGTTTGTTTACCTCCACATGATTTTTTTTTTTTTAAGTTTAGTGTGGAGACTTGAAACTTGAATGTCCCTTCCAACTTTTGTATTTAAAACAAGACTAGAAAATTGAAGACTGTTTTTCACCTGTACAAAGGAATACTAAAAGGTGGTCTTAAAATTTGAGCCTTGGTCTGGAGAGAAACCATGGTGTTTGTTATGGACAATTAACTGTTAAAGTTATTGTAAGTTATCTGTATTTAGCAGAGTATTTTCAACAAGAGTGATCTGAGCTGGAATTGGAGACTATTAGTAAGTTATGTTCGGAAGTTTTAACTTCAATGAAGTAATTATTTGCTGTGAAAGAGACAAACATTGAATAACTGAACAAAGATGGTGCAATATCTTTGTTTTTTATGAGGCTCCTGAGAATAAAACCAACTGAAGCATTTCAATTCACTTGAATGAGAAAGGTGTTTAATTATCGAGCCCCAGAAGACACTGGTATGAAAGGTAAAATCTCAGAGGTTGGTCAGTTAATGTGGCACACTTGCTGGTCACTTTGTAAAATGTAGATTTGGAGTACAGTGGTGAAAACATTAAATGTGACATTTGAAAATGCGGTGGTGGCGTCGTTCTTTCCTGCCTGCCGTGGCCTGGTTTCCCGTTCTCCTCTCGGTGTGACGGCGCTCCGGGAGCCATCGGGCTCGGGCCGGGGGAAGCGGAGCCGTGCGGGGCCCGGCCGGGCTGCAGCTCGGCATCCGCGCGGCCGGGGAAGGACGGGCTCGGCCCGAGGAGCGGGACCCAGGGGGACGAGAGCCGGGCTGGGGGCACCGCCGGGGAAAGGAAGAACGGGGAAAGAACGGGGAAAGAACCGGGAAAGGGGAAAGAACGGGAAAGAACCGGGAAAGCCGCGGGGGCGGGGCCGGGGCAGGG